>VZTR01000758.1:137464-175671 GCA_013400775.1 Chaetops frenatus
GGGGGGCTGCTGGCAGGGGGTTTGTCCCAGCAAAGGCTGTGTGGAGGTCTCCAGCCTTGGGCCTGCTGCTTTTCCTGGGGGGTTGGAGAGGGTGGAAGGGACCCACGGAATGTGAGGAGCTGTGCCATGCACAGGGGATCATTCCCTCCAGTCCTGCTGCTGCCTGCCAGCTGTGGGAACAAGGATCATGCTGGACACCCTTGATGCACCCCTTGCAGTGAAGGAGAATCTCCGTTGCCTTTGGCTCTGTTTCTGGGGCTTTTGAGGGGCTGTGGGAGAGGGCTGGACCAGCCCCTCAAAGCCAGGAGACAGAATCCTGTGCCTTTGCATCGTGAATGCCCAAATGGACCCCCCGAGAAGGACACAGGAGCCTTTCCCAGGTGGGGACACTAAAACCCTTCTCCTCCCCCAAATATGCACTGACATCCAGCCCAGGATAAACCAGAACCTCTGGAGTTCACACTGTGACAGGCAGGACCTGCACAACACGAGGTCAGAGCCAAGAAACCAAACACCTGAACCCCTGGGGCTGGATGAGGGCAGAACCAGCCCAGTTTCCCAGTTCCTCCTCTTCTCCAGGAACTGGGGATGGGGTAGGTCCCAGCCCAGAATGTGCTGTGTGTCCTGCAGGGAGGGAGGCTGGGCTGCCTGAAGAGGAGCATCCCAAAGCCACCATCCCAAAGCTGGCATGTCCCTGTGCCCAGGGAGCTGCCCAGGAAGGCCCAGGCAGGTCCAGCTGCTGAGCTACCCTGACCCCACAAGGAGCAGTTATTCCCAAATTCCTCATGGATGTGTCAGAAACGCCCTCTCAGGTGGCACGGAGGGTCCTCCAGCAGCTCTTACCCCAGTGAGGCTGATGTGGGGGAGGTGGGACCTGGGGCACATCCTACCACACACAAAACACCTCCCAAAAAACCCCAGCCCCGTGAGGAAGCCGCTGAGGCCCCGAGCAGGGCATCTCTCCGTGCCGGGAACCGAATCCCCGGCAGAGCTCGGCGAGGTTTCCTCTGCCGCCGGTGAGCGATGTCTCACATCCTCCCCGGCCATAATGGGCTGAAAAACACAGTTCCCCTGTGGATTCAGCCCGTTTCCTGCTATTCTTTAACAGGAAGCCGTGCGAGAGTCAGCCCAGGCAGGCGAATCGCAGCTCCTGGTCCCTCGCGGGATGGCCAGAGGCTCGGTGAGCCACAAACCAGCGCGGAGATGCTGCTCCCGTCCATCCTTCCATTCCTCTGGCTCCTCCTGCTGCTCCCAGGTGAGCTGCTCCGCACACCCCGGGGAGCACCAGGCGCTGCTGGATGGGGGGGACTGGGGGGTCCTGGCTTCACGGGGGGCTCCAGAGGGAACCGGGCAGAGGCTGGGAAGTGTGGGAGCTGCTCAGCCTTTAAGCTCAGGGGTGGCAGGAGTCAGGTTGATGGGAAAATGTGGCTTTGTCAGATTTACAGGGTTTGTTTGGCAGTGCTGGAATACAAATATTTGTTTCCTGCTTAATGAAAGGAGTGTTTCTGCTGAGGCGTTTGGAGCAAGTGGCTTTTGTCAAATAAGAGTAAAGATGGGATGTTTCAATGTACAGGACATTGTTTTCCTCAAAAATACTCTCTATTTGCACTTTTTGCTCTCATTAATCTAAATACAAAGCCCATGTGCAAGGCTCGTGCAGAGCACACCTCGTCCTTGCTGTAATAATTCTGCTTTAACTTCTCTTTCCTATGTGAGTCGAGGTGTGGGATGAAGGAGCTGGTTTCCTGCTCCAAAGGATGACAGGTTGCTTTTCCCTGCATTGTCAGGCCCCTCTTGCCTTGCTGACAGCTGTAGTAGCTGGGAGCTGGAATACATTCAAAGGAATATAAAATAATGTGTCTCCGACTCCGAGGTTTTATCATGAAACCATAGAAGTTGCCTGGGGTTACAGCCACTGTGCTGGCAATAATGGGATTTTTAAAAGGCAGAGAATCATAGAATGGTTTGTGTCAGAAAGGAAAGATCATCTCATGCTGTAGAATACAGAAAGCAATTCGGTTTGTAGCTGTATAATTCCAAGAAATAAGAACATGTGGATTGGGAATTTTCTCTCTTCATTAGAGGGCAACACTGCTGCCTTCAGCAGAGGGGGGATTTGTGCCTGGGATCAGAACAAAGGGTCAGATCCAGGGGCTTAGAACGCCTTGGCCACCCTGTGACACTCCTTAATGCCCGCCCAGAATGCTGGTTTTCCCCTTAAAACTCCTTGGAAGGGTTTTTATGGGACAGGAATGGCACAGAGGGGGTCAGGCCCCTTCCCTGGCTGGGCTGCACCACACCAAGATCCATGGAGCAGGACTGCCAGAGGCACTGCCCAGAATTCCAGCTTCCAGGAGCACCAGGTGGATGGGATGGCACCCTCCATCCTTCAGTCCTGACAGCTTCACCCCGTCCTCTCAAAGCCACCTGTCTAAAATCAGGGGCAGGGACCGTCCCCCTCCATGGTCACAGCACCACCACACCTCTCCCACCACACCAGCCTTCCCTGGAATGTGTCCTGCCTCCCTCTTCTGCACTGATCCAACAGCTCTGAAACGGCTTTTTAATTTAATTTTTCATTTTGCAGCAAGTCCCTAAGGTGGTGCAGCCCCTGGGGGAAGCTTCTGCACAAGGCAAAGCAGCAGCTTAGTGAGAGGAGTAGCTGATTTCCTGGCACCCTGGAAGCTGGAAAAGGGAATTAGGGGTATGGAACAAGGCTCCCTGCCCTGAGGGAGGTGGAGAAAACCTTGAGGAGACAGAGAATCAGCTTTGGCTGGATGCTAATACCTGCCTCTCTTGCTTCTGCCTGGTGCAAATTCAGTATTTTATTAATTTATCCTTTCCTAAATTAAACTTCTCCATTCTCGTGGTTATTTCTGAAGGGAGGTTCAGCTAAGGGAGGTTCAAACTGTTATTTCGAAATTGAGAAGGTCTGGCACATTCCCAATTTGTTTTTCCTCCCCCAGAAACACTTAACAGAAAATTTGTCCAAACAAACCTCTTCCTATGGACCCTTTCCATTACAATGGCCAGGCCTTTTCCAGACAAAAGATTTCCACTGAAAAAATTCCTCCTCAAAGCTGATGAAAACCCAGCAGGATTTCCCACTGTTGTTGTTGTTCCATCCACTGCTCTCCTTATCTGTGCCACAGCCTGTGTGGATGGATAATGCCATGAGAAATGTGGTATTTCAAAGCCAAACACGTATTCTGAGGTATATTTTCGATATAATCACAAAGATGGGGTGCAGGTAAAGGACAGGCACTCAGATTCCAGACTTGCATCCTCAAACCAGGGCATCCTAAAGGAAATTCCTCAGCCAAGGGTGAGGCCAGCCCAGCCCTGACGTGCTGAACAAGGAAGAGAAAGCAGGAGGTGGTTTGGGGAAATGTTTGTTCACACAACAAACTGCTCCCTTCGGTAACACGAAACCCCTCGGTGACTCTGCAGATCTGACTGCAGCAGTTTCCAGGAATTCTGTCCCATTTACAATAGGTGAGTCAACAACAGGTGTCCTTGCAAGAGGTGGTGCTGGTGTCCCAAAGCCAGGAAGGCTCCTGCTGGGAAGCCAGGCTGTAGAGGGAAGAGCTGTGGCTTCTGTAGCCCCAGCTGGGAGCTCCCCTGGGCCCAGTTCCCAGAAGAGCCCACCCAGCACGACCCAACCACCTCAACAAGGGAGAAGATCCCATCTGAGTCCAGAGCAGGCACGAGGGTGGTCAGAGGGACGGAGAGATGTATGGGGGAAGGCTGGGAGAGCTGGGAGTGTTCACCTGGACAAGAGAAGGGTCCAGGGAGAGCTCAGAGCCCCCTGCAGGGACTAAAGGGCCTCCAGGAGAGCTGGAGAGGGACTTGGGACAAGGGTTGGAGGGACAGGACAAGGGGGAATGTCCTTAAACTGAAGGAGGGCAGCTCTGCAGGTGGGGCCTCACCTGAGCAGGGCAGAAGGGCAGAATCCCCCCTCCCCTGCTGCCCACGCTGGGGGGATATGAGATATGGGGGGATGCATAAAAATGGGAATAAAACCTGGGTCATTCACCTAAAATCTGAACTCAGATGAATTGTCAGGCCAAGGTGCTTTACCTGCTCTGTAGCTGTTGCTTCTGTGAGACTGGAACCTCTTCCAAGCAGGGTCATCCTTCAACTGCTCTCCTGGTGCTCAAGCCAGGACACTCAGGAAAAGCAGGTGGGAAGAACAGGAATTTTATGAGAAACCCCTCAGCCACCAGCCCCTTTCACACCTTGTCTCCTGAACCAGTCCCAGCAGATCATGTTCCTGCTTGGTGGTTCATAAACACCACAGAGCAGCACTCAAATAAACCTGGGCAATCTCAGAATTACTGGAAAGAATGATTAGTTTGGGAAGAATCTTGGAAAGCCTCCTCTGTAAAGTACTTTGAGCTCTGCTAATAAATAATACTATTAAAAACCTGTAGGTAGGCAAAAAGCACAGGGTGGGCTCCAGCTCCTGTTGAGCCTTGATTCGTGGTTCCCCCATTTTTCATTGGCTCTGGGCATGGAGTGATTTCCCTTCCAAAATGCCAGACCCAGCTCCAAACCTGAGGAACAGCACAGGCAGGAGAAGGGCAGGCCCCACATAACCAGGAGCAAACCCAGAGCTCTAAAATAAGCAGGTCAGGATGGAAAAGTGGGACCAGTGAGCAGCTGGGAGGGTGGTGGAGTAGCAGTTTGGTAGTGCAGCCAGGAGAAAAGCCACACTGCTTTTCCTTCCAGGAGCAACCCCTTTCCATGGAAAAACCAGCCCTGGGCAGCACAGGGATACAGCAGAGCCACTCTGTGCTCACAGCTTCCCCACATTATTTTCTCCCGGGTTGTTTTCTACATCCAAGTGGGTTTTAATTGCCTCCCAAAAAGATCTGCTTCCAGGCTGGCTCACCAGAGAGGAGCATGGAATGTGATGCTTGGAGAGGATGGCCAGGCCCAGGCCCAGGCCCAGCCCTTGAGGATGAGCAGAGGAAGGCAGTGATTAATTTTAATTGCTGATAAGATCCAGGATTAATTCCTGGCTCTCCAAACTTTCCATAACATTTGGACTGAGTCATTACAATTCAGAACCACTTGGCAGCTAGTTGCCAACCCCTCCATGCCAGTTGGGAATTAGGCACTTGAACACTTCTGTGGATCTGGGCCTGATTGGGGCTGTCAGTTATCCAGCCTGCAGAACAACACTTTTCCTCTCTCTCCTCCACAATTCCCACCCCACCTGTTCTGCTGTGAGACCCTCAAGGCAGAGACACCTTATTTAGGCACTTAATGAAACAGGACCTAGGCTTTGGCAGAACTCTCTGCTTTCCAAGGTTTCTAAAAGAGGATTTTTTTCCATGTGGAAGTCCTAAGAACTGGGTGTTGCTCACTGCTGCCATGTTTCACCCAGGAAACAGCTGCACTTGTGTTGTCCTGGGTCATCTGACAGAAGTGCCAATATCTGAGTTAAAAGCCTATTTTTAGGTTGCTGGATCTCTTTTCTGAAAGCATTTTCAAGCACGGGGTGACACTGAGGTACAGCACTGCCCTGTGGGCTATGCAGGTGGGACATCCCCCAAAAAATGCCAGGGAAGGGATGAGTCCAGGGTTCCTTGTCACTGGGAATAGATGGTCCCTCGCCATCAGCAGTTCTGAGTGGGTAGGACCAGTCCCTGTTACTCCACACCAGTGCCAGAGGTCTTCCCCAGTGACTCCAGCCCTCTATAAACACCACAAGCCTGTCCTGAGCCTGATCTAAACCCCACTGGAACCTTTCCAACAGCTGGCTCAGGTCTCTATAGGAGGCCCTGGTAAAGTTTAGGGATTTAAAGTAGTTCCCCTCTTTGGTCAGCACCTGGAAAAACCATACTTTAAATGTCTACAATTGCCAAAAATAATACCGAAGCAGAAATACTTAAAATTCACCTGTCTTTTGGTTGACATCATCCTCTGTTTGAGCTGAGGAGTGAGTGGGGTGAGCTGCTGGCTTTGGGAATATCTCAGCTGCCAGGCTCCAGGTCAGTCTAGGCACACCCAACCCCACAGAAAAACAACTGCCAAAACCAGAAATACAAAATTTTCCTGTTTACCCTTTGGAAAATTAACGGGAAAGCAGCGAGCACCGAGTGCAAAATGCAGCTGCAGCTCTGACATGCAGCCTTGCAGCCCTGCAGTTCTGTGGCTAACTGGGACTTTCCCCTGGCAGCATGAGCACAAAGCCATATTTCCCATCGTAAATCCCTCAGCCAGCTCCAAATCTCCACCCAGCTCCAAGGGCTGCACAATCCAGCTGTAAATCCTTTGCATCCAAACACACAAGGAACTCCTTGGCAGTGCCTGTGCTGGTGGAAGGGCTTTGATGTTTATTGCAATTCCAGCTGCGCCGGGGCCGTGGCCTGATTATTGCTGGGAGCTGTTTATACAGCCAGGGCTCTCCATGCTGGCAGCAGCACTGGGAGGGAATAATTTCCAACTCCAGAATCCCCTGGGATGTCTGCAGGGAGCCATGACACGTGGCGGGTTTTGTTCATCCCCATCCTGCTGCCCAGCCCCACGATGGGAGTTTGGTCTCATCCTGCTGTGCACAAATCCATCCCGTTCCTGTGGGATCTGGGGTGCTGAGCACCCTCCACAAAACAAAGCACCCAACAGAACAGGGCTTTTGCTTATTTGAGTTGGCAGGGAAGGCATAACAAGCAGCAGCAGCCAGAAGTCAGAGCCAGGCCTGCTCCACTTTGAAATGAAGTGTGGATGTGTTTAGAGAAGCCAGGGCCGTTTATTCCGGAGCAGAATGCCAGAAGGGATCTCCATCAGCAACACCCCAGAGCAGGGCAAGCATCAGCCCAGCCACAGCAACTCTGGGAACTGAGTGCTGGGAAAAAACTGCTTTTCATTGTGTTTACAATAGCCCCAAGGTTTAGGTTTGCAAACGGAGAACTTCAGAAGTTCTCCAGTGTGACCCTCAGTGACAGGATAGGCTGCAGTGAAGGAAGTGTTGGGTACAATCCTTTCCCCCTGTCCTAGCACCAGGGATGCTGAGCTGGCCCATGGATGGTCCCATCAGGGATGGCAGAACAGGACAGTGTCACCTCCCTCACCCTCAGCTTCCTCCCATCCCCAGAGGCTCCATTCAAGCTCTCAGATTTCTCCTCATCTGCACCAAAAATGGTGGAATAAGTGGCCAGCTCAGCACATTCACTCCCCTTTTCCTTTGGCAGAGGCCAGGTGCAGACAGCAGCTCTTTCTCCAGTGATCCACATGCCATGTACATGAAAAAGTACATGTGAGCATTTCCATAAATGTATCACAGCTACTTCTCCCCACAGGAAAACAAGACAATGGAGCCTGCAAGGGAATTTTGGAGAAAGAGGAGCTGTTTGAGTCTGGCAGTTGCTGGAGGATATTGACCCCCCATGATGATCTCAGCACATTATTTTTTGTCCTGAATGCAGAGAGAACCTTAGGGCATTTGCAAACCAATAGAATCACCCCCCTTCCTCAAAAGAAGCATCTCTACCTCTTTAGGAAGGGCAAGCATGTGCCTAAAACATTCTTTTTTTCCCCTTACATTAATTGATTTAGTAGATGATGGCACAGCTTCCCATGACCCTCTCTTACTGCTCTGATGCTCCTTTAAGTTGCTCTTCAAAACCCCTAGGGAAGGATATCCCATAAATTCTCCAAGCCAACCACTCCTAGCACCTCACCATCCTTGTACTGAGGCAGGTTCCTATTGCCCAGCCTCCCTTTTCCTTGCTGCACATAAAGATCCTTGTTTCCTGATCCTGCTCCAAATGGAGTTGGAAAACCAACCAGTCCCATCCTCTCTGTGTAATCAAAGATCTGATCCTGTCTCCTCAGTGAAGATCCTCCTTGCTGCCCAGTAAATTAGAAAACATGGAAAAGATCTGAAAAGTTCACAGCCAAATTGTGTCAGGGAATAAACCACATTTTATTATGTATTCACCATGGTTTACACACTTCCTGTTTGGCTGGGATCATTGTCATAAAGCATTAAACACAAAAACAATTACAGCTCCAAAGCAATTCCATGAGGAAAATGAGATCAATCAGGAACTTGCTACACCCAGAGGGTGCCAAGGGTGAACTCTGAGCCACATCCTGGAAAACCAAACTCAGTTCTGAGGGTCTCCTTCCAGACACCCCTCCATGCCAGGGCCCTCAGCCTCCCCTGGGCACCAGCAGCTCATGGGCCTACCCCAAAATTCATCTACATCACCCCTACAGCTGCTGCCATCAAATCCTGGAATCACAGACTGGTTTGGGTTGAGAGGGACCTTAAAGATCATCTCATCCCACCCCCTGCCATGGGCAGGGACACCTCCCACTGTCCCAGGCTGCTCCAAGCCCAGTCCAACGTGGCCTTGGACACTGCCAGGGATCCAGGGGCAGCCACAGCTTCTCTGGGCACCCTGTGCCAGGGCCTCCCCACCCTCACAGGGAGGAATTCCTTCCAGGAAGGCAGGCTCTGGTTGAACATGGGCACTGCTGGGCCATGCCTGGTGCTGCCTGGCTGGACCCTCCCCTGCATCCCCTGCAAAGGCTCTGCTCCCACCACAGAGCCCTGGAGCATCATGAGGGGACAGGGTGCTGGAAGGATTCAACCTTCCCTTCTGTCCCTTTCTGCCCAAATCCTTCATTTCCTGTGGGACTCTGGTGAGATGGATCACCAGCAGAGTCAGATTCAGCTGTTTCTGCACCTGGAGTGTCATTTCTTTCATTAAACTTAACCACAGGAGCACCAGGGTCACCAGCAATAACCATTTGAAAATCCCAATTAGGATGTAGATTCCAGCAATGACAGACTCAAAGTCACCTTCCCAAAGTTAAACCAGCTGGGTTTGGTTTGAGCATTTAAAGTGGATTTCCATTTTCCAGGTCTTGTCCTCGAGTGTGGGACATTTC
Source organism: Chaetops frenatus (assembly GCA_013400775.1). Classification (NCBI taxonomy): domain Eukaryota; kingdom Metazoa; phylum Chordata; class Aves; order Passeriformes; family Picathartidae; genus Chaetops; species Chaetops frenatus. Next base: position 146,372 of record VZTR01000758.1, read on the forward strand.
TTTCTCCCATTTTCAAGGGCAGCATTTTTAATTGGCATCTCATCTAACCCTTAGGGTTGGACTAGATGACCTTGAAAGTTCCCTTCCAATCCAAAATATTCTGCTCTGTGATTCCATGAGCACAGGACTCTGGGAGCTGAGGCTTAAGGAAAACACCATGGATGCAATGAGGGATTGGGGCAGGGATGCTTTGTCATGAATCCATGAGAAAACCAAACAAATAAACAAAACCAAACAAAGCCACCTTTCAGGTGAGAAACTGTGAAACACCTGTAACCTTGTTTGGACCTACAGGGAAGGCAGCTCCTGCGGGATGCAGATCCCTCCAGACTCACAGCCCCAGGCTTCAGCTTCTCAGGATACACAGGATAGGAAGGAGAACAGCCCCACCAGGTCCTGAAAACCTTCACAAATCTCATCCATCCATTCCGTAAGGTCTCAAGGGAACAAAGTGTCCAAATGTGTGTTTGAAGTCTTTGAACAACTCCAGAACAGAGGTCACAGATCCTTCTCTGTCAGGGCTGAGCTGAGGCAAACAGGGGAGGGAACAACCCCATGGATTTCCATGGCCCCCCAAAGGGGAGGAGGACATTTATCCTGGCTGGATAAACTCCACTACTAATTTACTCAGAGCCCGATAGATTTACACTCAGTAAAACCACTTTGCTACTACTCCTCTGCTAATGCTTTTAGGGCAATCCCATATTTCAAAGTAGTTTGGACAGAAATGAGGAAAACCCAAACCACACAAGGAACAAGAGCAGCAGTGACCATCACAGATCAGCACCACTCACACTCTGCTCTTTCCTTCCAGGTTTTACAGCTTCCACAAACTCCTCCACCCCTGCTGGAACAGGTACCTCTGCCTCATGGTGTGCTCTGTGTCTGTGTGGATGTGGATGCAAATGGAAACGGAGGGATGCAAATGGAGAGCCCCTAAAGGGGACCCTGATCCAAAACCTCCACCTGCTGAGTGATCTTCTGCCTCTGCCTGCCCCCTCCATCACCACTCACCCCCAGATCTCCAGGGGACATGGAGGGCACTGTACCCCACAGGTCGACCTGGCTTGGCTCATTTTTGTCTGGAAGGGAGCAAGGCTGTGCTCCAGGAAGCCTGGGAAAAGCAGAGGGATCCTGCCTTACCTTTGCTCCCATTTTCCCCAGCTGTTTCCTAGGAACTGTGGATCCACGGAGCTGCCAAGCTCCCTTTGGTCCCTACAGCCACACCAGTGACAAACCCTCTCCTTGGCATCTCTTGTCCCACTCCCCCTTTCTGCTCCAGTTGGCTGCAATGCCCCTTTCTGGCCCATCCTCCAACCCTTCCCTGTGGGAGCCCACCAGCCTGGAAATGTCACCTCTGTGCCTCTGTTTGTGTTCCAGGTCAATCCCAACCAACAGCACCCAGCCCTGAAGCAAAGAACCACAGCTCAGGTAATGCCCGAGGAGAGTGGCTCAGGGACATCCCAGCGTGGAACTGGTCTGACCCAGTGTGAACTGGTGACCTCAGCTGGGTCACCCAGCAGTAACGGGGGCTGTGCAGAGGACAGTGGTGAGGAGGAAGGAAATTTGGTGGTCTCAAGGCTGCTGATCCAGCCAATTCACCCCACAGGGATCAAGGCACAGGTGTGAGCAAAACCAGGAGGAAAAAATCACTAAATTGAATAGGGAGAATGAGATGATCATAGAATCACAGAATCCCAGAATGGCTTGGTTTGGAAGAGACCTTAAAGCTCATCCCATTCCACCCCTGCCATGGGCAGGGCCACCTTCCACTATCCCAGGGTGCTCCAAGCCCCATCCAACCTGGCTGATCTTTAATATCCCTTCCAACCCAAGCCTTTCTATGATTTGTGACATGTACAGAAAACCAATTACACATGAAATGATCTCTCCAGCTCCAGATCCATGTCTGTTAGTGTCCACTTGGATTTTTGGAGTCAGATCTCTTCCTGCTATGTTTCAGGGAAAAAAAAATCTAAGCATAGCTACCCTTCTGGAAGGACCCCAAAAAACGTCATGGAATAAGATCTCAAAAAGACCTCTGCTTCTGCTTCCAAGCCTTGCAGAAAAAAAAGAAACTTAACCCTAAATTCTAATATTTCAGTGAAACACTTGGATAAAAGGAAAAGAAAAAAACCACCACACAACCTTGAAATCACTTTACCATTTTCTCAATTTATTGGAAAGCCAAGAGCAGTCTGGACAAGGAACGTGCCTATAAATCCCCAGCTGGTGATCCAATCTTCAATGCAGAGGGATTATTGAAAGCTTTTTCCCCTCACATCTTGCTCTGGATCAGGTACAGTTTGGAGCAGCAGGTTGAGGCAGAGGATGGAGCCCCCAGACCATTTCAAGAGCTGAATTATTTGTGCTTGGAGACTCTCAGTGAAACGAAATGCAAAAGTTGGCATTTCAGAACACAAGGAAATGATCACGTGGGTGCCAGGCAGCTCCAGGCAGTTCAAGTGCCTGGTGACAAAAACACATTCACTTTTCCAAGCAGGGAGAGCAGCAGGGGCAAAACCCTGACTTTCTCCACGTGTTTGCTGAGCTCTGCCAGCTCAGCATCTCCTCACAGTGAAAAAAAGCAAAAGGGAATTCCAGAGTAATTCCAAAGTACAAGAGCTCCTTGACCCTAAGCAGGATGAAGGCTATTTCCATGCTGTCCCTAGCAGATTATCCCTAACTCCTGAGGAATTTGAGGGCTCTGCAATAGCTGTGCCCTCTCCAAGCTGTTTCTGAGCTGAACTTTTTGAAGTAACACCACAATTTCCCTACAGAGCCATCAGTAAAATCAACACCACCGACCAACCTGAGCTCCACCTCTGTGGGTCAAACAACTACAGCCGAGCCCTCCCCCACCACTACAACAACCCTGACAGCAACAACTGAGCGAGGTAAGGATGGAAAACTCAAATATTTGCTCAGGCAGGAGCTGTTTGTGCCTCCCTCCTTATCCAAGCCAAACTGAGGGCATCAGAATATTGGGCCAATCCGCACCATGCTGGTTATTCAGCAATTCTGCAAATATTGAATTTCTCAGAGCCTTTGCTGAAAGAGCAGCTCATTCCAGCTCCCCAGATGGACACAGGCAGGCCAAGCCCATATCAGAAAATCCAGATCATGCTTTATCAAATAGTGCAGCAGCTCCAGCCTCCCCAGGCTCCCTCTCCCAAACTCACCTGCCAGGTACACTCTGAGCTGACCCCACACCTGGCTAACTGGGTATCCTGATGTCTGTCTGGAGGGAAGGTATCATGTAAATAAAGATTTTTACTCCACAGACACCCAACAGCTCTCCACAGTGGAATTTGTAGTGGCTTCCCAAGTTAATTGTTCTTTCCCATGTTTTCTTCATCTAGATGATAAGCCCAGTGGAAACAGAAGCACAGCAGCTCCTTCTCCAACACCTCAAGGTACTTTGTCCTTTTGTAGAGTAACAAAATTAGATAATTTCATGCCAATCAATGGCACAGGTTTTCTAAGCACAAGTTTTTTTGGGGATTGAGCCACCATTAACACCCAAAATCCCATCTGGTGTCCTTATAAGCAGTGATAAAATACAAGATAAATGCTCTTAGCATCCTCTGCTGGGATGAACTTGAGCAGCTGAACAGTGGATCTATGTTTAGGAGAAGGGAGGTCTTTTCAAATCCTTTTAAATAAATGTAATTTGGCTTTTGACAGTTTGCTTAACCCAACCTGTAAGCACAAATCAGAGAATTCAGTAAGAGTTTTCTCACAATGAGGGCAGAATCCAAGTGACTGGAAGACTGAAATCTGGCAACTGAGCTGGTTCTACATTAAAAATTCAGCCTTGAAAATCTGCAATGGTCAAGAAACTGCTCCACCTCTCCAAGTACCTCTCAGATCTCTAACACAAGCAAAGTGAGGAACCTGTGGTCAGCTGTGCCCAAACAGATGCCCACCCAGCACGGCTGTGCCCAGCTAAGCCAGGAGCCCTTTGCTCAGAGCAGATTGCTGTTCACTCCAACCCTGATTTACCACTGAGAAGCTCCACACATCTCTGACTAAAGATGCTGATGCTTCCAAAAGCCAGGTCTCCCATTGTGTCAGACTCAACATTTCCCAGGGATGGAGTATCCATGCCAGGCTCAGCAAACCACAGCTTCTACCTGTGGCTAGAACAATCTCAGAATGAAACAAAGTATTTGATGACTGGGGCAAAAATTGTACAGCAGCAGAGCCTGCTTCTCCAGACTGTTCTGCTCCATGTAGCTTCTGAAACAGTTAGCTTTGTTATTTCATGCCTTTTCCCCTTTTTCTTCTGGCTTTTGGCCAGATTCCAAATCAGGGATGTCTGCTGTGGGACAGGACCTGGGTTCAGCTGCTCCCCGGGGCAGTGCCTGGAGCTGTGCACAGCTCTCCAGGTACCACATCCCCTTGGCCAGCACTGCTGCTGGGAATGCAGGGATGGGAAAGCAGGCAAGAAATCCTGCTTGACCTACAGATGATCTTCTGATGCTCTGAAGTATCACTTCTAGTCTCCTGACAGGGCCTGTAGCTGCTCATTACGGTCGATGCAGACACTGTGGCTGTTCAACAACAGCCTGGAGGCAGCAAAGGATGTTTTCTCTCTGTACAAGTCAAACACATGGGCTGGCTTCACATTTCCTTGCACAGGCACTGCAAGCAGCTGTCACAAACCAAGCAGCTTCACACAAGCTGGTTTATCCCACTGAGGACTGGAGTCCTTGCTTGGACAAACCTCTGTGCTGCCACAGCAACACTGTGGTGTACAAGTTAGCCGAACTCAAATGGGTTTAATTACCTCTAGATAACCCAGGACAGCAAATCCACTCATCTCAAGTCCAAGAACAAGCCAAACACGCAATCCACACCCACATTCTGCAACATTTCTTCCCCTAATCACTTATTTTAAAGTCTCAATGTTTATGACCTACAGCATATTTATCACCTTCCCAGTTCAGTCTTCCAGCCTTCCCTTGCTGTTTCTGCCCCAAGCCTGCACCTGAGACCACAGACCCTAAAGAGTTTACCATTTGAATTTTGCTTTCCTAGGTTTCCATTTGGACATGGAAAACAGTACAAAGTACGTTTGATGTGATGTTTTTAGTATGGAGATGGGAGTACTAATTCCATGTCTCTCCAGGTATCACCAGCAGTACTGTGGATCCATTCTCCTCTCCATTAATTCCTTTGGTTTTCAGATGACACTGAAGCTCAAGGCTCACACTCTGTGTCTCTCTCTGCAGGTCAGGACCCCATGAGGAACAAGAGCACCACAACACCAGTGACTCAAGGTGCTTCCTCCTCACAGAGAGGTGAATCCTGCTCCGTATTTTCTATTCCTCTGCATGGCCAGCAGCAAGGCCATCACACTGCTGCCTCCAAGGCAGTGTGGAGAAAGGCCAGGGAGTCCCAGAGGGGTGCAGAACATCCCATCCAGCCCTTGAAAAGGCTGTAAAACTTTGCAGAAGCAGCACTTCAGGGCAACCCCTGGAGCCTGGGAACAGCAGTAAAGTTGCCATTATTGGCAAAAGGTTGTAAAAGGAGGGAGACTGGACAAACTCCCTCCTCAAAAGCACTGCCAGGGCTGACCTTGTCCCTTCCTCATTGGGGTCCCAGAAGGAAACCCTGTGGGTGTTCTCAGCTTATCCACAAAAGGAGCCCCATCAAGGCAATGATTCCACACGGGTCTCGTTCACTTTGCTGTTAAGACTGATGGGCCTGGCCAGGATCCAAACTTGGTCTCCTCAGTGAAGTGCAAGAGTTAGGTCCTCTAGCATCACAAGGAATCCTCTTCCCAGCTGTGGAAGAATGACTTTCATGTAAATTTACCTTTCTCCCCTCTGTAGGCACCTCAGAACCCATCACCCCAACACCAAACTCCTCCAGCCACCTGCCCGAGCCCAGCCCGACAGACGAGAAATCACCACTGACGGTGGCAGCTTTTGGTAAGGTCTTGTGCCACCTGGGGAGAGGAGGGGGCTTTCCTTCACCAGGCCATGCTGGTTTGGACACCCAACTTTGTGAGGCCCTGGCACAGGGTGCCCAGAGAAGCTGTGGCTGCCCCTGGATCCCTGCAAGTGTCCAAGGCCAGGCTGGAGCAGCCTGGGATAGTGGAAGGTGTCCCTGTCCATGGCAGGAGGTGGAACACAATGATCTTTAAAGTCCCTCCCAGCCCAAACCATTCCATGATTTTCAGTCCAAGAGATTCTTAGCAGGACAAATTTCCTGTGCCTTTGCATTTTTTGATTTATTGAGACCTGATGTCAGTATCAAATCTACACTTGATTTAAAGGGTCTAAATGTGGTTTATGGGACAGATAACATCACCCACAGCTCTAGCTTGTCTCTCCCTGTTACATTACTTATTTATCTGGCTTTACACACTTTTGGGATAAGATTTACCAGCTGCAGTAGGAACACACTGACTCCTATCAATCCCCAGTGTAATCAGCTGACTTCTGCCTTCCTGGCACTGCCTTATCAATTACGCATTTATTGATTAAGTATTCACAGATGCCCTTTGAGGTTAAAACACAGGAGGATAAAGTTATTTGTTCTAACAACTATTTGCTTCTCTGCCTATTATGTACCATGCTCACATTAATGAAAATATTGATTTCCTACACAAGTGTTGACAGTCAAAGTCTCTCTGTTGCTCAGACAGTTCTTTCCTCCATCCCCAGGTGTGATCAGCTTCGTTGTTATCCTGATAGTGGTGGTCATCATCCTGGTCAGCGTGGTCAGCCTGAGGTTCAAGTGCAACCACTCCAAGGACTCGGAAGGTATTTGTCTGGGGGAATCTCTACTTCCCTAATCAACAAGTCACCAGTTTCCATGTGGATCTGGCAGTTCCTGAAAGATGCATTTTTTTGTGTGAAAAGCTCACACAGTGGTGGGGAGCTTTGGAAGCCAGATTGGAACATGGATTGAGCAGTCAGGAATGCAGTGTGACCTCCCTGCTAGAGCCCCAGCCTAACCTCATCTGGACACAGTCTCAAGTCTCTTGCAGTTCAAATTCCAAGAGATGGGCAGCTCTTCCAGCAAAAATTGTGGAGTTTGGCACTCCTTTTCCCTAGGAATCCCATTTTGCACAAAGCAGTGCCCAGGAGAGGGCAAGGCTGCCCTGCAGCAAGACAGAATCCTTCCTAAAGTCCAGCAGGGCCAGCAGGTCCTGCCTGTACACCCCCTTAGCTGAAGGGTTTTTCCTATTCCACCTCCAAGTTTCCCGCACAGTGTCTCCAATCTCATTCAGATTTCATTTCTATCCCTGCATGAAGTAATTCAGAATAGAGCTGATTTATTTTATGACTTCTCACCTCTATATCATCACCTGCTTTTCTCCCCCCAGACAAACAGAAACCAGGAACCTCCATGGTATCAGAGAGGTAAGGCTTCTCACACCACCCACACCTGATTGAGAGTGCCTGTTTTATCCCAGAGCTAATTTTAGTGAGGAAGAGAGTCTGCTTTGGTTATTTCCGATGGAAGGAAGCTTGTCAAGACGTCTTTGAGAGAGTTAGAAAAGCAGAATCAGCTTTGGTAGCGCCTCATCCTCTGATAGAGACATAGATAGAAGGCCAATATTTAGGGGCCTCATTTCAAAGCTGTACCGAGAGAAGATTCATCACCTTCCCAAAGCAGATTGCTTGTCTTCCTTGCCTAGATAGAGCTTTGAGGTCTAAACTCAAGTTTCTGGATCTTAGAGCAGTCTTAGATATCTCCCAAGATGCCCATTACTGTTTCCCAGAAAAGCAGGATGAGGGAGCCCCAGTTCAGAGACCTTTGGAAGAGAAGCACCAAGCAGAGAATGGTCCATCAGAACCCCATGGTCCATAACTGCTATTCCAGAGGAGAGGCTGGATGCAGGAAAACAGCAGGAAACAATAGCTGGGAGGCACCAAACACATTGTTCCTATTTTTCCATCTGGTAGTTTCCTAAACCCTGCTTTGGAAAGGAACAAGGGACACAGGGAGCAAAGTCTGTAAGTATTTAGGTGCCAAATTTGCATCAGCATCAGTGGTCATGAAATACCCTTAAAGCGATCTGAAACCATGGAGGCAGAACATGCCAGAAAATAGAGCAGTGCCTAAGGTTCTCTGATCCCCAAAATCATCCAAGTCTCCACTGGCAAGGAATGCACATCCCAGCCCTCAGGGTAGGAAAAAAGGGGAATTCCACCTTCCAAAGCCTTGTAACTCCCTATGGATGTGCCTGAATCAGGACAGCAGCTCAGTGGGCAGTGGAAACCAAACCTGGTGCCCTGTACCAGCCTCAGCTTTGCTTGTTTGCCTCCAGCTGAGTGCAATGAAACTTTGTCCCTGGAGGTGTCCAAGGAACACCTGGACATGGCACTCAGTGCTCTGGTTTGCTTGACAAGGTGGGGATTGCTCAAAAGTTGGACTCGATGATCTTGGGGGTCTTTACCAGCCTCAGTGACTCTGATTCTGATTCCCTCTCTCATTTGCCAGAGTAATTAATTATCTACTTCTCTCCTTGGCAGCTGCTCAGCAGACACGAGCCAGAAGGGGAACAGCATCACTCTGATCTCCATGAAGAACATCAACACCAACAACAGCATGAGCTACCCCCCATCAGAAAAGGTTTCCCTTTTCAGCCCTGCTTTTTAGGGAGTCAGCTGGGGATCATTTCTCTGGTTGGATAAGAGCATAATACCTTGAGGTATTTCTTTGCTCTTTTATTCCTTTAGAAATACAACAAAAACCAGCTGCCATCAAACTTCTAAAGGTCCAAACTGCTTCCAGTGAAAAGTGTGGGTGCCCATCTCAGGTTTATCTGAGCTGGTTGAACTCGAGGTGCCAAGTTTACCTCATGTACACAGGTGACATCACCTGTGACCAGCTGCAAAGCTGGAGGGGTTTGGCATTAAATGAAGAGGTCTGTGAAAAATCAAGGTCTCACCCTCCAGCCCAGTTTACCCACTTCTGCCCCACAGGTAGTTGAAGCACATCCCCATCAGTGCTCTCAGGTCCATCCCACACAAGGAATTCACCTCATTTGCAGTTGTTTTAAAGCTGGGACTGAGTCTGGGAGAACACATTGCTCTACTCCCTTTACCAGGCCAACCAGGCTGCTGATGTTTCATGTTTTGTTCTTTTGGCAGGTGCTATGAAGCCAAGAGCCCAGAGCTTGAAGCTGACACATGACAACATGACAACCAACAGTGGCTTTCTAGGTTCTTTTTTTTTTTTTTTTCCTTCCGGGAAAGAGGAAGGGTGGACTTTATATATAAATTATTATGTCCTTTCTGACCAGTACATTTACAGTAATGTCCTACATAGCTTCCCCACCTGAGGCCTAAGGGCTTTCTCCAGTTACAGCCTGCCACACTCAGTGGTTGATATCTAACTCTATTTTTGATATGCCTTCAAACACTCAGATAATTTCAGCAGCAAGAAGCACCAAGGCACCATCCATTCCACTAATAAACCTCTGCCTTAGATTAACGGCCTTTATAGTCTGTGCTAGGCAGTCACGGGCTCGTTAATCAGCACAGCCCCACGTCGAGCCAGACCCGTGCATTGGGAAAGCCTGATCTGAAGCTGAAGGCCTGATGGGACTTAAATGCCCAGGTTCTAGGTCAAATCCCAGCACCACTGCTCCAAGCCCCTCATCCCTGGTGCCCTCATTGTCCCCACAGCAGTGGGATGGTCACATCCACCTACCTCACAGGATTGTTGTGAGGCATTGTTAATCCCTGTCTGTAAAGCGTTTGGAGAGCTGTGAATTAAAGCTGCTGCTGAAATGCAAATTGCCAACTTAAACACTGTACTATTATTAATAATAACGGGGCTTCAGGAAGGCAGATCGTTATCTCCACACATGCTCACAGGCTCAGCTGAAGTGTAAGGAACAAAGTCCCTGCATAGACGGGGGTTTATCTTGGTGTAAAATGAGTGGTCACAAGTAAAATGCTGAAGTCCTTAAGATTGTGGCAGCCCAAGTTTGCCAGGAAAGCTTCCATCATCTCCATCACTGCTTTTCCAGAGATTCTTGCTGGGCCAGAAGAGGAGTGTCCCCTTGTGCAGTGCAAGAGGCAGCTGTGCTTTGCAGCTGGCAAGGAAATGTTCAGCAAAATAAATATGATGTTTTCACAGCTCCTGGTAAGAGCCAACACATTTTCAACCTTTAACATCTGCACCAGGTTGTTTGATAAGTTGTTTTTTAATAAATGAAGCTTTTCTGGTAACATTCATGAAAAGTAAAATGTTGTCACTCACCGAGGCTCCACCAGACTGGTGAATTTGCATAACACAAAATGCCAGGTAATTCCCAATGAGATGGACCCAGACAGCTCCAGTTCCCACAGACCTGTGACTCCAGATATGGAAAACTACAAGTGGATTTTTAGTGAATATAAAGTTTTAACAAATCTCCCCAGACCTTTGAGATCCCATAGGATCTCACCACTGCTTTAGTTCTCCTTCCTTTGACCTCCTTCTTCCCAGGGACTCTTGAGGGTCTTAAAATGAGGCTAGGGAGGCCCTGAGGTTGCCCAGAGGATCCCTGGAAGTGTCCCAGAACAGGCTGGATGGTACTTGGAGCAACCTGGGATAGTGGGAGGTGTCCCTGGCAGGTGGGATGAGGGGAAACCAGCAACAACATTAGCAGTGATGGACAAAACCGAGAAATGTTTTGCAGTGTGGGACCAGAGCAGGACACAACCCTCGAGGTCCCTCAGCAGTGCCAGCACAAGGAACAGGCACGGCCCTGGTCCTGCTGTCACCCCAGTGCTGGGACAGCCCAGGTGCCATTGGCCTCTTGCCCACCTTGGGCTCATGTTTAGCTGCTGTCACCAGCACCCCCAAGGCCTTTCTAAAGCTGTCCCAGAGGGCCCGAAGGAGGGAGCCGGGGCTGGGGAAGGGTCTGGAGGGGCCACCCGAGGAGCAGCTGAGGGCACTGGGCTGGTTCAGCTGCAGCACAGGAGCTGAGGGCAGAGCTCAGGGAAGGAGGGAACGGCTGCAGGGGGAGGTTTGGGATGGAGAGCAGGGAAAGGCTCTTCCCCCAGAGGGTGCTGGGCACTGCCCAGGCTCCCCAGGGAACGGGCACGGCCCCGAGGCTGCCAGAGCTCCAGGAGGGTTTGGGCAGCGCTCCCAGGGATGCTCAGGGTGGGAGTGCTGGGGTGTCTGGGCAGGGCCAGGGGTTGGACTGGGTGATCCTGTGGGTCCCTTCCTGCTCGGGACATTCCACAATTCCAAGATGCCACGAGTCCATGGCCTCCCCTCAGAACCCTTCATGACGTCACCACCCTCGCCGTGACGTCACGCCCCCGCCAGCCCCGCCGGGCCGGCTCCCAGCAGCCCCCGCGCACAAGATGGCGGCGCGGGGCGGTGGGTGCTGAGCGAGGGGCGGCAGCGGCCGCGGGCCGCCATGACCTACACGGCCGAGCAGCTGGACGGGGTGCGGCGGTGAGCGGCAACGGGGGACCCTCGGGAGCGCGGGCGGTGGCGGGGAGCCGCGGGGTGGAGCCCGGGGAAAGGCGGGGAGCGAGGCCGGGGAGCCCTGGGATCACCCCGTGTGCGTCCTCAGGATCAAGCGGTGCCGGGATTACTACGAGATCCTTGGGGTGAGCCGGGACGCCGGCGAGGAGGAGCTGAAGAGGGCGTACCGCAGACTGGCCCTCAAGTTCCACCCCGACAAGAACCGCGCGCCCGGAGCCACCGAGGCCTTCAAAGGTGAGGGGGCCCGGGGGGCTCCGTGCGGGGCAGCGCCGGTGCAGAGGCGCCCGCCGCCCCACGGAGCCGGGCGGGGTCACAGACACAGCAGCGTCCTCACAGAACCCCGCTGCGGCTCGGCAAGGTTTGCGTTTGCGTCTGCGAAATACACGTCTCCCTTAGAAACGGTGGGAAATGTATGCCAGGTCTCATTCCCAGATGGTTCTGGGGAATTTTGCAAGGCCCTGGAGGGACAGGGAAAGGGAGAATGGTTTCTACACTGCCAGAGGGCAGGCATGGATGAGATATTAGGAAGAAATTCTTCCCTGTGAGGGTGCTGAGGCCCTGGCACAGGGTGCCCAGAGCACCTGTGGCTGCCTCATGCCTGGAAGTGTCCAAGGCCAACTTGGATGGGGCTTGGAGCAACCTGGTTAGGTGAGAGCTGTCCCTACTAATGGCAGGGGATTGGAATGAGATGACCTTTATGGTTCCTTCCAACCCAAACCATTCTGGGGTTCCATGATGCTGCAGAGGGTTCAGAATTTGCAGCTAACACTGCCCATGCAGGAGTATTGGGTGTTATCATCAATAGCTGCTCCTTGTCATGAATAAATTTTTATTTTTATATATAAGTATGGGAATATGAAATTTTATCCAATATGCCGTGTCTGGAGTTCTCAGTTAAGTTGCAGTGTTACTGTCTGAACTCACACATATTTTCCCTTTCCATGCAGCCCAGCATGAGGAAAGCCAGTGATTCATTCACAGTCTGTTGAAACAAGGAGCTTCTGAAGGGCTGTTCTTTATTTGTTTGTGTTTGGTCTGTATTTCTCTATGAACTTGTTATGTCAGAGATTAAAGAAGAAGATGAGCCAAATAAACACTTCTGAGTGTTGGATGTGAGGTGTGAAATAGAAGTGCCACACAGCTTCAGGAGCACCTTTACCAGCAGGAAAAACTTGGGATATTATCCCTCCACATGTTGATTGGTCTTTGCAGTTATTAACTTTCTGTTAGTTGTATGTGGTATATGGAGCTGCACTTGGACCAAACTTGCACTTGGTTTAAGCTGATAAGTGCTCCATTCTTACCCAATTTCTTGGCTGAAGTGAACTCTCATGTCAGTGTTACAAATATTTCAAATATTGGACACTTTTGTCTTTCTCCTGGCACCAGTGACAGCAGGAAATGGTTTCCATTACAGGTAATGCCAGAGCTGTTGCACATCTTTTCTAAAAGTAGCTCCATCTTTGGTCAAGCACAAATTTCCTACGTTTGTTTGGGCTTTTTTGCTGCTCCACTTATAAAAGTGTGAGCTGTGCGAATGTAACACTGCTTTTAATTCCATCTCCAGCAATAGGCAATGCTTTTGCAGTTCTGAGCAACCCCGAGAAACGGCTCCGCTACGATGAACTGGGGAGTGACCACGAGCACACCAGCACTGGCCAGGCCAGGCACTACAGCTACTACACAGAATTCGAAGCAGACATCACACCAGAAGAAATATTTAATGTGTTTTTTGGTGGGCACTTCCCTACAGGTCAGTACCTGTCTGCAGTGGTTTGAAGGGCAGTGGACTGACTCTAACCCAGAGGGAAAGGCTGGAGCTGGGCCAAGGGAAGGCTGGATTTTGGGAGAAGTTTCTCCCCTCAGAGGGAGCTGGGCACTGCCCAGGCTGCCCAGGGAATGGGCACAGCCCCAAGGCTGCCAGAGCTCCAGGAGTGTTTGGACACTGCTCCCAGGGATGCCCAGGAGGGGATTGTTGGGGGAGTCAGTGCAGGGCCAGGAGTTGGATGATCCTTGGGGGTCCCTTCCAGCTCAGCATATTCTGTGATTCTGTAAACCATGAGGAAATTCAGCTTCCGTTGGGACTGCTCAGGGAGTTAGTTATACGTCTGAGTACACAGAAACCTTTTCACATTTGATTTCTGCCTTTCTGTTATTCCCTCCATCATCTGAAGCCAGCAATGGTTTGAGAAGTAAAATAGGGTGTGAATGAGGAGGAATCAGAGGTGTCTTTAGTGCTGGTTGGACTCCGTGACATCAGAGATCTTTTCCAACTTGAACAATTCCATGTTTGGGTTGTACTTGAGACACCTGACAGCATTCCAGGCCAGCATGGCCCAGCTCCTGGAGCTGTGGTCTCAGGGGAAACAGGAGCTCCTGTGCCTCACAGGAGCCTGTGCTGTAATGAAATTACAGCCTGGGAGTTCAGCAGTGCTGCCTGCCAGGAGAGGAGCCAGGATCCAGTGGATGTGCAGGATCAGTCACACAGCAATGGAGCTGCACCTGGAGTAGCTCTGTGCATTTCTCAGTCCAGCCTTGGCATTTGGATTTGTAGAAAAATTAGATCCTGCAAGAGCAGTGGATTAAAAGGAAATCTGAAAGGTGTGAGGGCTTCAAGGGCTTTCCTGCCAGCATCTCAGGAATTGCTTTAGCACTCCTGGGAACTTTTCACCTCCAGGGTGTCACAAAAAGTGAGGTACACACCAGTTGCCACAGCCTGGAGACACACAGACTAGTAATTACTTATTCAACCTTGCTGTGCGTGGTGCATCTTGCAGCTAAGGGGACCTCAGACCCCAAACTTGCACCAGTGGATCTACAAAGTGAGCCAATCCCAACCCGGTGTAATTCCAGCTGGAGTCTGCCAGTTCTCCCATCTCTGACCGTGCAAGGAATTGCACCTGGATGTGCCTTTTGTGGGACATCACCCTCGTGGAATGTTCCTGTGGGGGACAGGGATGCTTGGAGTTGAGGACAGGAAATTGAGGAGCTGTGGGAGGAGTTTGGGTATTGGGCTTGGCAGGCTTAACAGGGAGGATAGCATGGAGGAGAAAATGGGAGTTTTTAGCAAAGCAACGAAGAGTAAGAAATTAAAAATACAGTTTCGTAGTAGTGGGTGTTGGTCGTAAGCAAGAGTTTCCTCACTGGGCTTTTGAGGGCAGGGATATGGCTTTGTTTTTACTGAGCAGTGCTCCTGCTGCTATTCAATGGAAATAATAGTTATTCAATGGAAAAATAGTTAAATTTAAAATGTTAAATGTGATTATACACAAAGGAGGCTCCACGTGGCAAAGTGTTGCAGTTGTAATAAGGAGAGGCTACAAGTTCTTGTCATAAAAAATAAATGCACACGGAACAAAAGAAACTGCTGCCAGAAATTTTTGCAGAAACATAAAATTTGGGGAAACTTTTTCTAGGCACCCCTATAAAAGCCTTTCTTCTTTTCCCACACTGGCTGCCTCTTTTCACAGCATGATAAAATCCTATCTGAGCAATGTTGAAGGATGGAAAGAAACTTCCTTTTTTTTTTTCCCAAAAGCCAGCCTGACTTGGCTCACTGTTGGAGCTCTGACTGCACACGTGCCTAGAGGCTGGAAAATGTTTGAACAAGCTGTGGAACAGAGGTTTTGACACAAGAGCAGAGGTCACCTTTGCCCAGGTTTCTTGCAGAATTCTTTGGGAAACTCGAAAAAAGGACAGGATAAGAGTATGAAATAATGTGACATCTTTCCCAGGGCTTAAAATAGTTTTGCATTTCTGTTGTGATGATAAGCCACAGATTTCAATTCTCTAACACAAAGACATTCTGGATTTCAAAAGAGGAGAGCACAGCTATTATTAAGATATTCATATGGTGATAAAATCAGATCCTGAGCCTCAAATTGAAGCAGCAAATGCAATTCTTCCCTCATTTTAGATTTTTTAAAAATAAATCAACTGCATTCCATGTGCAAGAAAGAAAATCCTGAACTATTCTCCTTTTTTACTCTTTTTAAAATCTCTTTCTTTGTTATAAAATATTTAAGTGGAATTAATAATGGCTTGAAGGCAGAGGAATTAAAAATGAGGGTAATGACCACATTCAGTAATTATGGGAGACCGTAATTCATGGCCTGAGCCTGGTGAAGCAAATTCATTTTCCTGCCCCAGCCTTGCAAGTGAATGTGACAAGAACAGCATTAAAATACGAGATACAATCATAAAAATCAGAACATGTTTCTGCAGCTTGATTTAAATTAAGATGGATTGGAGCACACTCCAATATCTCTGGTAGACTTTTTGGAATAACATTGTGGTGGTGTTTAATTCTGAGGTGGTTTGTGCTTTTTACTCTGAGATCTCCCAGCTGTAATTCAGGCTGTGGTGTATAAACCTGGATAATTAAATAGACACTGAGGAATCCAGGTGACTACCAGCAGCTGGGTGAAACGTGAGTGTGTCTTGGTTTGTTTTCCAGGGAATATCCACATGTTCTCCAATGTAGCCAGAGATGCTCACTATTACCCACGGAGGCACCGGGCTGAGAGGGCGTGGACACAGGAGCCAGAGGAGGAGGAACACAGGCCACAGGTAGCCAGGAGGAGAGATCTCCTCAGCTTAAATATTTAAACATCTCAGCAGGGTGAGGGATCCTCTTCCAAAGCCAGGACAAACCCTCCCATGCTTGAGTGCTCAGTGTTTATCCTCAAGGGCTGCAGCCACAGTGGATGTTTTCTTTGTCACTGGATTGGCTTTTATTAATCTCTGCTGTAAAGATCCATTTTATTTACAGCATTACAGGCCCTCAGTTTCTGTCACTAAAGGTTTTGCTGCTGCTTGCTTTTTGCAAGCTCCAGTGCTTGGTAATCCAACAACAATTAGTCCACATGGGGACTGGTAATGGATGTGGAAGTAGTGGCTTGTCCTCAAGGTGTATTTAATCCTTCAGTAAATGAGCACCCAGGGGTTGCACAGGCCTCTTCCAGCTGGGGACAGGATGGGTCTGGGACACATCTCTGCCAACAGAGACCTCCAGGTGAAACACAAGGTGTCCTTTGTTGTCAGTGCACATACACACCTGCCACCTGCCTTGGCAAAATCCTCCTCTGGAGACAGTCTGTTAACCTCCAGGGATCATTCTCCAAGTAAGATGAGTCTCAGGCTCAGAAAAAAAACCTGGTACTGCTGACAGACAGCTAAGCTGTGGGGAGTGAATCCAGCCCCTCACTTCAGGAAAGACTGAGGGGCTGGAGCATATCCAGGGCAGGGAACGGAGCTGGGGAAGATCTGGAGCACCAAGAGAGGCTGAGGGAGCTGGGAAAGGGGCTCAGCCTGGAGAAAAGGAGGCTCAGGGGGGACCTTCTGGTTCTGCACAACTCCCTGGCAGGAGGGGCAGTGAGGGGGGGTCGGGCTCTGCTCCCAGGGAACAGGGACAGGAGGAGAGGGAACAGCCTCAGGCTGGGCCAGGGGAGGCTCAGCTTGGACAGCAGCAGGAATTTCTCCATGGAAAGGGTGCTCAGGCCTTGGCAGGGACTGCCCAGGGAGGTTTGGAGTGCCCATCCCTGGAGGTGTCCCAGGAAGGGCTGGAGGTGACACTGAGAGCTCTGGGCTGGGGACACAAGGTGGGGATTGGGCACAGCTGGGACTTGATGGGCTGGGAGGGCTTTTCCAACCTCAGTGATCCTGGGATGCTGTGAATCCCACCTACTACTGCAAGGAATCCTTGTTGCTATCCCAGGACAGAGGGCAAAGCCTAATTAGCTGAACATCATATTTTTCTTGGCATGAGAAAAGGCATTTAAAAGCTAGTTTACAAAGAAATGGAAGAGCAGAAGGAAAGATAAGTGTTTCCTCTTTGATAATGTTTCCACTCTTTTGTTCTGCTAAATGAATCCAAACAAAAGCCCCAGTGCTTGCATCCTGTCTGAAGTTACACTGCATGGGAGCTCTTAACCCGTTACTGCTCAGCCAGTAAATGCAGGCCTTGAGCAGAGGCTGAGATCTTTGCAATGGAGAGCAAACTCAGAGGCTGCAGGAAAGCCACAGGCACATGGGAATTGCAGAGTGTCCCTGCAGGCTGGACTGGACACTGACAGGTACTGTGCTGTGGGCACTGAGAAGGAAGGGGCAGAGGAAAAGATAATGGAAAGAAAATTACGTTCAGAGTGTTCTTATATTATTAAAAAAGGTTTTTTAGAAATTACGGTGTCATCCCTCTTAAAATCCCAAAGTCTTTCCTCTTTTTTCTTCCAAGTTTACATGTAACACATTGTTGATCTGTGATTGATAGCCTGGCTTCTGTGAACAGATGCCTTTTTCTATCTCTGTATTTTCTTGACTGCTAATCCTTGTACTTTTCAGAATTCATACTCTGCATTTATTCAGTTGATGCCAGTTTTCATCATCATAATAGTGTCAGTTATAACCCAGCTGATGGCCACCAACCCACCCTACAGCCTCTTCTACAAATCGTAAGTCCTTTAAAAACACAGTTTTCTGCTGTTGCTGTCTTCACTATGGAGGCAGATGGAAGTTGGGTTTGATAGCAAAAGGCATGTTAATGTTCTGCTCCTTATAGCAAATGTTACCAGTTTGTAAATAAGGAAATGCCAGCTGCCTGCACTGGTGAGTTCTGAGCACTGTGAGGTTATGTGTGGGGAGCTTTAGTGCACAGGGTGCTGGACTGAGAGGGTCAGAAACCTTCCTTAACTGGTGTGAAATGGTTTTGCACAGTGAGACAGGATGGGGAGTGTGGGTGTAGATCAGCCTCTGATCTGCCCAGCCTCCAGAATCTGTGGACCACCCCTGAGACTCCTCTGGAAAGCAACTAAAAACAAAACCTGTGGTTTTCAGTATAAATCCAAATCTGTTCTGGAGCATGAATTCCACTGGAAGCTCCACAAATCATTAAAGCCTTGAAATGCCCGGGTTTAACCTCTGCAGAGAAGCAGGGCCCTGGGGGCTGGTGGGCTCTGGGAGCAGAGGACCCCACCAGAGCTGCTGCACTAGGAGCTTGTGGGGCAGAGGAAAACCCATGTGCTGCTCTCACATCCAGGGCTGGAGGAGGGAAGGAGCTGATCTGGGCTGGCCCTTACTGAGGGAGGAGTGGGATTGGCAGGTTTGGAGCAGCAGCAGAGTGCTCCAAACGCTCCCCTTGCTCCCTCCTAGGAATAAAACTGCTCATGTCCAGCTTTCCCCTTCTCTCCTCTGCCAGAGCAGCCCAACACCCCTCATCATTTTACCACACGATGTCAGTGTGAAGCCCTCAGAAAAGAACAGGAGGGTGGATGTTTTTAGGGTGGTTTTATTTCCAGGGAGTGTTTTTGCTATCTGCCAGTCCCATGTGAAACCTCCCACGCTGCCCCCACAGCAGCTGAGCTGCTTTTCTTCACTGCATTCCCTTCTCCTGGTGATGTGAGATAGTCAGGCCTGAGCTTGGCTCAGAGTTAGGCTTAAAACGACTGAACAGCCTAAGAACAAAGAAACTGGGGACACCTCTGAAACACTGGGAAAGAGAAGGAAAAGAGGAGTCCAGCAAAAAGGGGCAAACAGGATTCCTTTGAGTAGAGTGTAACCTTTGTGTTTTGGCTGCCTGCCTTTCTCTGTGGGCAGTGATTTGAGCAAAGGCCTGGGTATCTTTGCTCAAATAAGGAAATTCACTCCAGGACCGTGGTTTAATCCTGTGACTGTGTCAGAGGGGCTGATTCTTCCTACAGGGTGTTTTCCAGGCTGTTCCATGCCTCACTTTGCTTACTGATGGTTATATAACCTTGAAGAAAAGTGTAACTAGAATTTCCCCTGCTAAGTTTTCTTTCTGCTAAAGGGTCCAAAAAATGGGAATATCCAAATCCAGCTGCTTTGTGCCCTAAGTTCTTATAAACTCTACCTTTGTTATCAGTCCCCATGGATTTCTGAACCAAGCTTGCCAGAAATCACCAGCAAACAGAATAAAGTGTCTGCAGAGTTCATAGATAACATTTGCTCTTATGTTTTAGAAGTGTCTTGACTGAACTGTTGGGAAGAAACACAGTGTTTGGAAGGACCCGTGCTGATATATCTCTATCTGGGATATTTTCCTGTGGTTCTAGCAGGAGGGTGGATTCTGTTTGTACTGCACAGCTTGCTGTCCCTGAGACTTGTAATTTCCTGACTGGATGGTTGAGGGAGCCATAATCCTGCAGAAATGAACTGTACAAACATTGCTGCAAATATTGGCCTCTGGAAATGCTAATATGGAGAAACAGCTCTTGATTTCTTGAGGTCTGGACTGCTGAAACATCTGATTTCTCCCTGCTGCTCCCACAGGTCCATAGGCCACGTTGTCAGCAGAGAAACAGAGAACTTGCAGGTGCCTTATTATGTTGATAAAAACTTTGAAAAGAATTATCAAGGAGCAGAACTTCAAGAGCTTGAGAAAACAGTTGAGAAAGATTACATAGATTATATTCAGACCAGCTGCTGGAAGGAGAAACAGCAAAGTAAGTTATTTCTGTCCCAAGGGTGTTTCACAGGCTGAGGGGTTGTGCTTCACAAAGCTCTGCTGTTTTTAGCCTCAGTTTCCAATCCTTGTAAGATCTCAGCCTTGCACTGGTTTAAGGTGTCTCACATCTGCTCTTAACACTGAGTTTGCTGTTCTTGAGATCTGTCAGAATCCATTTTAAGTGATTCTGAGAGACGAGTGGAAAGTAGACTTCACCATTTGAGACACTTTTTTCCGATCAGGTTTTATGCCTGAATAACCCTTAGTGATGTTTTAAACATACAACTCCTCACATTTATCCAGCCCTGACAGATTGCTAGGCTGGAAAAGATCTTGGGACATCACCTATTCCATGTTTCCTTTGCTGGAGCAGAACCAGTTTTGCTTTGACTGGCTCCACAAGAAGTTTCTGTAACTTTTTCCTCAAAATTTCTCCAGGAGAGTCCAGAGCATGTCCAGGTGCTCTTGGCTCTCTTGCAGTGGGCTGTGTTCCTGGTATCAGTTTTCAGAGCATGCTTCTGTGGTTTGGGTGTTATTTGCATTTTCTATCTTTAGCTGAGTTGGAGATCATGTTTTTCACCATTTTCAAGTCTTTGAAAAACAAGAATTGAATGCAGAAAGGGAGAACACAGATGTGAGCATTCAAAATCGTTATTCTCACTCAGCCCTGAGTGGATCAGTGGCACAAATAAAGGCATGTTAAGCTCATATTTTATTACTTGTTAATTGCTACTAATCTTGTTCATTGAATAGACAGTAAATCCCTGCTGCTTGCAGGATGGTGAGAAGTAACAGAAATCAAATCACAAGGAGTAGCTTAGGCTGGGATGTTGTAACTGATTTTATTCACCTAAAGAGCTCATCACTTTCAAATGAGTCAACACCAAGGAGTGCTGTGTGTAAAGGAAGCTGGAACAAGTTGTGTCTGTGTGAATGTTCAGTATCAGCAGACAAGCTGCTCTCACACACTGGTGGGGCTTTTAAGTTGCTCTGTGCAGAACAGTCCTCAGCACAAAAAAATGCTAAAAAGTGCCTTTGCACTTGTTTTCAGTTTCTTTACTAGTTTATCTAAAGAAGACTAATTTGATCCTAAAGAAGAAGTAACAGTAGTGTTGCTGACTCCAGGCTCTTCGCAGGTGTTTGATGGGAAGGCTTATTTTGGCTTATTTTACATAAAAGTTACCAATCCTGCTTTTAAAGAGAAATAAAAATATATAGGCTCTGAAGTTAAAAAGGAAAAGAACAGAGAATGTAAGACCATAAAAGTCCTGAAGTTTTTGTTGTGTTTGATTTGTGAGTATCTGTGGCTGGCAGGAGCAGGCTCTGGGAGTAATGTGGCTGTTCATACTCATAAATGTAGGTTTGCTACAGGGAGAGAGTTAATTTCTTACAGAAAACCCCCTGCAGCTGGCCTTGTGCAACTGAAAGTCACCACACTGTCTATTTCACAGAGAGCTGGAGCTGAGGAGACCCCAGCCCCAAAGAGGGGAACAGGATTTGTGAGTCTGAGAGAGCCCAGGAGCCAGAGAGGGGAGATGGTCCAGCAGGGAATGCCACATGCCTGCCAAACCCAGAGCTTTGTACACTCGGGGATTGAGTTAGTCACCAGCTGCAAATACATTTACAACAGCCACAGTTAGCATGGCCTGAGGACACTGCTGTCATTAAAACTCACCATTTTCAGAGTGCTTCCCATCCAGGCCATAGCTGAGACTGGGCTGACCTTAGGACAGTCACGTTTGTAAAAATAAACTCTGCATACAGGATGGAGCGCTGGGGAAAGGTTCTGCAGATGCTGAGGCAGTTCTTAGTCAGCTGTTGCTGCACAGTGTTGGTCCCTTAATCCTTGTTGAAGTGTTGGACTTGGTGTGATGAGTTTTTTGTCAGTTGAATGTCTATTTATAGGACATTTGTTATGTTTACTGAGGGCATGTTTCCCTTGAGTACCAGCAAAAGGGACAGAGATGAGTAGTTCAGGAACAGTTTGGTTTTCAAAGTCCTTGATTTTATGACTTGAAAAGTGTTACCTGGTGTCCAACAACTTTAAAATAATGGATTGGTTGGTATTTTGTTCAGCCAGTCAGTTTTATGGTGCTGCACCAGACTCCTCAGCAGAGCAGTGTGTGAAAGTTGGCTGTGCTGTGGGTTTGGGTGTTCTGAAGTCTTTGGCACAGTTAAGTTCAAAAAGCACATCCCAGGTTTTACAGGAGATGGTTCAGCTGGGGTGGCTCAGTTGTAAAGTGAGGCTGCAAAGAGCTCGGGGTCACAAAGAGACAACTGAAAACAGAATCAGGATAAGGGTCACATAATCATGGAATGGTTTGGGCTGGAAAATACTTTAAAGCTCATCCCATTCCACCCCTGCCATGGGCAGGGACACCTCCCACTCTCCCAGGCTGCTCCAAGCCCTGTCCAGCCTGGCCTTGGGCACTGCCAGGGATGCAGGGGCAGCCACAGCTTCTCTGGGCACCCTGTGCCAGGGCCTCCCCACCCTCCCAGGGAGGAATTTCTTCTGTATCCAATGTAAATACAGTGGGAACCCAATATTTTAGAACCACCTCGAAGAAAAGGCTTCAAAGGAACTACTCTGTAATAGATTGAAAGCCACAAGGAGCAAGTGTGATGGAATGAATGCTGTCAAAAGTGCAGGGAATAATTTTCCCAGTTTGATGAGTGTAAACTGAGATTCTCCACTGCACAACTCCAGGGACTCTGGGCTCAGGGACAATTACCTGAGCCTAGTTTTTACTGGAGGCTTGACAAGGCTGTGCCCAGCACTGCCTGAGTGGCATTTTGGTTATAAACCTGTAAATGGATTCCTGCTCTAAAATGAGCTGTTCCTGCCTGTCAGTTTGTGAAGCTTTTCAGTGAGTGGGAGGAGGGTTAAATGGCTTTAAATTTCTGTGGGACAGGGACAGAGGATGTAAGGCATGAAAGGATCTATTCAAGTTCTTTCCACTCTGAATAATTTTGTAAAATGAGGGGCTTGTAAGGTGTATAAAAGCTCTTTGAAAAATTGAGTGTCATCAGGTAGCCTGTGCTTACGGAGATGTTGACCTTTTCAGAAGTAAATTACTGCTGTTCTCCTCAGTGCATCTAATCCTGCAGCCAAATTATTCTGCAGGGAGAAACCTATATTAAGACTTCCTCAGCTAATCAGCAAAAGAAACTTCTCTGAATTACTGGGAGGAAATAATTTAAACAATGGGATTATTTCAGTTTTATGTTGCTTTTGAAAAGAAGGGGAACAAAATGCAAAGTACATTTGAGATTGTTAATGAAAGGGCAGGGAAGCCTTTCAGACGAGTCCCTTGGGTACCTGTTCACCTCCCTGACTTCAATACCCACCAAAATTAAAACTTAAAAGTGCCATGGGGATAACAAAGCACTGAGAAACAGTTCTTTAAAGGAGGCTTATGGCTTCATCCTAATACATCTTTTTTTTTTTTTTTCATCTTTCAGAGTCTGATTTGTCAAATTTGGCCAAGCTCTACAGAGATGAGAGGTTAAAACAGAAAGCAGAGTCCCTGAAACTTGAGCACTGTGAGAAGCTCTCCAGTCTGATTGGGATGCATAAAGGGGGCTGACCAGGACGCACACGTTCCGTACTTTTATTTATTGCTGTTTTAACTTATGTTTTTATTTTCCTCCATTTGAAAAGGGAAGGAGTCTGTTGTTAAGAGTCTGGATATTGGAGTCCTCCTGCAGGCAGTGCAGAGAGGGGCCAGCACGAGCTGCAGGGCTGCTATTTGCTGTAATATATCCTGTACATTAGATTTGGTTCCAAGGACCAGTGGTACTTTGTAAATTAATTCCCCAGGACACGCTCTGAGCTCAGAACCCGCTGTGTGGGTGGTTTGTCTGCCATCCAGGCCGTGTGTGCTTCCCAGGAGAGCAGGCTCCTGCCTGCTTTCCCTGCTTGCTGTGGATCTGCAGCTCCCTGGATCCCCGGACAGCGCCGTGCTCAGGGCTGGTGTCAGCTCCCCCTGTCCCTCCGTGCCACAGAGCTGGGGTGGTTCCAGGGCAAGGAGGGACAGTCCCTGCCCCAGGGGAGCCCCTGAGCACATTCCCAGCTCTCCCGCTGTCCCAGGGATCATGTCCCGTGCTGCTCCAAGGCAGGGCTGTGCCCTTCCTGACACCAACATGGGAGTCTGGGAATTGCACCCATTCCAGTGTCTGCCAGACTGTTGGGAAAGCAGAGCTGTGGTCGTTCCCTCGTCTGTTTCCAGTGGCATATTTTGAAGCTGGCTATTCCATTCTGGTTTTTATCTGCACACTCCCCCAGCTCTCCCAGGGCCCTGCTTTTCCTGGTACAGTTCTCATGTAGCATATTTTTACTCTGTTGAGCAGCTATGAATGTTTCACTGTAGACATGATATTGCAAAGAAAAAGATCCATGTGGCAATGTCCTGTTTTTTCTTGATCCTCCTTCACACAGCCAGGCCTTGAAGGGCAGGTTGGGGCTGGGTTGTCCTTGTGATCAGCACACCAGTGTTAGACCAGTGTCACTCCAGTTGAGTCCCTTTAACCCCCCAAGGCAGTTTGGTGTATGCCCTGCATGGAATGAGCTGCTCTTCCAGGGAATACCTGCCCAGGGTGGGGACTCACAGACCAGCACTGCCCTCCTCTGACCTTGGGAATGGGGGTCAGTGAGATTTGAGCAAGGCCCTGCTGTTGCCACATCCCTGAAACTCAGAGTCACACAGGATTCACAGGTGGTCTTGGCTGAAACCTAGAGAGCAAACGCTCAAAAGCTTGGGAAATGCCAGGATTAAACCTGCCTTTAAAGCTCAGGCTGTCCTTGTGCTGGGCTCTGGTGCAGTGGTGTACAAGTCCTCCTGGAGGGAACTGAAATTTTGGGACCATAACGTGTCCCTTGCATGTCCCTGTCCCACCTGGGAGGTTGGGCAGCAAAGGAAGCTGGGAAAAAAGACTTTTCTGGGATCTAGGATGCACTAGGAAGAGGGGTTGGTTTGAGGCCCGGTGCTTCTGCACACAAATCCTAAACAATCCCAGCTGGGAGAACATTCCAGATACAGCAGCAGTGCTGTGGTGGGGTGTCTTATTAAAAGGATAAAAACAACATGGTGGCTCTCTTAAGCTGCATTTTTACACTGGAATTTTTGCCCCATTTGTAGGAACCCTGTGGGAAAGTTGAGTAGAATTTTTGGAACAGGAAGAGCACCAGTGAAAAGGGCATTTTGAGGGGGTTGGTGTGGAACATTCATAGTGCCAGAGTTTAAGGGCAAGAATGGGTGATCATTCCAGGTTTGTGGCTGGCAGAGCAGGCACCCTTAATTCTGGTATTTCCCAGTTTTGAGCACCAGTGTGTACAAAAAGCGAAAACAATGTAGCTTTTTATATATTAAATAGCTTGTAGAATATATTAGAAATCTATTTAAGTGGTTGGACTTGGTTCCAGGGTTGGGATCTTCCCTGTCATTCCTGTGGGACTGTAGAGGGATACAGGTAGGGAGACCAAATCCAGTGGCTTCCTGGACTCACAATGTCCTGCACGGAGCTCGAACTCTTCCATAGCATTTTGCACTGAAACCAGATTGTACCTTTTGTCCAAAGATCTTGAGTACTTGATGGAGACCTCCTGTGGGAAGCACAATCAGCTAGGAAATGCAAGAGGGAGGTAAAAACACCCCCAAAAGCAATAAGTGTTCTGTTCCTAGGCAGGGAGGGTCAGGGTGCTGGTCCCGGTGTGTGCTGTGAGGGAGGGTGTGTGGCTTGGGACCTCTGCGGTGGCAAACAAGACAAGTTGTGTTTGTAGGGAAAAGGAGAACCCTCTCTGGAGCCCCTGCTGTGGAAATGCATCGCTGTCCTTCTCCAGAGGGCACTTGGGAGTCTTCTTTGCGGGGCTCTGACGGGAGGAAGGGGTGTTCTGCGTGCACCAAGCGCTTGGACATGGGTTTGTGTGTGTATATATATTTATTTATTTTTAAATTAAAGACGTGACATCGCTGTGCTTGTCCGTGGTGGTCCGAGCCTGGCCGAAGGGAGGGGTGGTGGTGACGCCGGGAGGGTTGTAGGNGACTGAGCCCTCCCCTCTGGGGGGCGAGAGGGTCTCTGTGGGCGGGGCCTCCTCGGGGGCGGGGCCGGTGTCCCGCCTCGCCCCTCGCTCTGCACGGGACCGGGGACCCATCGGGACCGGGAATGGGACTGGGAGGGGAACAGGGAATGAGGCAGGGAGCAGGGAACGGGGCAGGGATCTGAGAATGGGAATGGGACCGGGAGCGGGACAGAGGCCTGGCAACGGGGCTTGGAACAGGACAGGGAGCAGGGAACGGAATAGGGAACGGGGAACGGAGCACGGGGCAGGGGGCTGAGAACGGAGCAGGGAACCGGACACGGCACTGGGAACAGGACAGGCAGCTGGGAATGGAAGAGGGAGCGAACGGCCCAGGGGGCTGGGAGCGGGGCTGGCCCCTGGCACGGCAGGGCCCCGTGTGGCCGCCGGAGCCTCCTGCCCCGCAGCGTGGCCCGCGGCACTGGGGGCACAGCCCCGGCACCCGCTCGGGCCGGGGAACGGGACAGCGCTGTGACAGCCTGGCACGGGCAGAGGCGGTGGGTCCCTGTGTCACACAGCACCCTGGGGTGTCCCAGTGCCTGAGCTCTCAGATGCCCAGATCTCTCCTGAACCCCCGGAGCGGCTCTGAAAGCCCCTGCCAAGCTGGGCCGGTGTTTCCTGCTCCTCCGGAGTTGCAAAAAGTAGCTCCGGCGTGGGAGAGGCACATCCTGCTTTCGACAGCTACCAGCAGCCTTCCTCCTCCTCCTCATCCCCCTCCTCCTCGCTGTCCGTGCCGGGCTTGCCAGCACTGAGGTGAGCACACTCCGAGCTGGCACAGGATCCAGGTTAAAAAGCAAATGCAGTGATGAGGCTGCAGGCAGCATCACACTGGCTTAAACATAAATCAGTGTTTAATTAGCAAGTCTGGCTCAGCCGGGGTCTGCCCGCTGGTCTGTAACGTGTTTGTGCCCCACAGGCTGCTCCCACGCACAGCCCTGCCTGCTCTGGGTGCCGGGAGATGCTTGCTTGGGTTTTGTGTGGCAGGAGGAGCCCGGGGGTCTCTCCGTGGCCTCCACATCGAGGGACAAACCCAGGAGCAGCAGGAGGAGGTGCAGGTGCTGGACCAGGGCCTGGCTGGGTGGGTTGGTGGCAGCCTGGGGCTGCAGCCAGGGCAGTGACAGCAATGCCTGGCCAGTTCTGCTGCCATCCCACAGCACCCCAGATGGGTTGTGCATGGCATCCTTGGGATCACAGAATCACAGGCTAGTGTGGGCTGGAAAGAACTCCAAAGACCACCCCATTCCACCCCCTGCCATCGGCAGGGACACCCAGGCTGCTCAAACCTGGCCTTGGACATCTCCAGGGATCCAGGGGCAGCCACAGCTTCTCTGGACACCCTGTGCCAGGGCCTCCCCACCCTCCCAGGGAACAATTCCTTCCCAATATCCCATCCATCCCTGCCCTCTGGCAGTAGGAAGCCATTCCCTGTGTCCTGTCCCTCCATCCCTTGTCCCAAGTCCCTCTCCAGCTCTCCTGGAGCCCCTTCAGCCCCTGCAAGGGGCTCTGAGCTCTCCCTGGACCCTTCTCTTGTCCTGGTGAACATTCCCATCTCTCCCAGCCTTTCCCCGGCCTCACTCCAAAACTTGTGCTCAGCACAGTCCTTGCTGCTGCTGCTGCTGCTGTTCCTCTGACATCCAGGTCCTGCTAAAACCACAGTGCTCACAGTGACAACAGCTGCAACAAGTGACACAACACCGGAGGCTGCGAGGGTGGCAGGAGAGCAGCACCAGACACCCAGCTGTCTGTTCACTGTCCCTCTGCTGTCCCTCTGCTGTCCCTCCACTGTCCATCCACTGTCCATCCACTGTCCCTGCACTGTCCCTCTGCTGTCCCTGCACTGTCCATCCACTTCCCAGCACCTGCTGTTTGCGCTGTGGGAGGTGAGAAGGCCCTGGACACACCCTGGAGCTCCATGGAAAAGCAGGGCCAGGGATGGTGACTCCACCACTGCCCTGGCCAGCCTGTGCAGCACCTGACCACCCTTTCCATGAAGAAAAGGTGGGATTTGGGGGTTTGAAATCCCATGTACACTCTCTTTCCCGCACAAGGCCACCACAGCAGTGAGCACTGCCCATGGCAGGTTCCCCTGCAGTCCCTGGGGACACAAATGGCACCTGCAAGCCCAGCCCAACTCAGCAGTGAAGGGTTAAGTGCCAGCCCAGCTCTGCGGGAAGCTTTCCTCTCCTTGCCAAGGTTTAAATTTAGTCCCTGCATGAACCCAGAGGGCTTGGGCATCGGGTTGCTCAGGGCTGGCAGCGCTGGGGAGCACCTGCTGCTGCTGTTTCATGGCAAAAATTCCCCCAAAAGCTGGGACTGGGCTGCACCAGCAGCACTTGGAGTGGGCAAGCTGCAGAGACCCTCGTGCCACCCCAGCCACTGGCTCGGGGTCTCCCCAAAAAAGACACATGGTAGTGGTGGTCAGCTCCTTGAGTCCCACTGGTGCTCCATGCCCGGGGTAATCCCAAGCCTTGAGTTCGCTCCTGGCTGCTTGGATTAGCTATGGGGGAGCTCCTGCTTGGGGTAGGGAGGGTTTTGGGGAATGCCCAGGACGTGGCCAGGTGGGCAGTGGCACCGGGAATGGAGCCGTGCTGGGGATGGAGCTGCAGCTCAGGATCCTGCCGTGCCCTCAGCAGCGAAGATGGGACATCCCCAGAGGGGTCTGCAGGTCCCCCAGCTCCAGGACGGCCCAGCCCACGGGACCACACACCCAGGATGTGTATGGGGTGCGGGGATGCGCAGGGACCTCTCCGGAGGTTTGGGGAGAGCGAGGCAGGCTGAGGGGCAGGGATGAGCGGGCGGCCCCGGCAGGTCCCCGAGGCTGGGGGCGGCGGTGGCATCCCTGCAATGCGCTTGGCATGGGCTGCCCCGGCTGGCGTTTGCTGAGTCCATGTGATCCGGGGCTCGCTCTGTGCCGCCGCCGGGACGGCGAGGGAACCAGAAGGTCGAGCCAGCGGCCCCGGCGGAGCGACCCCAGCCCCCAGCAGGGTCCCCCGGCACCGGCTGGACCCGCCGGGCTCCTCCCTGCCACCATGCCCCGAGGGAAGAGGGACCCCGTGCTGCTGTCCCCCGCCGAGCTGGCCGGCCCCGAGGGCGAGGGTCCCCGCGGGGCTGGGGACGGCCGGCGGTCCGCGGAGGAGGAGGAGGAGGAGGAGGACGGACACCTCCCGGGGCTGCCCCGCGACGACCTCACCAAGAGCATGTCGAGCTCCTCCGTGTCCTCCTACCACTCCGCCCTGTGCTCGGACGGCACGGAGACCTTCAAGGACTGCCTGGAGTTCCTGGACGAGGAGGGATCGCCCGGCCGGGCTGCCC
>VZTR01000759.1:0-66992 GCA_013400775.1 Chaetops frenatus
GGTGGGTGAAGGAGGATGGGCAGGATTTCTGCCAGTCCTGGGCATGTTGATGCCCCCTTGGCATAAGGGAGATGGAGAGGCTGAAGCAGGTGTCAGCAGAATGGTGTCTCATGGTGGGATCAAGCAAAAAGATGATCCTGCAGATGTCGCCAAGACAAAGGGAATTCCAGGCAAGAAGGGACACTTTGTGCAAGTGTCCCCCTAGGCTGGCAGTCCAGTGAGTGGTACCTGAGCAGACAACCCCAGCATCTTCACTGTGGCCACAGTTGTGGACGCCCCAGCCATTGTGGTGGCACTGGAAGAGGGACGACTCCCAGCCTGCACAGCTGACATCGTCCAGGTAGATGCTGCCACTGCCTTGTCCAAAGGAGGCGCTGGATGTTGCAGAAAGAGCAGAGCCACATCCCAGCTGCCTGCACAGCACCTGGGCATCTCTCATGTCCCAGCCGTCGTCACAGACCGTGCCCCGGCCCCCAGGGTGGGAAATCTCCACGCGACCCTCGCAGCGGTTGCTGCCGTTCACCAGCCTGATGGTGGCATCTGGGAAAGAAGGAGGGCTGGACAGCTTGGCAAGAGCCTCTGGCACAGAGGCACCTTTTCTTACCAGAGCCTTGGCATAACTCTCTGTCTTTCAGGCAATCACAATGCCAAGTCTCTGCTGGGTTAAATTGCTATTCCTTCCTTCTTCTCTCCCACACACCATACAAAAACCCAAAATTCTAAGGCACTATTGGTTTCTGCAAAAAGCAACGGCCAGAAAATCCAGGAGAAATTCAGACCCACCTAGAGGAGCAGAGGTGATGAAGCTGGGCATGTCAAAGGTTGTGTCATCTGTAGGGAAGAAAGAGAAAGAGCAAGTGAGGTCCAGCTGGATGAAGGTGTAATTGCCAGGTGAATCCCTTTACCGTTGGATATGGAGGAATTCAAAGTCTCAGCATGGTGTGTTCGGTCATAGTGGGATCAACCAAAAACATAATCCCACACCCATTCCCGAAACACAGCAAATTCCTTCTGCAGAAAGCAGAGGCCAGAAACTCCAGGAGAAATGCAGACCCACCTCGAGGAGTAGAGGTGATGAAGCTGGGCGTGTCAGTGGTTGTGGCATCTGTAGGGAAGAAAGAGAAAGAAGCAAGTGAGGCCCTGGTGGGTGAAGGAGGATGGGCAGAATTTCTACCAGTGCTGGGCATGTTGGTTCCACCCTGTGACATGGAAAATGGAGAGTCTGTGTGTTTCAGCAGGACGGTCTTTAATTGTAACTAGAAAACATTAAGCAACTAGAAACATTACCCTGCACTCATTGCCAAGAGACTTCTGAGTCCATCCACTAAAGGCCACAAGCAGACATCCTCCCTTTTCAGCACCTTGGCATAGCTCTACAAGTTTCAAGCCACCAAGACTGCTACCCTGGGCTTCATTGTGATGTGCTTTTCCCAGGCTCTGCTGTCCCATGGAGAAACCAAACCCCAAATTCTGCAGAAATTCCTAGTTTCTCAAAAGCACCAACCAGAAATTTCAGAGCGATTGAAACGCGCTGGAGGAACGGAGGACATTAATGTGGGTGTATATCAGAGTTTGTGGCACCTTTAGAGATGGAAGACAGAGAAGCAGGTGAGGACCTGATAGGTGAAGGATCATGACCAAGTTTCTCCCCATTGTGGCCATGTTGGTGTGACCCTGTCAGATGGAAGATGGACAGAAACATATCATTCTCAAGGCAGTCCTTTTGTGGAAAGATTAAGGAAACCAAGAATTTTCGGACAGGTATTCACAATTTTTTTCCTTCAAATAAGGTCTAATTTTTTGCTTGCCCTGAGATATTGTGGATTTCCCTTCACTGTCAACTTTCCAGGTCAGACATGGCTCTGAGCATTTTCTGTTTTAAACTGTCTCTGCTTCTTTTTGGAGGTTTAAGCCAGAAGATTTTTAAAGTTGCCTTGTAACACAAATAACTCTATCATTCTGTGATTCCATGAGTCTATTACTTTAGGATTCTTGTTGTACATGGCTGGTTTCAGCAACTTCATTTACAACACCTCTGATAAACAAATTCAGATGAGGTATGTTTTCCCTAGAGAGCTGCATCTTTTGGGATGCAGGGCAAACTCTGGTGCAAGGTGTCTGTGAAGTAAGAGGTAATTAGCAATGTCATATTCCACAAGAGCCTAGTAGTGTTACAAAATTATCTTTTCTGTTAATGAAAGGATGTAAACAGAGACAACTGTGGCCAGTTCTGCCATTTAGCAAACCTATTTTTCACACACATGTGTTTGGATTAAAGTTCAGTCAGTTTAAAGAGAATAGTTTGGATTTTTGACTAATATTTGATTTTTTTAGTGGCAATTTTTTAATGTGTATTTACTAGGAATAGACAGAAAATGCTGGGAGGTCAATAAACCAAGCACCACAGTCATACTATCAACCTAATAAAGTGAAATATTCAAAGTTTACAGGAAGATGTGACTGGGCATGAGTAATACAGAATATTTGTAGAATTCTCTTAAATCAGTGCTTCTAATTTGAAATACCCACAGTACCTTCAGCTGTTTATATACACAAGTTTATCTGTAAAATTAAATGAGTAGTAAAAAAAAACCAAAACAAGCACAAAGAAACCTTGCATAAATGTATTCATGACTTTCATGAAAAAAAAAATCAGTGACATGCTTAGTCAGGGTCCATGATCTGATACAGCATTTCACAAGTACTGTGTCTTTCTAGCCTTTTTTATCTGAGTAACAGCACAAAATACTTGGTAATTCCCAGACATACAGAAAGTGACTTTGTATAGTGAGACAGATATCAGACCCTTTTGGTTTCTTTGTTCTATGATTTCATTGTTTTAAATGTTCTCTTATTCTGAGTTCCTCTGATTCCCTTTTATTTCATTGTTTTCTGGTTTTATAATTCAACAACTTTGAACTGTCTTTTTGAAAACAGAGGGCAAAATTAGCAATACACACTCTATCACCAGTGTTACCAGGGATAGAAATGGTGCTGTTTTCTTATAGTTTCAAAAATCAGTGAACAAAGAGATGTCTGTGTCAGAAGAAATTCCTAGCAGGAGCATAAAACTTCAGCTATCTTCTCTGAAGATGAGTGAGAATCATAACTTTTTTGTTAACTTTTTGGGTTTTCGTTGTTGTTTTAGGTTTTGTTTTTAAATGCTGATAGTATTTAGAATGCCCTTAGCAATATTAAACATTTGTTTCTGAGGAAACACAACAGTGTTTTGGATTTTCACATGTGAGGGTGGATTGTTACAGTCTCCACGTTTTTATTCCACTTGCCTGAAAGTCCAAAGTTAGCAAAATGCACATGCCTGAGCCCTCCTGACATCCTATGCAATAGCAGCTGTGTCTTTCTATTGCACTCCCACTAAACTGTAAAAAGCTAAATAAGTATTGGGTATTTCTTTGACCCACATGCATTTACATGGTTGAATTTGAAGTAATTTAAAGCAAATATGCATTACAGCTAAAGAAACCATAATCCCTCGTAATTCCACACTGAAACCCACAGATTAATAGGAACAAAGTCTCTCAGTCTTTCATGTCAGAAGCCCTTTTTAAATCTGGTTTAAACCATGCTACAAGACACTACTGCAAAACAGAACAACAATAATTTCATCACACTAAATTCCCTTCAACAAAAATAATACTTAATTGTGATATCAATTGGTTCATATTTTTAATAAGACAACCTGATGTTATCTAATTTCAATCTGTCTTCTAATCTTCGCAAAACGTTGATTAAACTTGCCTGTGAGTGCCATGTATAGACCCAGCATAGTGAAGTAAGACACCCTTTTTCCTACCTGTTTGGGAAGAATATTTTTTGTGTAGGTTAGGTGAGATGGCATCCAGGAGTGCTATGTTTAAGAGGAATAACCCCAGCAAGTCCCTGGTGGCACCCATCATATCAAGAGATCCCAGTAAAACCGAGGATTAGATTTTATACTCTGCATGGGTAAAAGAGTGGGGCTCCCAAGGTCAGCCTGGCCCGTGATATATCTGATTAATTATGCAACATTTTTTATGATTGCCTGATCTTTGCAGAAGGATTACGTAGGAGTGGTAAAGTTTTAATTTCCTAGGTAATTTGTGCTACTAGGGAAGAAAAGTAACTCTATGCCAGCCAAAACCAGGATATGTCTTTGTTATATATTATCTTAACTGTATGTGCAGGCCCAGAGTTACCTTTGGAACCAGACTGGTAAATGTAGGTGTTTCTTTGCCTCAGACATCCCAATTTTATTTATTTATTGTTAATAGGTAATTGCTTGATTATGCAGACTATAACATGTAGCAGGATGAGGCAGCAAATTCATAGCATTTTTCATATTTTTTGTAATTCATAATTCATAGGTTTTCTGATAAATTCTTCAGCAGAGAGTTCTGGTCTCATAAATGTTTATATTTTAGTTCTCCATTTGAAACTGTAGGTTTGTTTCCCTGCTGTTTGTACACAAAAAACACAACATAAATTAGATTAAGTCAGGAATTAAAAGTAAATTCATGTCAATTATTTGAAACACGCCCTAAGTGAGCCTCACCTGTGGGCTGCTTTTGAGCTTGCCCAGATTTACAAGTGTCTTCCCTCAACCTACAGCAATGGTCCTTAGATGCACCTGCCAGCAAGACTCGCTCCTATCCCTTGAATCACACAGTTTATAAAAAAGAAAAGAAGGAAGAATTGAAATAAAAAGTCCTGTTGAGCTGGTTTCCTTGGTTGTGTGAAGTCTGAATGGTGTTGTAGATGACTTGGTGGCATGAGAGCCCGCAGTCCTGTCTGCTGGGATCATTATATTGCATTTCTACTGCTCCTGCTCACCTGATGAGGAGAAATAGAGGTCAGCTAGAAACAGCTCAGTTCTTGGTCTAATATTCTTTTCATTACACTCCGTCCAGGCTGTATCTCTCTGTTCATTTTGGCTACAGCACCAGCTACAACCAAACTGGAATAGTTGGACATAACTCAATATTCCTGCTGGTGAATTCCAAACTTCCTTCTGTAGAAAAGCACAGCTTTTCTGTCTAGAACAAGGGAAATAAAGAGTGCTCTTCCTGCAAAGGTTCACAGTGCTCCAATGGAGGAAATACAAAAGGCCAGAGTCCAGAAACAGAATCAGAAACTGTTAAAGCCATTACTGAGAAGAGCAAACAAACTGGAGGACAATGGTAAATACAACTGATTGTACTCTGATGTTAATAAAGAAATGGAAGCCTGAGCGTTGCTATTCACAGCTCTACTGCTCCTGACTGCCTGACGAGAGTAAAAACAATACCATGTGCTCAGTGGAATGATCACACAGTGTCATTGGGAGGGGGTCATGAGGTCAGTCCTGCTTCAAGGTTCTTGAAAAATGAGCCAGACTCGTCTCAGTGGTGCCTGGTGGCAGGATGAGAAGCTATGGACTTGAACTGAAATACAATAAACCCTACTTAACATAAGAAAAGATCATTTCACTGTGAGAGTGGACAAGCAGTGGAATAAGTTGCCCAGTAATTTTATAGATTCCTCAATTCTTCAAGATATTCAAAATAACTGGACACAGTCCTGAGCAACTTGCTTTCTCTGGCCCTGCTTTGAGCAAGGGGATGGACTTGAGGATCTCCAGATGGTCCAGCCATAGCTGCTTTGAAACACTGTGAACAGAAAGTTTATGTATACCAAGGAGATTGATAAATAGAGGAGGACTGAATGCACTGTGGTTGCCAAAATGCCAAGAGCCTCTGTGCCTAAGATTATCTCCCTTTTCTATTACACACACTGAGATCAGAGGAAGAGGAAGTTTTGTGCAAAAGAAACATCATAGAAATCTGCAAATAATGGGAGTTAATGAGGCTTTATTCCTGATAGCAGATCAGCAATCCATTGCTGTACTCACGTCAGGAGTAAATGGAACTGTTGCCTTGGCTCTTGACCACTTATCAGTGAGATAAAGTACACGTGATCAAATTTGGCTTACTGTAATAAAAAGTGTTGAGGCACAGGAAACTTTGAGACATTTGTCTAAGAATATCAATGTCAATTAACTCATAAAATGCTTTTTTTCAGATGTCAGCTGCTTACTGGAACAAGTGTTCAATAAATGATACTGTTATATTTGGATTAAAAACCACACGTTTTCTATACAATTTCAATTAAAAATGAAG
Organism: Chaetops frenatus; assembly: GCA_013400775.1. Lineage (NCBI taxonomy): Eukaryota > Metazoa > Chordata > Aves > Passeriformes > Picathartidae > Chaetops > Chaetops frenatus. The sequence goes on from VZTR01000759.1 coordinate 6,156, forward strand.
GTTCAATCTGTTGATTTTTTCAATCACCGTTGTAATTTTTAGTGGCTCTTAGAGCTGGTAAAAACTATAGAAAGCTCTGCTATGTTTATTGATCTATCATTTTCTTTCAGTTTAACAAAGGAATAAGAAGACTTACTTACAATAACACTCTATGTCACAGATCTGTGTATTGGTTTTCTGTCATATGCTTCTTGCAGGAGGGACCTTGAATAAAATCAGTCTCTTTATATCTGCCCAGGAATGCTCTGCAGGACTTCAATTCCTATAGCTGTTCCTATTAATTTCGTGTTGTTCCATACCCCACCAGGGGAGCACCCAGCACTCAGACTTTTACTCCTAGTCTCCTTTGCTTTGTCCCTACAAAAGGAAAAATGCTCAGTTTTAAGTCTAAGAAAGAGGCAAAAATAAATATCAGAGATCTTACAAAAAGCCATATGCAGGTGAAATCAGTCTGTACACCACCCATGCCTTTGTCTGATATTGGGGTGGTGTCCTGGGTCTCAAAACTCCTTGTATGAACACGCCTGCACTTCCCTTGTGACATGACACTCATGCATTTTCGTCACATAATGAATTAAGGTCCCCAGCAGTCAGAACTGCCTATATTTGAAGGGTTTCTGGGGGAGAGTGGGAGAATAACCTTGGTGGATGTTTCTTATTGGGCCATATCTTCTCCTGCCTTAAGTGGCCCTGCAGCTGCATTCTTTCCTACTGCATTATAGCTGATCCTCAAACCTGCCTTTTGACCTCCAGCCCCCTTTTATACTCCTCTATTCAAATCAGTCTTAGTTCTTTGAAGTGTTTTTAGCTTTAGCGTTCATTTTATGCCAGTTTCCTTTCTGAGTTTTACTGAGAGGAAAAGCACCAGATCTGGGGGAGCCTGAGGCAAACGGCTGCTGAAAGAGAAGGTGTGAGCACTGAAAGCAACTGGGCTCCAAGGCCTCTAACTCTCTTCAGTGTTGTTCATCTGCTCACCTTCTTGCCCTGGCCTTGCCTTTAAGCCAGAAGGAGCAGCAGGAAGGAAAGGATGCTGCCAGTTGCCAAAGGGAATGGCTGAAGGAAAGTCAGCTCATCACATGCAAAAATACCTAAATGCATGAAAAGCCACTGGTGCTCCCAAGAGAGAATCCATCAGAGGTGCTGCTGCTGGGTGCCTTATTATGTGCACCTAAACCTAAGGGCAGTATAGAGGAATGTAGTTTGCATTTCTATCAGTGTGAAAGGTTATTTCAAAGCAAGAAACAGAAAAGAAATCAGTCATTTAGTAGTTTCACAGTGATTATGATTACCATTATGGTGATCTCAACACCAAGCTATTTATAATGTCTTGCTCAACTTTTATGATACTTTAAAGATGATACAAACTGAAAAACATCAAAGTCCTTCCCCAGAAAGCTAAAACTGACCTTATACACACCATTTTGTCTAAATGCTTTTACCCATTCTGGCTCTTTTCAAGAATGTGTTTCTATGTCTGCCTTTAGCCAGCCTCCATATTTCTTCCTTTGTTCTCACAATGTGACAAGAACTATGTATTTCTGAAGCCTTTTAATGACCCATGAGTTTTGAAAATTTATTTGAAACTAATTATCTGGCCACAATATTACATCTTTGTCAAGCATTTTTGTTCATCCTGTGTACCTCCCAGAAATTATCAACATTTAAAAGAAATTATCTTAAGCAATTTTCCTTCTGGTTCAATATAGAAATGCAAAGAAAAAGCTGAATTAAAGTACTTTAAAAATAATAAACTATATTTACTTCAAATGTTAGTGGATTAAAAAAAAAGTTACTAAATTTCTGTATGTATGGTGTTTAAGGACATTCAAAAGCTAATACATATTTGTGATATGATTGTACTACCATGTCTCACAGTACTTGTGTTTCAAGTCTATTTATGTGCAGAGACACACCTGTGGTTCTAAGGGAGAGAAAAACCACATTAAATTTATGTAATGTTTTTCATCCTGAAGAAGCCAGCTGGACTGAAGGTCTTGATTCCCAAAATTATAGGTCTACATTTCTAACTGAGATTGGTTTTGATAATTTCCCTACTCAGCCCAGCTCATCCAAAGTCTTCCCAGGAATTCCCTGGACAGCAGATGTCTACAATGTGCTGATCCATGCTTTGTCTCTTCTAGGAATTTTTTTTTTCCAAAGCTTAAAAACCAGGGAAAAAAAAACAAACCAAAGAGCCATAATGAAAAAGTCACAATTACTGGTTTTATATTTTCTCTGATCAAGGCCCCAATAATTTATACCTTTTGTATAAAAAATATGTGCCTTGATTTGTCATTTAAAGTAGAACCCAATTTTTGTTTGTATCTATCATGAATCTTCAAACTTCTTAATACTTTCTACATTCTTCCTTGCACTAATCAAAGAACTGAAAGCACTGAGCAGTTTGTCATAGAAATGTGCAGTTTTAATAATTAAAATCTGCACCAAAGAAAAAATTGCCAATGAACAAAAGAAATTTCTTCCTATCTGCAGTCCAGTATTCAGTGCAACACAAGCATTCTTCAAGTCAATTCTCAGCTGCATGTTTTATTTTCTCTGAATCACACACGTAGCAAGATAGAATACAAAGTGTAGTATGTGTCAGTTCACATTTTACTTTTTTCCCCACCTAACTGAGCAGATAATTTCTGTCAGTGTGCTTTTTACGGTGTGAGGGGTGATCTACATCTGATCATCTGAGGCAGCAGTATTTACTGAATGAGTGGGCAATGACAATTATAAATACACCTCACCTTACCCCCCACATTACAAGGCATTCTATAGCAACTCTTAGGCAGGGAACAGAAGTCAGTTAATTTTGCCACAATAAATGAAACCAGTTTTACACATATATTGCTGTATTAAGTATTGCATTATGGCAAATACGCATTGACATTTAACTGTGAGCCAAGAGAAACCATTAAAATTAAATATTTGAATTAGCAAATGTTGAAGGAAGTTACGTGCATAACTTTCCTACTACGACTAGCCTCCCAAATTCTTTGTAAATGACTGGGGCAGTTAAGTGTTTGCCTTAACCTCTGCATGATCAGGCCTCCACCACACTTCTCGAAATCCATCCTGAAGATATTTGCTGAAATACTCACTGCTTGAATGAAGCTCTCAATTTATAAATTTCACAATGACAGTGCATATTGAGGGCAAACATACCTCAGCCTCCACACTTGGAAAACTCCCAAAAACCAAGCCAGACTGTGCCACACCCTCCTGCAGAGCCTGGCACTACTGGGGCATGGCCATGCTGTGCCAAGCAGCAGGTTTTGTTCTTTAGCATTCAAATTTTGCAGTGATCAGGTCTGCCCAGTGGGCTCCACACTGTGTTTGCTCACACAAATATTTGTGTGAAGAACAGAGCCTAGAGGTTGGCTGCACCATAATTCACAGGCAGGCACTGGCTGCAGTAACTGGCTACCCAAGTGTTCAGAGCCTGCTGGAATGAGCTGGCACTTCAGCAAACATCTCTTTGTTAGAAAATATGCATTTTGTACTGGTCTATTTATCTAAATATAAAGGAAAGAATAGAAAGGGAAAAGGTGGTGGAGATATCTCAAAATGAGGGGATATAAAAATATTTTTGTGGCTTTCATTGTTATTCAGATTTATTAGACTGACTTCAAACTCAACAAATGTGGTCCTAGAACAGATCAGATCCATTGAAATGTTCAAAGTACTCTCAAAAGATTCTGCATTGTGTTTGCAAGCTGTCTGCTGTAAGAATCTCATACATCTCATCCCCTGCTGTATCCTATCCTCATCCCTGACCTCTGTGCTTTTCTTGAGGATTTCACTGTGCTGCAGCTCTGGCTTCGGTGTTCCTTGGTCCACTTGAATACAACACAATGAATCTACTCTGTCCTGTCATAAGGATGGGTGAGTCATCCCTTCACAAAGATAAAGACAATAGCCATTGACTTATCAATTGTTCTTTTGTAGCTGCCACCCTACAGTGTAGCAAGATTGGTGTAGTTTTGAACCAAGAAGTTGAGCTAAAATTAATAATAACAAGGGCTTTTACTGAAGTGACCAGCAGCTTTGAAAGAGAAATAAATGCTAGTACAAGCCTTTTCAAATAAGATTTGGTGGAGCACTTAAGGGAATCGTGGTTAAAAAAAGAAAATGTGAGAGTAGATGTCAGTTACTAATGATAATTTGCCACATTTATTAGGAGCACTAGAATGACTACAGCATTTGCCCTAAACTTAAGATTTGATATAGAGCTGGAGAAGACTCATTATGCATAGCCAAAGAATGGTGAGGAAAACTTCAGACCTTAATGCAGATATGACAGTGCAAGTAACTCTTTGGGGACATTGATATATTTTCTATTACTTCACCAGTATTTAATAGAGGGGCAAGTTATAGAGACAGGTGGGGTTTTGCTGCAATTATGTAGGTTGCAGTTGTATGATAACAGAAATTCATCATAAACCATTAGCTACTTCACAGACTTAAGCCACACTTGTGACTCACTTTCAATCCAGTTCATTCCTCAGTTCATGTTATCTCCCAGCCTTCTTCCCATTCAGGAGCCTTCCACTGAAAAATTTCCTCTGTCTGGGGTGCAATTACTTCATCACAGTGGCACATGATATGTGAAAGGTGTTGAAGTCTGATCTAAGGTTTTTTCCCTTGGAAAGTTTTGAACTTTTTTCCAGCTCCCACTCCTCAAAAAATGTGGTTCAGACTCTTCCCCAGCTCCTTTGCCCTTCTCTGGACACACTCCAGCACCTCAATGACATTTGGCAGTGAGGGCCCCAAACCTGAAGCCAGAATTTGAGGTGCTTCAGCAGTGCTGGTTCCCTGGTTGTCCTGTACATGCCATGTGATGGCACTCAGGATGACAGACTTAAGGTGTTACAGACATAAGGTGTTAAGCTGTGCTGATCTCAAAGCAGATCTGGCTGTATTTTTCACTGGCAGAATCAAGATATCCATCTTGAGAAGAGGGAAATTATGGTTCATGCACTATGATTAAATAAGAGAGCCTCATATTGCAGGGTGGCAACCAGTTTCAGGGTTGTTAAACTTTCCCTGGTCTTTTGGCTTCCCTCAGTGTTGAATTGTTATGTCAAGCCCATCTCTTTCCAGCAAGTGAGCCTCCACCACAGAAAGCCTGTCAGGCTTGGATTTTAATCTTGAATCATCAATGAAATTACTCAGTGGAAGGAAATTGCTCAATCCACCAAATTACTCAGCCAATGTAACCAGGTGTTTACCAAAGTTTACATAATCTTGGAAGGGAATTATCTGCTTCGTTTTCTGCTTCAAGACAAACCCAGCCAGAGTGAAAACTGACTGAGGGGAGACCTCATTAAGGTCTGCAGCTTCCTCATGATGGGTAGTGAGGGGCAGCACCAATCTCTTCTGTCTCGTGACCAGTGACAGGATGTGAGGGCATGGCCTGAAGCTGAGTCAGGGAGGTTTAGGTTGGATATCAGGGAAAGGTTCTCCCCCTGAGGGTGCTGGGCACTGCCCAGGCTCCCCAGGGAATGGGCACGGCCCCGAGGCTGCCAGAGCTCCAGGAGTGTTTGGACAATGATCCCAGGGATGCCCAGGGTGGGATTGCGGGGGGGCCTGTGCAGGGACAGGAGCTGGGATGGATGATCCCTGTGGGTCCCTCCCAACTCAGAATATTCTTTGATTCTATGAACTGCCAGGGGCTGACAGCAATAATTGAATGAATCACAAGAAACATCAGATGGAACAGCTGAATTCATGTTTTCCTGGATGACAAAAGAATTCAGCTCTGGGAGAGATGAAAAGATCTGCCATCGTGTTTTGTCCAAAACATAAAAAATGTTGGAAAATATTATTCTAGATTAAATGATTTCTTGGACTCTAATACATCCAGACTCAGGTGTATATTAATAGAACTTGTTTATAGAACCTAAACTACAATTTATACATTTCAGTTTTACCATTAAGAAAGCAAACAACAAACAAAGAGCTTAGAGGTCACAAATTTGACTCCCCATGGAACTGCTGAAGTAGCATTTTTGTTATATGGGGATGACTGATGTGAAGTGGGATTAACAGGCACGAATCAGTAAGCACATTTCTAATATTTATTCTAGAGCTTCTGGCAATCTAGCAGCATAGTTTCCTCCAGAATTTAATTGACATTTAAAGATGCTGTCTGTCAAAGCAGATAGTTTTATTCAGATTCATGTTCATTCCTAATCTCAGAACCAGGTTCCCAAAGCTGTATTGGGCCAGCAACAACAATCACACTTTCTAGACCAGAGTCTGCCTCTCTCTTGGACCTTTGAACACAGCCTTGGTAGCATCTGGAAGAATAGTCAAAGGCCCTGCACACCACCAGCTCACACTGCAGGTAAACCTCTGGGTTGCTCCGAATGAACTGGAAGGCTCTGAATTTAAACCGGAGGATGTGTCTGTAGGGTGAGTGATACGTAGCAAAGGTAGGATCTTTAACACATCTAAAAAGAAACAAACCAAAAAACCCCCTCATGAATACATGCTGCAATTATTTATGTGCAATAAAACACACGACATGAGAAGTGAAATTTAAACATAATGAAAACAGCTGAGAAAGCTGTGAGTGGGAAAACCAAAATGCCTTTCTCTGGCAGAATTGAATCATGCTACCTACCCTCAGCCTGTCGTGTGTCTGATACCTGGTGTTTGTATGATCTTCTAACCTCACCTGAGGTATGCCACTGTTACCTCTTTAATAATAATAATAATAATAACAATAACAGTAATAATAATCACCATCATCATCATCCATGGTGAATTGGCCATAGCCATTTAGTCTACTTGTTATTTTAAGCTGTTGGTTGTGTGTGTTATATTTTGGGACAATCCCTCCCCTTTTTCCCAGTTAACCCTGAATGCCCTTGTCCAATAATTAGTTAGAAGCTGCCATTAATGTATGCTATATTCATACTATCCCATTAAATTAAAAAAAAAATTATTAAGAGATACAGGAGTTCAAAGGCAGTTGTATCTGTAATTGTAATGCATAAGAACTCACCCATTCTTGACTATGGTATAGGTTCCTGTTGTAAAATTGTGGGGAGTGGGAGAAGCCACACAAGTGTGCAGAAATAACTGCAGGGATGGATCAGAGCTGTCCAGGAAAGCTTGAATGTACAAATCCTGGTTGATGCCAACATAGTAGGGTGATTGATACACTGGCTGTGAGAAGTATGAAGACTCATAAAACGTGAGGTTTACTTTGTATCTGTCGTATTGAGTTTCATTGACTTCAAAATTGTCGTCTGCAACATACATGGTTTGTGCCCACGTGTTCTGGAGCATCTTGCAGTTGACATGCAAGTGAAGATTTCTATTTCTTGTGATTAATGTACCAGAAGAGGACCCTCTAATGACGTTGGAATAGCTGATTGTGTCGTTGTCCCCCTATTTGGCACATAAAATAAAATGCAAAATTATTTCATATAGTCAGGTAACCTATCATACATTCTAAACTTTGCTATATCCTTACAGCAATGTGCACTGTAAAAACATTATTTCCCAGAAAGTCTGATGTGGAAAAGGGAAAAGTCTGAATCTACTAATTTCTATTCTCAAGATAAGAATCTGTAATCTTCATGTGGTATTCTGTGCCCACAATTTTGGCCTAGAAAACTACTCACAATAAATGCAGACATAACTGAATTAAATACAACCTGTACAACATTAAGTACATGAAGGTTCAGGTCCAGCACAGTATTTAAGCTGAATTCTGGCCACAACATTATTAGTCATATTTAGTGAAAACTTTGAGACCTTTTTAACTATCCCATGCAGCCTTGGACCTTGAAAATTAAAAGTATTTGTATCCTTCCACAGCTTATTCCTTACGAGATTGATAATGGGCTGTAAGGGAATGCTCTGTTAGCAGAGGCAGGAAATGCCAGTGCTAATAAACCTTATCTTACAGGAGAGAGGGAGACAACCCATAATCACCAGGACATTTCCAGTCCCTGCAGATCCAAGGTAAGTTTAAATTTGTGCTGGTTTTCAAGGCAAACTCTTCCGTTTTAATTTTTATATCCTCCCAGTATTTTCCCATTTTGTTGACACATTCAGTCCTACCTCTCTGACAGTGCCACAGTGAGTGTATGGGATGTCGAATGTCACGTAATTTGATGTAATGTTGGGTGTGCAGAAGGGGTCGTTCAGGGTGAGGTTCCAAGCAGAGTACCCGTGGGACTGAAGGAAGTATCTGCTCACAACCACGTGCATGTAGTCCGGCAAGCACAGCAGTGCTGGTGGATGGCAAAGAAAATATGTTACAAGCCCAGTGAAGTGACCAAAAGAGGTTGTAAGTAGTGGATTAAATAAAAAATATTTTTTGCAGAAGCAGCTGATACGACAGAAGGAGCTGAGAATCCAAACCATGGACTTGAATCTCTGCAAAAACGCTACTGATAGAACTTAAGACAACGTTAACAAGATTAAAAATTGGTGAATTAGAAAATAATTGAAAAGCATGTTTCTGATTTAAAGATGAACTTACTGGTGCTGTCATCAGCTGGAGTGGAATGGTAATTGGCCTGAAACCCTCTGTAGGTGTGTCGGGAGTTGCTGTAAAAGCGGACGGTCAGCAAGTTTGAGGATGATGTGTATGAGGGGTAATAACCAGAACAAATCTTCCCAAGGAGAGGAGAGGTGTGCGGGGGCCCATCAAAGATTTCCACGTAGTCAGAGAGGCATCTGCCACCTTCCATCCTGGGAAGCAAAAATAGTTAAATTCTTCATTGTTACGTTCCTTGTTTTTTGTTTGCTTGACGGTTTGGTTTGTTACTCAGATTAACTCTTTATAGCAGAAAAATGCATTTGATTGATATGACTGTCAAATCTTTGGAAGAGAAACTGCAGCCTACAATTTCTGACTCAGTAGATGCCAGCCACATTTTTGACTAAGTAAGCAAAAATGAACACATTTTTTTCCTCTCCAGATGTACTAAAAACTTTGAAAAAGATCCTCAAAATCAAGTAGGCTTTTGCTTAGTAAGTCCAAGTTGTCAGTCCGATGTATTCATCTTCCCAAGTAACAAATTCTTACTTACTGAATATCTGTAAATTGAAGTGTGACACGGAAGTTGCTCTTTACTTGTATTTCCCATACACAGTTGGCATTGTTTGGATAATTTCTGGGATAAAATGGACTCTGTAAGGTACCAGATGAAGAGAAGAGCAAGCCACCACAAGAATAATCTTCTGCAGAGAAAAATACAAGAAGAAAAAGATATGTATGCACCTTTAGGGTTGCATTTGGAGTATGTCTGTGTGAAGTTTATGCCTATATGCAGTGACTTCTATCAGCTTCAGAGGTCTTGATGTTAGGTTCATATACATCTGAGTGCAAGTTAGGAGATGCTAACCACACTGAATAGATTTTACAATGCTGATTTGGAGTGCCTCCACTAACAGGACGCAAATATTTGCCACAGAACTGCAGAGTTTTTGAGGCTGGAATTCTGGAGGTCAGCTGTTCCTTGAAAGACAAACCCCCTATTACAGTTGCTAATGACCAAAAGGAAGAGAAAAAAAATCAAATAGTTTTGTTTCAAAGTAAGAATGCTGATAAATATCCAATTCATAAACTCACCCAAGTCCTCCAAACCTACCTGAGGTTGATGACAGGGTGGTCGTCCAGTTGGAAGTAGTAGGAGCTGTAAGAAGAGAGCAGCAGGTGAACACTCAGCATTTTGCCTAAGAGAAGCAGCCCTCTGGAAGTCACCCCTCTCCAGAAGGGCTCCTGAAGGGACCCTGAAGCACCAGACCCACAATCACTACCTGGACACATGGCAGGTCCCTGTATGGCTGCACCTCCAAGCCTTCCCTCTCCACCCACCAGCCCAAGGTGCAGCTTGTGCTCTGCGTGTGCAACAGCTCCCATCAGCAGGGCCTTGACCACCTTTGCTAATTATCAGTAGGGCGGGACAGATTGGACCTTCAGGGTGGGACAGAGTGGACCCTCAGGGTGAGACAGAGTGGGCCTTCATGTTTGCTGGTGACACCAAACTGGGAGGAGGGGATGGTCAAGCAGACAGTGCTGCTACCATCCAGAGAGACCCTGGCACTGCAGACAGAGCCAGCTTTGCTCCTCCACCGCTCCCCAGCTGCCAAAAGGAGTTCACTGTGCTGTGGCTGAGCACATCAGCTCTCTTTATTTTGGGAAAACAAGAAGTAGCCTTTGGCCTCTGCAGCAATGAGCGTGCCAGGGCTGAGCAACTCCTCTGCCTACAGCATAGGCTGGGAGAATCCATGGTACCTCAGTGGCAGCACTGGGGGAGGTGGTCAGAGTTCCATTCCTGCCCACCAGGCAGAGAAACAGTGTCTGGCAGCAGCTTCATGGCCATCCTATCCTGAAAAATGCCCTTGATGCCTCTCAGTGGGGCCAAGGGGTCTGGATGCCCATAAGGTGTTGAGAGCCATCAGAAGCTCTTGTGATTGAGTTTGGGAAAGAATAAAGGACAGCTCTGGTCTTACCCACGGTGCTATTGAAGGCAAGAAATGATGAGTAGTAGGCGTGGAAGCCTCTCTTGGTGACGCTGCCATCGCTGCGAAACAGGACGGTGAGCTGGTTCCCGGACGAGTTGAAGACACGATGGTCGTCCCTGCAGACCAGGCCGAGGCGCCAGCCCTGAGGGGAGCCTCCATCGAACACCTCGATGGCATCGTAGGGGCAGCTGCTGCCTTCCAGCCTGGGGGAGAGGAGGGTCTGTCTGCACCACAGGCTGCACGAGCTGCAGGCCCCAGCAGCCGGGCCCCATTCCCCCCTGGCCCCCGTGCTCGGGCAGAGGCTGCCAAGGCCCTGCCATGGGGATGAAGCCACCCCTGAGCCCTCAGCCAGCACCGGGCCCGACTCACTCCACGTCCGTGAACTGGAGCTGGATCCGGCGAGCCGGGCTCCTCAGCCGGATGCGCCACACACAGTAGGCATTGTCGGGGTAGGAATTGGGGTATCCTGGGCTCTGGATGGTGCCAGACAATCCCTGAAGCAAGCCACCACAGGAGGGGGTCCCTGAGGAAAAGAGTAGAGCCTGGGCACGGGCAGAGAGCTCTTCTCCTGTTGCCAGAATCCATCAGAGAAGGACACAGCCCCACAGAGATCCTCCCTCCCAGGCACCCCAAAACATCACCCCTGCAACCCCCCAGCCCTCAGCTCATACAGTAACCCCAATCCATGGGGTTGGCTGTCCAGTGGGACACCTGGGGAGGGAGATAACCAAGCCCCTTAACCCCTCTGGACCTAAATGTGGTCAGTGACAGAGGGGAAGTTGAGGTGGAGGTACCTGGTGCTGCAGGGAAAAATCAGCAGGGCTGACTCCCAGCATTTTTCCTAAGAGGAACAACCTGCTGGGGGTCAAACCTCTCCAAAAGCCAGGCTCTTTCCAGTGGTGCAAGTGAGGGGACAAGAGACCATGGGCACAAACTGAAACACAGGAGGTTTCCTCTGAACATCAGGAGACGCGTTTTCACTGGGAGGGTGACTGAGCACAGACACAGGTTGCCCACAGAGGTCAGAAACAGCCAAGAGTCCTCTGGATATAGTCTTGGGAAGCCAGCTTTGGCTGATCCTGCTTTTAGCCAGGGGGTAGGACCAGGTGTACTGCAGAAATCCCTTCCAACCTCATCATCCTGTGATTCTGTGATGCATAACTGAGAGCAGAAGCTGGTCCAGAGCTTCTCTGGACATACCTGTAGTCCATGACCAGGGGATCATCAACCTGGAGACAGCTGGTGCTGCAGGGAGAGAGCAAGCAGTGTTTTGCCTAAGAGGATCATCCTGCTGGGAGTCCCCTATTTGCAGTGGGAACCCCATTGAACCCCAATGAAAGCCAAAGCCCACAGTCAGCACTCTAATGTGGCAGGACTGATATGACTGCAGTGCCAACAGCCCCAGCACTTGCTTGAGGGCATCTCCACTGCAGCACCATGAAGATTGATGCCAAACCTCTCCCACAGAAGTAGTTGCTCAATCTCAAAGGATCCCAAGCAATCCCACATCTCCCTGCATGTTTGGGACATTACCCAGGGTCTGTAAATTCAGCCTACATAGAGCATCCCAGAGACAGAAAACCCCATGGAAAAGCAATATATAAACAGAAATCTCTGATTACCTGTTGTTGGAGACACTGTTATTCCTGAGTCTGGAAGGAGAAAACCAGAGGGTGTGAGGCACTCAGACTGCTTGGCTCCCCTTGGAGGACATACTTTAATTTCATGGAAAGTTATGGAGGGACCCATGGGGAGGACAACTTGACTCCTCTCCTCACACCCCGCTCTGTACAGGAGTGATGCCCAAACCCCGAATTTGCCAGGCACAGTCTGCAAACATGAGATTGATGCTCCCTCTGAAACGCCACCCCCTGAGTCAGGACATGGACCCAAGACCTGCTGCTGCTGCTGCCCTGCAAGGGCTGGACAGCCTTCATCCCACCTCACTCCAGATGGATTTTCTTCAGAAAAATGCCACCAAAACACAGATACCCACCTGAGCACACGACAGAAGCATCTCCATGGTGGCAGACATGGTACTGGTAGCTGTAGGGGCAGTGCCACAGGTAGCTCTCCTGGCCTGCACAGTTCACCTCGGTAATCATGTACGGGTACAAGTTGCTCGAGGGGAAGGAGTGAGTGGTTGTGAGAGGGGAGCCACAGCCCAGCTGCCTGCACACCACCTCAGCATCCTGCATGTCCCACAGGTACCCACACACCTTCTCCCAGGCTCCAAAGTAGTAGATCTCCACATTGCCTGCACACCAGTTGGGTCCACCTCTCAGCCTCAGCCGCAGCTCTTTGAGAGACACAAACCCCCAGTCAGGCCAGCAGTGCTCTGGGTGCAGGAAATGGCATCCCACATCCTCTCTGGGCATGGCTGCATCCGCTGGCAGCACAGCCCAGGGCTGCATCCACCTGCAGCACAACCTGAGAAGAGCTGGCAGCCCCTTCTCAGCTCCCACACTGTGGGATGGAGAGGTTGGGGCAGCAGAGACCGGCACATCCCACCCCTGTGCCCAGGACCATGACAAGAACCCTGGCAGACAGACTCACCATCAGCTATGACTGGAACTGTGGAGGAGAACAAGCAGGAAAAAAGAACACACAGAGAGCAAGAATATTAGGACAAATTCTTGGGGGCTGTCAGTGTTCTCTACCCTTGCCCCAGTGAGTCAAGGTCCCAGTGAAGGGCACAAGTGACATTAGATCTTTTTCTTTCTAGCAAGGAGGCTGGTTGCTGGAGGGCAGAGCCATCCCCAAATTCCTGCCTCCCAGATGATTTATTTCCAATGTACATCCCCATCCCCACCCTAAAGAACACGTGAGGTTTTTAATCACACTAATTTGTTCTTAAGGATAAATACTATGAGAAAAACATGAAGTTGTCACTATTATATAAAGTAATAATCTGATAAGTTCTACTTACTAGTTGTGGGGTCAGCAGTTGTTGGGGGACTTGTTGCTCCTGGGGGAAGAAAAATAAGATTGCATATGTGAAGGTCAACAAGGCAAATTTAACATGAAACTTCCTCAAACCCTGTTTCAGTTTCTAGCAATTTCTAGCTAATGAACTTTAAATCCAGGAGATTTATGTCTATTTTAGTAAATCTCAGCAGTTTTTTCTTCCATTAACCATCAAAACTCTTGGTGAACCCACCAAAACCTGCAACTGGCTCAGAGAGTGTCAAGTGTCCTTGAAGTGAGACCAGTTTTCTCAGGTTACCCAGCCCCCTGAGCTGGAAGACAGGGATGGGGAGCAGAATGAAGCCCCCATAATCCAAGGGGAAACAGTCAGTGACCTGTTACATCTCTTGGATATCCACGAGTCTGTGGGGCTGGATGGGATCCACTCAAGGGAGCTGGGGGGTCTCAGCCTGGAGAAAAGAAAGCTCAGGGGGAACGTTATTGCTCTCTACAACTACACTGAAAGGAGGCTGTAGCCAGATGGGGGTCAGTCCCTACTCCCAAGTATCAAGTGATAGGACATAGCCTCAAGTCAGACTGGAGATAAGGGGAAATTCCTTCCTGGAAAGATCAGGCTGCCCAGGGCACTGGTGGAGTCATCATCCCTGAAGGGATTTAAAAGACATGTAAATGTGGCACATGTAGACATGTAAATGTGTGGCACTGCTGGGTTAATGATTGAACTCGATGATTTTAAAGGTCTTTTCCAGCTGGAATAATTGTTCGATCCTATCTGCTGGTTTCACCTGACCTGATCAGGAGTTGATGGCTCTACTACTGATAGGAGAATAGACTGTGAAAAACCGCCTCTTTCTCCCTTTCTCCAAACCGAGAACTACGAAAACCTCAGCAGAAAAAAAGCTGACATAAAATATCTGGGGAAGTGGTCAGAGCAAGGCCGGTGACAAGGAAGGCTGCACATCTCATTATTTTCATCATGCACAGCTGCAGGTAAAAATGGGGAGCTCCCTGTTCCAGATTCTGCTCACATTCCCACCTCATTTAAGCTACCTCTCGTTCCCTTCCCCTTCCACCACCACTGATTCTATCAACACCACGCAGCTGGTGTCGATAACTGGGCCAAAGAAGGTTTTCCCTGCCAGGGCCGGCTGAAAGCCTCCAGGTGGCACTAAGAGATCAGAGGTGTCTTGCAGGACAAGGCTCTGGCATCAGGAGAAAGGTGATCTCCTTCCCGATGTTTTTGTGATCGGGTGACAACACCAAACATATAATCAGAATTAATAACGGCATTTCATGTGAGTCCTGCTCTGTCCCCGTATAGATCACTGAAAAGCAGTCTGCAAACATGTATTCAAGCAAAATTTGCCAGTTCAAACTGAGGATAACTTTGCTCTGGACTTTCAGATTTACTCAGAAACTGCTGCATTTATACAGCCTCCAGTTTTAACATGGCTTTATTATCCTAAGGTTTTAACTCAAGCAGTGATTTAATTAAGCTCTTCATTACAGTGATGAATTCCATTCTTTCTGTGAGAGGAGCAACGAATATTGAATTATATTCTGTGTTTTAAGTGCACATAAATGCTGCCATATGGATGCATTCAAAATCTGGGAGCCCAGTCTGAAGGACACCGACTGCCCTGGTAGGTTGGCTACCACTGCACTCGAAGAGTTTTCACCAGCCTGGAGAGAATATTTAGCAAGACCAACTCTATAAACTGTACACTTTTATATAACTTTAAAGTTATTTGTTGTTAGATACATTTTTGTTGCAAAATCTGCTAATGTCAACACAAGAAATAAAAGCAACAACAACAAAAAAAAAAAGGTTGAAGGAACTTTACATGCGCTAAGTAATGAGGATGGGAGGTTTGCATGCAGAGGGTCCCCCGGTGGCATTGGCAAAGGGATGTCACTGGATTTGCACGGGAGTGCATTAACTCCAGCTACTGTTGGGGTTAAAAATCCTGCACTGTGGACCACCTGAGAGGTGGGAATATGCCCCCATTAATATCATGTTTGATAAGACCTGTAACATTGGCTCTCAAATTCACAGTCCACGTGTTTGAAGTATTTCTGGATGCAGAAGATCCTGACAGGGACACGTGTCATTTATTCAGATATTAGGGAACTTTCCAACACACCCCACCAGGCTGCTCCTCATGCATTCAAGGATTTAAATCTAAATTAGCTGGATGGTAATTAAAGGTTTAAGCAGTAATTCAGTATTTTCCAGCTGAACATCAACATCCCAACTTAGTTTCCAGTATCATTAATTGCACCTCAAATATTTATGGAGGGAGCAAATAATGAGGGCATTAAAAACCTGAGCCTGGAAACAGCCCTGAATATTATTTCTGCTGTGTGTGAGGGGCTGTGTGGGAGCATGGAAAGGGAAAGCAGGATTTTGCTTTTGGTTCATTAGTTGAGGTCAAGTTCATTCCAGAACTTTACCCCTGAAGGAGGAAGGGATGGAAAAGCAGCAGCTGTGGCAACACTTGATCTTTTTCCATCCTTGCAGAGAGGATGCAACAGTAGCTGCTTAAAAAGAAAGGTTTTGTCTCTCCCAGCACCAGGCTGGCACCCTGCTCAGTCAGGGGAGACTCACCTGCAAAGGAGGAAGGTGTTTTTTGAACACAAAAAGCCTATTTCACCCTATTGGAAATATCCTCCCTCCCATCAGACCCACCAATATTTGTATTGGTCCCAAAAGGGGTGAAAGTGGCTGGGAAGATCATTGATTCTGTAACCAAATCAAATTTCACTCCTAACAGGAATTATCCCATGGGAAATTAGACTAATAAAAAATTACAGTAATTTCTATTATAATAATAATGGGGATGGGGATATGTGCCATACTTGTTATAGCTAGAGTATTCTCTTTTTAAACACCAAAGTGTTAGATGTAACAATGTACCTAAGCAAATACAAATTCCATGGTTCAAGTACACCTCACCCTCTTTAAAATAAACATATATTTAGTGCAGAAAATTCTTATTAGTGTTTAAATTCATTTACCCAATATAAAGGATCAGAAAATGTTATCATTGGCTTTGCAGTATATTCATTATAATTTCCTTTACTAGACTCTTTACAAAAAATGATGGGAAAAAATTAAATTCATTAAGCAGTTTGGATAACATTGATTTGCTCAGCTCATAGGTTTGACCTGCTCATGATTTTCAAAAGAGCTGAGCCATGTTGGTAAATCCTCTTTTACCCTTAAATCTCAACATTAGCCCAAGGTGAAATACAGCTACAAAGTTGATTCGAAGTAAGGCTCTTTACCTGCATCCACCTGAATATGAAGAATTATCATCACCATCCAAAACAAGATCCTGGTGGCAGCCATCTCCTTGGAGCTCCTGATGCAGGAGGACACCAGAATTTATAGGCAGAGACACCAAAGGGTGCAGCTCAGCAGCCCAATCTCTTGTTTCTGCAGCTCAATACCACATTCCCCACTGCTCTCACTTCCCTGACTTCCATGGCCACATGTTTGATTTGTAAACCAATATTTACAGCTTCCTGGTTCTACAAGAAGACAACACCTGGCATCTGATCCAGGGAAAGCAGAGATCAAAAGTGGCTGCAGTAGCTGCTATTTTCCATCCCATCACTCTTTGGCTGTGGACTTCTGTTGCTGTCACTTATGTAGCTTGTCCCTTTCTTGGGTTTGAGCTACACCTGAGTCAAAACTGTTTTTAGGTTGGTGCAAAATGTGCCTTTCTTTTTGGACTGAACATGTGGAAGGGTAGGACTAGAGTGGGAAACAATCCAAGGGCTTGTGGAAACCCTTTGTACTCTGTGACAAAAACATGCAGTAAAAATGAGTATATTCCTCTTTTTCTGCTCTTATCCTGTTCATCTCTCAATGTGCTCTATCCTCAACAGGGCAACAAGACTTGTGATGTTTTAGCTCTGCAAGTTCATCAAAAGTAATCTTTTGACTTTTGACACAAACTCAAGCCAAACTTCAGTGGCCACACAGTGATCATTGTTAAACTGAACAAAACCTTCCCAGAGAACAAGGGGTCCAAGTCTGGGGATAGGGGCAAATATAGAAAATAAGTAAAAATTCATCCCAAATTCTCTATTTCTGAAGTTCTTAAGAACTTGGAAGAACTCTTGACACAGTTGTCCCTCTGGGATTTACAACAGCTTCAAGGTAATAGATAAATAATGGCATTCCATGGAACTTACAATGGATTTTTACAAAGAGAAAGTACCTCAGGTCATGATGAACTTTCAGTGGATCCAAGTGCTCACCAAAGAACCCACATTTGCAAGCAAATTTGGCAATGTTGAACAGCATATAAAACCTAAGAATCACAGAAATGTTTAGCCTGGAAGAGCCCCTGGTCCAAGCCTCAATTCAAAGTAGGGTTATGTTCAAAGTTCAGTCAATCTTCAAAAAGTCTCAGGGTCTTAGTTATTTGTGTAACTCAGTATTCTGCATTTTCTTTTCTAGAGAGAGCACTCAAAAACTTCTAGTAGATAAAAATTTGACATGCTGGTTGTTCCTGCTGTTAGTTTTGGATTTATTACTGATTGGCAAACAAATTACTTCTCAGAAACTCAGAAACAGGTTTCTTGTGCCTCATGAACCATGCAATACAGCAGTCCTGGACAGCAAATGACCAAATTCAACCTCACAGCACAGGAGAGCCAAAAGAAGATCAAAAGGAGAAAGGAGGCACAAACTCCATGATGAGAATGGGGGGGAAATTGAAAGGATTAGTTTGTTAGATATGCAAACAATTCATTGACTCTGTAAACATAGGGAGACTTTTATTCTCATGGTTTTGCAAGGCAGGTGGAGGAAGTGGTCTTTTGGAGGGACTGGAGGAAGTAAAGGATGTGGCTTGGTAAACACATTGGGGCAGCTGTTGCATACCCAGAGAGATGAAAGAAAAATAAAACCAAATTAAAACCTTTCCTAATTCAGTGGAAATTGACACTATCTGAACACAGAAAGAAAACACGTGAGACAACTCTGAGCTTAGGATGACTGGTCCACACAGATGTCAGTGGCAATCACCACTGCATGGCCAACCCACTCCAGGACTGGCATTCTTTGCATGGAGCCCAGCATGTCAGATCCTCAGATAAAAAAGAAGTGTGGTGGATTGCCTTTGGCTGGCTGCAAGTCACCCACCCAGCCCCTTTGTCATTCGTCCTCCTCCACAGGGCAGGAGGAGAAAAAGAGGTGAAGAAGTTCCTGGGTTGAGATAAGGACAGGGAAATCACTTGTCACACAGAAAACAGATTCAGCTTATGGAAAAATAATTTGGTTGCCAATTAAAATAGACTTGGATAGTGAGAAACACAGTTAATTTAAAAAACACCTTCCCCACTCCCTCTTTTGCCAGGCTCAAGGTCACTTCTTCATTCCACTCCTGTACTTTCCCCACCTTGCTGAGTGGCACTGGGGGACTGTGGTCAGTCCATGGCAGTTTGTCACTTCTGCTCTGTCCTCCTCACCCTTTTGTCACACCCAGGGGTGCTTCCCCTGGGCTACAGTCCTTTGGCATAAACCAACAGGATATCCTTCAGGATAATCCAGCATCACTCTCCATGGCCACAGCTCCTTCAGGAAACGGCCTCTTGCTCCAGCACAGGGGCCTCTGTGCACTGTGGGGACATCTCAGGTCTGGCACATGGAGCACCTCCTCCTCCTCCTGCATCTCCTCTAACTTTGGTGTTCACAGGGCTGTGCCTCATGTTTTCTATGCCAAATCCTCATTTCCTGCATGGCATTTTGTACTTTCTTAAATTCAATAATCAAAAACAGCTCAGCCAGGCTCTGAAGTGGAACTGTTGCAGAGCTGGCTGGAGCACACCAGAACACCAGAGCTGCTGGGTCAGTAATCAAGGTACCAGCTGGCACCTGTTGAACCATCACCCTCCACTTAATTGCATTTGCTTCATTTGCAGTGGTCACTGGCCTGATGTTGGAGAATAAAATTCAGAGAGCCAGCAGCAATATGGTGCTATGGTATTGACCTGTTTTTTGCACAAAAAGACCTTTCTTCCTACGAGGTAGGATGGCTGATGGAGTGGGGGATTTTATTGACTCTTGGCTCATTGAACCAGAGCTGGAACTTGATGAGGATGTGTGGAAACATTAGTTTCAGTTTTGATCCATGCTTGCTTTAAAAGTCAACTATGAAATGCTTTTCCTTTGGATGGGAGAAAGGATGAAAGTTGTTCACACTTTTATTAATTGTTATAAGCAGCCAGCTCCCACTATCTCCTTCAAATTCAATTGCTACCATAACTTCTGTTCTAGCATCAGTGATGCTTCTCCCCTAGGACAGGGCATGGCAAGGGCCAGAAAGCAGGTACCAATCACTCACCCCAAGCTGAAATAACCTCCTTGTCACACAGCTTCCCTGCTCCCCGTCCACTCTCCCCACCTGTTCGCTTTCCTTGCACCTCTGTCCAAAGCTTTGTTTGCACAAGTGACACCAAAGCAAATAGTAAGGCAGGAATGGTTTCATTGCATCAGGAAATCAAGATTTATGATTAAGCTATGTTTGCTTGGGACAAGGAAGATTAAATGATTTAATCTGACACTGGACACAGCCTTGCTGCCTGGCCGTGGGAATATCAGTTCCCTCCTGACAGAGGCCTCCTGCCACCCCTCTGCTTCACTTGGTTCCATTTCTCAGTGGCCATAAAGTTACAAATGTGTTCCTTAAGTACAGTGGTGCATCTGGCAAGGAGAGAAAACAGGGTCAAATTGACTTTCCCTGTAGAAGGCTTGCTGGCTCTGCTCTGTCCCTGTCCTCTCTGGCTGCTTGGCTCAGCCCTACAGCCCTTCCGCTGATCCTCTAGAGATCCCTTCTGCACCCCTGCAAGCTTTCCTTCAATTCTCCTTTTTATACAGCTGTGGCTGTGTTCACCAAGGATGTCTGAGAGCTGGAAGAGAACCAATTAAAGATCTTCATTGCAAAGTACCAACCCAGAAATCACAGCTGCAGACAAACACAGACACCGAGTCCCCCCTGCATGGCTGTGGGGGTCTCCTTCTCTTCATTCCTCTTGTACCCTCTCTCTCTGGGCTTGCTGTTGCTTTACCAGCCCACTCTCCCCTGCTCCCTTGCTGTCTTTCTCATCCCCAAGAGGAATGGAATTCAGATCCACACCAGCAGCTCACAGGAGGGCAGAGAGTGTTTGTCCAAAGAACCTGTGTGTGGTGCATTATGGCTGAGAGCACCCAGGTAAGCAGGTGGGGGCTGATCTCTGTGAGAGCCAAGAGCTGTATAAGGAAATAATTTTATTGTTCTTATGATACTTAGGATCTGTGACATTCCTGAGCAGCAACTGTACTTCAACCAGGAGTAGAGTTCAAAAATGGGGAGAAAAAGGGCTCAGAATAAATTCAGGCTGAATTCAGCAAAGAATTTCATTTGACCAAAATGCTAAAGTGTAAAAAATTTCTGTTCTGGATCTGTCATAAGAAGACATTTCAAATAAAGTTGTAGAAAATGGAACCAATCTATTCTTAAAAGCTTGGAGTACCTGAGAGCCTGAGACACAGTTCCTTTGAGGCAATGAAAGATTGCACTTGAAACATTTATTAGGCAAGAAGCTGTGCTGTTATTGAATTGCTCTCCTATGCTTGGAAGAGATGTTGAACTGTTGAAGAAGTGAAGGGACTTGGGATTATTTGGGAATAGTGCTAGGCAGATGAGAGGACACTTGTGCCTTGCCTCATTTTGTATTCCTGTTGGTTGCACCTCATCTGCTTCCAACACTCCTCCCTCTGCCAGACCTCCACTGGCTCCAAACCATCCCAAATAATGACACCAACCTCTCTGAGTGCAACAAGATTGGTTTACCAAATGTATGTATGAGATAACAGAAATCCTTTACCTCACAGCAAGGGGACTTCGTGCAGAACAGGAACCCTTTGATCCCTGTTTGCTTTCTGGTAGCAAATACCCCGATGTTTTACACACCACGTCAGGGCACAAGATATTCCTTTGTAAGGAATGTGTAGTCACCACTCCTTAAATAAACACACTCAGGCCTGCAGCTGGTGAAGGTAGATGAAGGATCAAGGGCAACAGAAAAATAAATGAAAAATATAATTTCTAAGAATATCCTTGTTATTATGATGTCTCAATACCTAAGATTTACACACAGAGCTACTGCAACCGAGACAATAACGAGACCTAGAGCAGGACTGAGGCTTCCACACTTTCAAACAACCTTTAAAATTGCAGAAAGCTGCTCGTTACTCTGCAATTCTCCATGCCTGGCACCACACAGGTAAAGCACAGAGACCTCTCCCACCCTGGCCAACTGATAATCAAGGGTTTAGGTTGGTTTTCTGGGATAAGATTGATGGATTTGACCTCTTCTCACCTGGGGCATTTCTTGCTGTACAGAATAACCTAAACCATTTTAAGATGGGAACCACTTGTGCTCAGAGAGAAAAGAGATTCTGTTTCCCTGTCCTAAGTACCCTCATCTGGCACTTGCTGGTATCTCCCACCATTTCTGACCTTTCAGGCAGTTGCTAAATGTCTAAATCCCAATAATCAAATTTAAGTACCTTCAAGGTTTGTGGCAACTGATGCCAGCAAGAGATAGGAAAGGGCAGTTCAGCTTCCATCCATCCCAGATCTCCCTTGGATCTTGCCTTATGTTTGTTGAACAAATTTGATCTGTTACCCAACAAACAGCAGAAGCTGAAAAATGCACTGCTGTGATTTGCAGGAGGGTGTGTCTGAAAGATTTTATTGTTTGCTGAACCCAGAAAGAAAAATAATTAGTGGAATGATCCATTAAACCACAGTCCCATGAAAATTCACTGAAGAGTAAAAATGTTACCATAAACTTAAGGATAACCAGAAGCACTTGACAGGTGTCACAGCTTGAAAATTTACATTTACTTGTAACTAAGAATTCCAGACCCAAAGTTGGTGTTGATGCTCACAACCTATCATGAGTTCCTTCACCCCCCAAAATGCTAAAACGTTTTGTTTTGTCATTAAATAAAGTTTAACATGGGTATCAAACAAATATTGACAATCTTCCCACGTAATTTCTCTCCTACTGCATGAAGAAATGGTGCTATGTATTATTAGCACATACTTTTGCCTATGCAGTTTGGCCAACCTCCCAAGCAGTCCATCCCACTTGCCTGGTTTTGAATTTAGGACAATGGTTTCATTAATTCAGCTGGGCTGATCACTACTACTTATAAACTTTGCAGTTCTGCCTCCTTTTCCCAATACAACCTGTAATTGCATCAAACATTTCTGCCACTCTGACAAAATAAATGAGACCAAAACCAGACTAAAAAGGTCAAAGCCAAGGGCATTTGTATTAAAAAGGAGAGAGACTTTATCCATAAGGCCATTTAAAAGAAAAAAAAGGAAAGCACAAGAAGGTTCTTCATGCAGGGAACTGCTGTTTGACCAGCACAGACACAGGACTGAGTTCTGCAGTTGTATTTGAAGGCAAAACTGACTTCCAACACCATATGCCAGAAATTCAGCCATTTAAGGCTAGACCCTGGGAGCCTCCCACTCAGAGGGACCCAAGTGCTCACCAAAGCCATGGCTGAGGAGCCACAGCTGAGTGCAGGTCCCTGCTCTGAGGGACCAGCCCTGAGCCACAGCTCCAGCCTGGCACTGATGCTCCCAGTGGAGACAGCCCCAGCTCCCCACTCCTGCACTGACCTTCCACAGGAGGTTTGGGATCATCTCAAGGCTCTTTTCTCTGCCTTAGGTTTCTGTGCCATTTCCCATTCCTTGTTCTTCAGAGCCACTGCCCAGTGTCTGGAAATAATTTTCTGTGGCCATTGTTTTAAATAAAACAATTCTATTTCTTTGCTGAAGCAGACTCTTCTGGAAGCACAATTTCCTTGCTGTGGCCGAGGTTTGGCAAGGATCTGAGACAGAACCAGAAAATGCCCTAAAGCAGATCCCAAAAAGATTGCAAAACTGCAAAAATTGCAACTCTCACTTTATAAAATACATACAGACAGACAACTCATCACACTAATGTGATGCCAGGCAAAACTTGGAGGCAAAATCCTCTCAGAAACTGTTTTTCTTATCAACAGCCAGCCCTGCCACCTTCCTCAGTGCACCAGCCATGTTTAACATCCTGCTGAACTATTTCACTTTCAATGACACCTGAAACAACAGGGCACCTTCTCCACATTCCCATCCAAGATCTCCCACAGAATGGCTCAAACAACAAGAAAAG
Organism: Chaetops frenatus; assembly: GCA_013400775.1. Lineage (NCBI taxonomy): Eukaryota > Metazoa > Chordata > Aves > Passeriformes > Picathartidae > Chaetops > Chaetops frenatus. The sequence continues at coordinate 29,814 of VZTR01000759.1, forward strand.
GAAAAAACTCCTATCATAATATGACGTGTTTTTATAAACACAAGGCTGTCTGACTACTGTAAGCTCAGCTCTGACTGTCCATCGTGTTGGATCCCTGAGCAGTTCCCACTTCCACAGGAGAACCTAAACACACTTGTCTTGGACATGGGCTCACCTTAGAAATCCTTTATTAACCCTGCTGAGTCCTTGTTGCCCAGGAGAAATGTAGGCAAAGAGAACAGACAGTATGGAAATGAATTGCCATAAATCAGATTTTAATGTGGGTATTCCAAAATGCAGAAGTTAACTTCTTCTGAAAGACTTTTTTGTTCACAATAAAAATTTTGTTCTGAAAGACTTGCAATTTTGTTCACAATATTAACAATTTTGTTAAGTGCAAATGTTCAGTAGGTTGCTGCTAATTTTTCTCCTGTAATGAGTACAAGTTTCAGGTTTTGTAATAACAGCATTGTTAATGTAATATGACTTGTGGATGTCATTTTGGATCAGGGGTTTACACAAGCAATTATCATATTTGAATTTAATGAATAATGGTTGAGTCTAAATAGCAGGATTTCCAAATATATAAAATAAGTGTTTAATAGCATGTTATAGTCATATTAAAGTTATATTAAATTTATGTAAAGATTTCCCTGTGGTAACACCTGGATATGATGACATCTGCATTGAGGTAGAAGTAAACAACCCTTTCCATTTTAGCAATAAAACTTCTCCCTCTTCTGTTTAAGCAAGTCTGAAGCACTCCTGTGATAAAGATGAGAAAGTACATGGTGTCTTATTCAATGTTCAGGCTGCAATTTCAAACCCTCCCAGACTGAAACCAGAGCTGAAAAATGAATCTAGTCCTGGATAACACCATGTAACCATGCTAGTTACAGATAAATGAACTGCTGTATCTTTTGAGTCTCTTGAAGGTGCAGCTTCACTCTCTCCATATGGCTGCTAGTGATGCCTTAGGGCCAGGCTGGATACCTCAAAAAGGATCTGAACCAACTGAAAAGAGTCCAGGAATGAGGACAAGGATAGCAAATGTGACCTGAGATAGGAAGAGAATAAAACAATCTCTGAGGACAGTTGTCCTCTGTCTTCAGGGGCGTTGTGCCAAGAGTGGAGCTGCAGTGTGCAGTATTTGGGTAACAAATCAGATGACACTATGAACATCTGTGGGTTGGGATTTGCTCCTGCTGTTTCTTTTTCTCCTGGGAAGAGAGCTTTGTCTTTTAAGTGAAAAGAAAGAGAAATATTGGTCTGTTCTTCAGGCAATAAAGCAAGCTGAGCAGAGGAAGCCCTTTGCAGGAGTGGCAAGGTTTGCAGTGTCCCTCAGTGCTCTCAGGAACTCACTGCACAGGCTGGAACTGATCCCAGGGGAGCTGCTCCTTTTGCACAGCCCTACCTTCTCTTTGCAAGTGCTTTTTCACTAAACAAACATAAAAACCCTTCAGCTGAGGGTAACTAAAAGCAAAGCTATTAGATTGCAAAACAAAAACAAGATGCATGTCATAGCTTCAATATGTTATTATCTTTTACATAGCTTTGTTTATGTAAATGTAACATTTACATGGCTGTAAACCCTCCTCAGCTACATCACTAAAATATTCATCTCCCACTAACCACACTGGTGAAATGCAGTAACTCCTCTCCAAAAGGAAGCTTTCCTTTCAGAATCCTAACTTCCAAATCAAATGTTGATTGAGATGTGAGGAAATGTACATTTATTCTTCCATTAATTACAGCTGGGTTTTATTACAGGTTTGTTTTGCACTCGAGAGTGGCAGCTAGAGCTCCTTTTTGTTATATTTCCCTGTTTCTGGTTGATTTCCAGGCTTGGTGGGTTGATTTCTTTTTCTTACAAGTACAAAGAATTTTAAAACAGTGACAGCATGCTGAAACGTTCTAGTTTTCCAAATCAGACAGTCAACTCTCCTTCCTTGCCAGACACATGAACTTACCAGAAACGAGATGCAGACAAAATCTACTTTTTCCTTGCCAGAACTGCCCAGTTCCTTGGAAGGCTGGAATCAACTTTTATGAGAACAGCTTTCAGCACTTCTTTCTGAACAGACACCAAGTTCAGACTACCACAGACATCTGCTTTTCTCCCTGCATCCCCCCTCCTCCTGCAGGAGGTCACCCCCTCAGCACAGCCACACAGAGCACCAGCAGAAAGTGTCCCAAAGCAGTGACAGATCCAGACACAGCTTCCACAGGGATGGGGCTGAGTTTTCAGCTTCAATTCGCCCTCTCGTGGACTTACCTGACCACAGGTTCTTATGAACAGGTTGTCCACAGAAAATGTGGCTCTCCCATCCCTGGAAGTGTCCAAGGCCAGGCTGGACAGGGTTTGGAGCAATCTGGGCTAGTGGAAGCTGTCCCTGCCTGTGGGACTAGATGATCTTTAATGTCTTTCTAACCCAAGTCATTCTCTGATTCTATGAAAAATACCCTGTTTTTCCTGGAGGTCAGCAGCTGTAGGGTCAGGCCCAATGGTTGCTGCTTCTCTCAAAGCTTTCAGGGACTTTTGGAAGGGGGTTGTCCAGGCAGACACAGCAAACCCCACAGTCACTGCATGGACACAGCCTAAATCACAGCTTTCTCAATCGACAACACCTCACAAATGTATTTTCCTCTGTGGGGTGGTGATCTGCACCATTACCTCCATTTCAGAGGGGAAGGTGCTGCTGTTACCACCATCCATCTCCCCCAAATATCCACATGGCGAACTTTCTGAAAATCATTGTGGTCTCTGCATAAACACTGAACAGAAAAGGAATGAACAGAAAAAATACTAAATTTTCTTCTCCAGCATGTTATGCAGTATTTCCAAGCTCCTAAAGTGAATTCTTTACCAGATTAAGTAAATCTGACTCGTATGCTTTAGCTCTGACTCATTTTCCTTCTAATCAGTTGCTAATTATTACCCACTTCCTCAGAAAGTTTATGGGGACAGATGCTGGAGTACCATGACTACTAAACAAAACCCTGAAAACTGGAGGAAAACCTCCCAGCAGATGTAAATAGATTAAACTGATGAGCTGCTCTGGTAGTTTCTTTCTTTACTTTCTCTGCCCAATTAATCAATTTACATATACACTGATTTTAGCACAGATTTTATGCAATAAACATTCCTGAAGTGATCAAGATATTGCCTATTTATGGAGGAATGGTACAGAGAGGCTGAACTGCCTGAAATCCTGGGGCCAGAGTGCCCAGCTCTGACTTCTCTGCCAGCATCTTGCACATGAGATGGGGTTTAGGGGTTGAGGGACCTGAAAATGACTCACCCAGTGACCCACCAGCACACAGAACTGATCACTCATCACTCACTGCTCTGGACTGGGGACTTCTACCTTCATCACTTTTATTTCCCCTGGGTGTTTGCAGCTGCAGTTTTAATCAGTTCAATGTATAATCAGCACAGCTAATTCTGTAGTACTTTTCTGATATACAATAAGAACCTGTATATAATCTAATCATGCCTTACTAATGTCTCTCTCACCCTAATTTGCAAAGACATAGTTTTAAAAATATTCTCAGCTACCTTAACAGGAATACAAAATAGTTCTAGGTAAGGAGAGGGAAAAGAAAGGAAAAAAAGGAGTCCTCTGGCAATGAAATGATAGGATTTTACTTTTTGGCATCTAAGCCACAGAAACCAGACAATTGTTAGTCATGACCATTTCTTTTATAGCTCAAGACCTTTCTCTTATGGAATAAATGAACTTGCATTTTGAAACTACCTCCAAGTGCAGCCACACGTAGCCATCTACTCAGCATCACACACAGCAACTCCAATTTCCACTTCAGACATTCCAAAATACTGAAAATTAAGCCAGAATGTACAATTTCCCTGATACAGTGTCCAACACTTGTTAAAATTTCCAGGAAACTGATATTTATACAAACTGTGCCAAAGGTATTCTGTACAAAGTATTTTCAATTGCATTTTGGAAAGAACTGTGTGCTGAAACAACAAAGAATAATAACCATTCCAGATCTATAACCCAGTGATACATCAAAAATACATGGTAATTAATTGCATTAAAGACAAGCTTTGCTTCCATGTCTCTGCTTATCAGTAATCTTACTTCAAATACTTAAAAATCATTTAGAGAATACTTTGATTGTAAGAAACCATCTGGGTAGCTGCAAGGTTGGGTACCAGAAAAGTAAATTCTAAACATTTTGCACAGGATATTTATGTGGTTACCGATATCCACCACACAGAAATTAATTATAAATTAAGAAAAGGTAAATCAGAAAACCACTTTCAAAGTGAATGGCTGCAATATTGGGACCATCTCATATCCCACTAGATGGAGCTCAGGGCTAGAATTCTGGTCAAATATTTCACTAATCCCAGTGACCTAGGAAAACCATTTACAGAATTTCATTTGCCTCTTTCCTAATGCCCACACAAAGAAAATTAATGAGTTTGCATATTAAGAGACCACAACAACAAGCAATAGGAACAAAGACAATCAATCAGCTCTGCAAATTGTGCAAGCACTTGTTTTGAAACAAAAAGGCAGATGAAAAATAACTTCTGTTTTAAACACAGCTCCCTGGCATTGATTGGGGCTTTAGTTTAATTACAGCTATGTGGGTTAGGTGGAGTACTAGAGAAGGCAGGTGAGTTTTAAGCTCATTTTTGCTGAGAGCTCTGTGTCACCACTCTGTGCTACACAGGGCACAAACAGACTGCAAAACATAACACCACTTCAACAGGAAGCTGGAACAATAATCAATATCAGCAAGATGAACTTGAAGTGCAAAGATGCAATTAAACACTTCTGCAAGATCATTTTTTGCTTCTTTGGGGCCAGAAGGGATTGCAGACTGTCAGTGCTTGGCACTGCAGTGCTTTGGCAGATTTTCACGTGTGATTTACCACAGCCATGGCACAAGTTGGTAATGAGGTGTTCCATCCTGTCAGGAGTCAATACTGGACTGAAAGGTACACTGCAATTAATTAATGTTATAAACTGTGTAAATTTACAGTGATCCAGGTGAGTAAGGGCAGGCAGTGGCAGTTGGGGATACAGAGGCTCCTCAAATGGGAATAAACTGGCTGGAACAAAACTGAAATACAGCGGGGAAGAGAAGCAGCACTCTCAGGAATCCAGCTCTAGAGCACTTATTCTACAATTGGGTGGAATACAACCCTTTCTTTAAATATCATGAACTGCCAGCTACCCACCTGGAGGGTTTTACTGACTTCCTTCTTCTAAAAGAAGTGTGTGTTTAGGAATGACACTCACCAAAACTTGTCTACAGCCCTTGGATTTATTCTCTGCAATACATGTTTCAACAGAGGAGAGAAAAGGCTGCTTAGTATATTGTTTACCCAATGAGTAATTACCTTGTAATTAAGTCTAGTTGGTTGTTCTCCTTCACAGCAAGACAAACCCACTTACCACCCCCAAGCTTCAAGGGCATCCATAAACATGTGTATAAAGATTATTGCCTGTTAGAGGAATGCCCAATATCCCAGAGTCAAAACCAGGTCCATACACAGCCCAGCACTCCAGATTGTGAATAAACCATGCCTGTTTCAAAGAGCTAAAGGCCAGATCTAAATGGTTACAGACATCCCAATATCTGAAACCAGAATGGTATGGGATCTGTGATCCACCATGTGGCAGTTTCTACAGTGGGCAAAGAGACTCCAGGCATTGGTGAAGTTGTAATTGAAACAATAAGGAAAATGCATTAACATCTGGAAGACATAGGCAATATGACAAATTCAACCCAGCCTTGCTGAGGAGAACAGATGCACAAGAGCACAAACACAAGGCACATACTGAAAATTAGGCCATGTGATTAAATGATGATTAAAAGGAGACCACCAGGACATCCTCCCAGGCAGATGTGCCACTCCAAGAAAACCACTCCACAAGGGGAAGCAAAATGAGTCACTCACAAGAAGTACTGTTGAATTCTTTTAATAACACTAGGAAAATACCATAGTATTAAAGTCCTGCACGGGATCCTTGGGAGGTTATTTGGGTTGGGATTTCTTTGTGTTTATAAACCAAACTTTGTTTCCCAATCGTGTTCTCTTTTAAGCTGACTACTCCTTTACAATGGCATTTCCAGTTAAAACACAGCTAACCTATAAATACCTGAATGCCACAACACACATTGTGTGCGTGGGTTTTGTTTTGTTTTAAGTCTTAGAGGAAATGACGGGAAATCTACTCATCACAGAGAAGCAAACGTCGATTCGTTAAGCAGGGGATGTAAAAGCCAGTAAAGGATACATTGCATACATAATACAGAAGGAAAAAACAATTATCATCTGGAGTATGTGAAATTACACTGATTTTGCACCTTAAACCTAGTAGAAGTTACTCTGTTGGCCAATACTAATCCACTGAACAAGCAGAATGTTGGTCAGAAGTCTAACGTTTCCTGTACCAGCACAGAGAGAATATAAGCAGTCCGTTGCTGTTAAAAGAAAACATGAAATCCAGCTCATGTTTCTGGTTAGGGATCGATTTCTTCGGGAACTACTGTTAACATCACATCTTCGTTGCCCCTGCGCACAACCATGTGCAAGGTACTGTCCTTTTTAATGATGTCACTGACATCACTGGCTGAGCTTATCGACTGTCCATTGATGCTAATAATCACATCGTTGTCCTTCAGGCCACCACTGAAAATACAAAGCAGCAATGTGTTATTATTATTGCAGTTTTATTGTTTCAGGGAAAAAAAAAACCAAAAAAACACCAGGCTGGATTATTTCAATTTCCCACCCAACAGCAGATGTGCAGACACGGCAGGCATGAGAAAAGCAATCAGAATTTATGAAGCGGTGAGATTACAATAAAGTGCAGAAACCTCAGGGTCTGATGGATGTACAAGTTTGATGAATCCCATATTTCACTGCCTTCAAAGGAATTCACTATTGCAAATAGCAGTTAATTCTGCAATAAAGATCCTAGGTGCTGATATCTGTCTTCTAAAATAATTGCAACAAGGCACACTCATTTTAGAGGGCAGATTTCCCAAGCTTTTGTTCCTGAATACGTAGAGAAGCAATCTGAGTGGCACTGTGGGCTAACACATGAGCAATTTCAGTCCCTGTTTTCCCTACAGAGCTTATTGGCAGCCACTTCACCAACCCTTCACCTTTTAAACCTGAGCAAAGTAACACATCTAGCTTGGTCACCAAAAATCAAGTGTGTCCCTCCTCTCTGGGCACTGCCCATAGCAGCCAAAATCCCTTTTTCTGACCTCAAAAACTGAACCTTCCTGAGTCAAAGCAAGACAGGGCAGACCCAGGGCCACGTCTCTCCCCAGGCTGGCTGGAGCTGCTGCCAGCACCAAGAAACGGCTGGTGAGGGATGCCACAGACCACAGCATCTTGCCCAGTCTTGCACAAGGATCTGGCTCCCAGTTATGGAAAAATTAACCAAGACAGATCAGACATGATTCAACCCTCCACAAGCATAATCCTTCACAAAACCACAGGCCACTCATCGGCCTCTTCCACCCACAGAAGGCGCCTGACACGAGTGTCTCCTGCAAGCAGGATGCCCTTGGCCAGTGTTTGCCAAACAAATCTGGTCACCTACTGAAGGCACGGCTCAAAACATGTTCATGGAGGAAGTCATTGCAGGGTTTTTGTGCCTCCTCTCCATGTGGCTCACAGCCAGGACAGGTCACTCCAGCTCTGCTCCACTGCCCCATCAGCACATCTACACAACATGTGCTGGAGAGATCAGCAGGAGAAGGAAAGCCCTGGCAAGGGGACAGGGAGTGGGGGGACAGAGCCAACCTGGGCTGCATCTTAACTGCCAGGACAGCCTTTGGATGGGGCACTTTGATTTGGGTCTGTCTTCATATCAATCAGAAGGTTACATTGCCTCACAATCCTCCCTCTCTTAAGTCCCTCTCCCACTCTCTGCTATTACCCACACTCCTAGAATGACTTTTCTGCACCTTCAGACTGGGCCTGCACACCAAGGCAGCAATTCCAGCCCCACACTGGAGCAGCCAAATCATTCCTACACATTCCTTCACACTACAGACATTCACCCATGTTCTGCCTGACCAGCACTGCCAACAAGAACCATCTACAAACACAGCAGTAGTTCAGAGAGCACACTGGACAGCCAACACTGTTTATCTTACATCCAAACTGCCAAAAAAGACACCGTCCAACCATCCTTGCAGACCTCCTAAGAGGTAGAGCTGGAGGCCCCTGAGCAGCTGCCTACATGCCTTCGGTGTCAGATAAGCCCCTTTGTTGCCACAAATATTTACTCCTCTCTTAAATGATGGCTAGTTTCAGAAAATGAATAAGATTTCCCATTTCCTGCCCTGAATTACTGAGTGGTTTCCTATCAAGCAAACCCTGAAAGTGTCTCCAGCAAAAGCCAGCCAGGCCAGTGCCAGTGACCACAGCCCAGGCTTCAGCCAGGCGTGGTACCAACCACCAGGGCAGCTTCAGAGCAAATACTGAATAATACAAATATTAAAAATCAGTTGTCCAAACCCAAAAGCTCTTCCCAGTAATGTGACTGCTGACAAAGCTCTCACATGGAAGAGTGTCTGCTGCCAAGAGAGGATTTCAGCCCCAAGGCGTGCCAGGGGAGCTGGTGGGTTTGGCCAAGGCCGAGGTGGGCACTTCCTCCCAAGGTGGGCCCAGAGCTTCTCGCTCGCTGTCCTGCAAAGTGACCAGCAGGGCCCTGGAGAGTGCGAATGAGCAAAACTCTTTATTCAGCACTGGCATGGCTACAGCAGATGCCTTGGAAGCAATTGCTGAGAAAAAGGAAAAAGGAGTTTTCACAGCCCCTGAATGCCTGCCCTTTGGGCCTGGAAGGCTGACAGGGCTTCCCTGCAATACCCTGATACTGTTACAATATTGCCCATCAGGGACCCGACTAAAACCACAAACCCATTTCCAGCAGACAACCTAATAGCAATCAGATGGTCGTAACCTTGTTAATTTAGCATCATGAAGAAAGCCAGCTAAGCAGGGAACAGTCTCCATCGTCACCCCCCAAAGTCAGTGGCAGTGGTTTTGAGAGAAAAGTACTTCAACCTACGCTTCAGCTGGTGTTTCTGGAATAACTTCAATAACATAGGCCCCAGAGACAACATCAGGGAAGTCTTTATGGCGATCCTTCAGCTCTCTAGCTTTGCTGAAAAATGAAGAAATAGCAAAAAAAATATTTTGTCAAGACAGGAAAAAACCCCCCAACTCATTTTGCTGAAGTCACTTAATAACCATAAGCTGAGGTGTTTTGCACACATTGATTGATATGTCACTTCAGCGTTCATTTTAACCCTTAGATGTGTATTTCAAGAATTCTTACAATTTTTGCATGCATACAGCTTTTAAGGTCTATTTCTGGTAAAGGCGAACATTTCAATAGATACAATCAAGAGTTAAAACATTCCAAAACTTTAGAAGTAGCAGATCGTAGAATCATGGATGGTTTGGATTGGAATTGACCTTAAAGCCCACCCAATGCCACCCCCTGCCATGGGGTTCCCTGATCTTCCACTGTCCCAGGCTGCTCCAAACCACTTCTGGCCTTGAACACTTCCAGGGATCCAGGGGCAGCCACAGCTTCTCTGGGCACCGTATGCCAGGGCCTCCCCACCCTCACAGGGAAGATTTTTTCCTAATATCTCATCTAAACCCTCTCTCTGTCAGTTTGAAGCCATTCCCCCTTGTCCTGTCACTCCAGGCCCTTTGTAAATAGTCTCTCTCCATCTTTCTTTCAGGCTCTCTTCAGGTACTGGAAGGTCACAGTTGGGTCACCCCAAAGCTTCTCTTTTCCAGGATGAACAACCCCAATTCTCCCAGCCTTTCCTCATGGGAAAGGTGCTCAACCCCTCTGATGATCTCTTTGTGGTTCCTCTGGACTGGCTGAAACAGGTCCATCACCTTCCTGTGCTGGGGACCCCAGAGCTGGAGGCAGAACTCCAGGGGAGGTCTCCCCAGAGCAGATTGGAGGGACAGAATCACCTCCTGCAGTCCTGAACACCTAAAAAACCCCACCCCTGTGTGTTTCAATGCTTTGTTCTACCTGTGGATCCTGCACAAGGGAAAACCTCTGGTTATTTTTACAGGACATGGCATTGCCTGCTCATGAGTCTCTTATAGTCTGAGCATGAATAAGCAAGTCCACACAAAAGCTTCATTTGACAGTAAGTGAATTGTTTAATGAAAATAATTTTATAGAAATGGAAGTATGCAGGTAGCTGAGGTAAGCCATGAAAACATACAACAACATGGATATAACCCCAGGACAAAGTCACAGTCACTAGCTATTCTCTTCTGAAGCATTAAGGAGAAGAAAAAGCCAGGAGTTGCTTAAGAACTAGCTCATATGAGAGTCTAGAGGAGATTTTGACCTCGTGGCAGACGCAGAGGAGAAGGTGGCAAGGACTGGCTGTGAGTTGTCACCAGCCCAGAGACACACGGGGCTGGCTCAAACCTCCTGGGTGCTGCTGCACATCATGAGCTTGATCCAAATGCATGCAGAGACCACGCTTCAGAAAGGAGAGGAGCCACCAAGGTTACTTACCTGGGAGTTAGAGACATCATTCGTATGCCAATGTATTTCTTTCTGGTTACAGCTTTTCCTACAAGAAGGAAAACGGATCTTGATCAGTCACCCTGACCAAAAGGCTGCCTGGTTTATCACTGTTTTCCCAGAATCACAGAATGGCTTGGGTTGGAAGGGACCTTAAAGGTCACTTAGTTCCACCTCCTGCCATGAGCAGTGATATCATCCACTAGAGCAGGTTATTTTCACATTTTCCTCTTTCAAAGCAGTACCTTTAGCTTGTCTGTCATGGGATTCAGTTAGGAACTTCTTTATTTTATCTGATGGGATAGCAAACGAGATGCCTGCTGTAACTTTTAATGTGTTAATTCCAATGACTTCACCATCCTAGAGAAATAAGAAAAGTCACTATTAGCAAATATGGAACACCTGAAAAAGAAATGGATTACTAGTTCCAAGCAGTCACAAAGACAAATTCACATTTTGTAGCTAGTCTTCAATTTTCTAAAAGTTTTAAGTCGAATGTTTTGAGTCTCTTGATAAAACACTACTTTGTAATTTTGGAAAATCAATGTAATTATTCATCTTGCTGCAGAAGAGATTGAAACCGGGCAATTCTCATGCTTGCAGCAGATGAGCAACATATTCTGCAGCCAATCTGTGTTTATTTCAGCAAGCACCACATAAAGCATGGCATCTATGGCTCCTGAGCCACTATTAAATAATAACATAAAGAAAAATGACAGTTCACCAAAATCAAAAGTTTTCCTGGCAATAATATAACTCCAAGAACTTTGGGTAAAACATCTCTGATGCCATCTTCTCTGAAATCTTAGCAGCTTCTTTCCCTGGTTCATCTCAGATAAAAACTACCCAACTACAGTGTTTTTTAAAGTGAAGGTTAAGTGTGACTGAATGTGTGCTATGAATTGGGTGAAGAAAAAATTGCCAAATTTCCTCCAAGGCAGAAACTCTGAGTAGTTCTGAGTTTCAGTCTGTGCCATGACTCCTGAGGACTCAACCCCATGTACCCCCAGGAGACCTGAGAACTCTCACACAGTTCTGCAACCTGCTTCAGTTCATTCTACAATATTGGTAAAGAAACCCTAATATCCTGAAAATACGTGGATATTTTTGGTGTGATTCAAAATTAATAATTACATACATTTGAGAAACATTGAGCTGAGTTTCAGTGTGCAAAAGAAAAGAAGTGCCAGCTGCAGGGTAAACAGCAATGGCAAACACCCCACTGTAAAATGTGCTTTAACTTTTTGCAAGGCTTGAGCAAAAAAAACCCCAAACCATTACACTTGTTTGAAACTATGCAAACCTTAAACATCTTAAATATTGAAATCCAAATGTAGCCTTTAGCCAACATAAACACAGACAACTGATTAGTAATAACCATGTGAATTTTGTGTAGTCAGCCAGATATTGAAAGCTCTGAATCACATATTTGGTGGGGGGGGGTTGCTTTTTTGTTAGTTTGGGTGGGGTATTTTGTTTTGTTTTTAAATTAAAAACCAATAAGCTGAACACTAAGTAAATATAGAGAAACTCTTACCAGATTTACTAGGGGTCCTCCAGAGTTCCCATACTGAAAATAAACATAAGTTAAGAACATGTTTTAATATTTACCTCTTAGTTTGCTGCAAGCAAAACATAAAAGAAATTTCTGAAATATTTCTGTAGTACTGTTTCAATTGGCTATTAAATATGTGCAATAGAACAGACTTAAACAGCCAAACCCATAAAAAGTACACTTTAACATCACTCATTTTAGCTGAGCTTTGCAAATGCATAGTTTTTCTTCTTTTGCCAGAGTAAGTTAAGAAAGCCAAGGTTTTCCTTTTGTTTTATTAGTGCCACACTAGAAACTGACTGAGAAGATTTTAGGACAGCTCTGGGAGCTGTTAGTGAAGATTTCTTGAAAGGCCAAGATTTGAAGTACAAAAACTATTGTTTTGCCTTAATGCAGAAGCAAACTTGAATCCTTAAACTAAGCTTGGCTTCTTTTTCAGAAAACAAGATGGATTTGGAAAAACATATTTATTTGCCAGAGAATATTGCCTCCTCCCTTGCAATCTGCTAGGATTCTGAAGTGAAGGCAGATACTGTGCCTGGTGTGGTTCCTTGGGGGGTTTCTAAACAACAACCAAGTGCTGCTGCTGCGGCGCAGATGTCCAGATTTACACGGAGAGAAATGCTCCCTGCCCCTAAGAACGGCATCACGGGAGGGATTCTCAAGGCAACAGCTGGAAAAAGGTTAAGGGCTGAAGGCAGCAGCTCAGAGGGGACGTACATTGATGATGGCATCTGTCTGGATGTAGTCCATGTCGGAGTTGCGGAGCCCCAGCTCCTTCCCCCCGCGCTGCGTGGTGCTGACAATGCCCGTGGTCACCGTGTTCTGGAGGGAAAAGGGACTTCCAATGGCCACCACAAACTCCCCTGGCCTCAGGTCTGCAGACTGACCCAGCAGAAGAACTGGCAATTTACCCTGCAGATAAAAATAGAACAAAAGAGGAAAAAAAAAAAAAAAGAGAGAAGAAAAATTCAAATGTTAAGATGCTGCTCCGCTGGCAGAACAAATGTTACGGGAGGATGAATGCATTCACAGGGTAGAGGAGAAGAGAGAGGCTTTTATTCCTCAGAGATTCTGCTTGTTCTGTTTTCTTTGAGCATTTTGTGTGGCTTGGTACAGAAACATCCCAATGGGCATCTGCACTGAAGTGTGGGCTCTTTACACTGCAGAACTGTTTCCACAACAGGTACCCATTAAATCAGGAACAATTACAAGACCAAAGGAATATTTATGCTCTGCTGTACACAAAGCAAACATCTGATGATACTAGAAATGAGCTGTTTCCAACACTTCTTGAAATAATTAACCAACAGCTGCTGAAGGAAAAAATACAATATTGTTTGAGAGTGAGCACTAAAGAATCATGAAAGCAACAGCCCAAGAATTTTAAACATGCATGTGTACAGTTAAGAGCATTTTATATTCTCACAAGACACTAGCTAAGGTTTCATCTTACTTTCTTTTAATGAACTATCTCTTCTAAATAATTATATTGCCTCCTACATGCACTGATTCCTCTGAAGATGTTAGGATTTAAAGACTCTATGTGATTTTTCTGTCGTGACAGTAGGGGATACCATTATACTTTCCTTCCAAGATCTTATCTTTAAACATATTAAATATCACATTGTTGAAGACATTCCCACTAAAACATTCTTAAAATCCAGCAAACACTGCATTGTGCAGCAATTAAAAATAAAACAGGGAGGGAGGATTGGATCCACACACACTTGCCAATGAATCAAGGGAGTTCTGAAACAGATCATACTTTAAAAAAATACTTTTTCTTGATTAATCACCTGCCTGCACAATACACATCGAGTGCCATTTCTCCCTTTCTTCACACTTTTAAATGTCAGTCTTTAAATGTCAGTCTTTACCCTTACAGTGAAGTGACAGGTTTTTAAATATCTTTGATTTATCTGTTATCAAAATAATCCTAATCTTTCCCAGGTAATTTAACTATGTATTTAATCATGTCACCAGACTATTTCTATTAGCATCAATGCTAATATTTCTATTAATATCAATGACACAATCTGGACACATATAAATACAGGTTTAGACTTGAGGATTTGGAGGATTAGGTTACTGAATCCAAAAATCAAAACAGAAGTCTGGAGGCATTTTTCTTTTGCTTGGCAAGGCTAACTTGAACTTAGCTTTCCTCCAAGCTTGACCCACTTCAAAACACTGAATTTTTGACACAAAGGGAAAATATTACATGTTTAATTTAAAAACCCATTTCTAGCTCTTTAGAGGTCTTTTATTACCAGAAGTTTGAAAGCCTGACTCAATAAATCATCCTTAGGGACAACAATCCAGTAATACAAACTAGCCCAAATGCCCATTATTTTGTATTTTTCACCTAGTTTTATTTGAAATACCCTAAGAAACAGAATGACTGAAAAAGGAAAAAATAATGGCATCAGTTATCACTGTATGCTACTGCAAATACAGAAGTTATGGTTTTAATGTTTAACAAGACTGGTCTTGTGTATCCTTTATCCAGCTTTGTTACAATCCCACCAGGGAAATTTTACTCAGATGAGCAGATTGTTTTAATAAAATTCATTGCCAGCTCCCAGACAGGATAAGGTGCTCTATGGAAACTTATCTTTCAGTCTCCAGACAGCAAGAAAATAATTAAACCAACTCCTTGTTCAACAGAGTGAGCTGGAAGAGCAACAGAATAGGCAGCACAGAGAGGAGAAAAACATTTCCAAGTCTAGTTACCTTTCAGGGGAAAGTTATCACAACCAGCAATGTCCTACTAATTAATAATAATGATAAAATACAGCCCTTATCAGTGCCACAGCCACAGATAAACCCAACCACTGCTGTGGCTTAGTTCTGGCAAGGATCCAGCAGCTCTGCCCAGTTTTCCCCTGGCACTGCAGAGAAGGAGCAGCATCCCAGGGCAGCCCCAGCCCTGACTCCCAGGGGTGTGAGCAGGACAGGGCAATCAGGCAGTTGTGATTATCTGTGCTGTGCAAGACAAACAGCCCCACATGGGCAATTTTTGGGTACAGGGAGCACCCTGGCCCTACCTTCTCTGACCAGATGTTGTTGAGCTTGGGTAGCACGTGTTTGCAAGATGTCATTGGTCAAGAACAGCATCTTTTTTTGGCACTGCTTTTCCTTCTTTAAAAAAAACCAACCCCACACACAAGACAAAAAAGTGGCTTTTGTTTGTATGTCAGTGCATTTAACATGGATAGGTTGCAGAGAAAGAGGGTATTTATCAGCAAATGAAACACAGACAAGCAAAAGGAAACAGAATAATTTTTATTTTTCATTAACAGAAAAAAAATTTTAAAAGACTGGTTGTGTACAAAGTTTAAAGATTTACAAAAAGTTCCTGAGTTGTAAAAACGGTCACAAAGCCAAAATCCCATCTGGCAGCAGAAAGAAAGTACAGGAACAACCTCTGACTAATACAATTCTGATTGTGCTGAGTTTTCATGCCTGTGCCTATCCTAGCCAGGCTTCAGTTCCAACTCTGATGCTGTATGGATTGGCTGCAGTCACCCCTCTGATTCAACATGCATTCTGGAAAGTCTGGCTAACCTTTCCCTTGCTACAAACATAAATCCATTGCAAAAACTGCCTTGTCCTGCACATATTATGAAACAGAGCTTTGGAAAACATGTCCTCCATTCCTTGTGATTTCGTGGTGAGGGGCAGAGCACACTGACAGCACTGCATGTAAATATATTTTTATATATACAGAACAGTGCCATGAAGAATTGGTTATGATGAATATAAGTGTTGTAGTGGCTTTAAATTTGGGGAGTCCTCTCTAAAATAGCTTAAAACATTGCCACACTCAGTATTAAATTTGCCATTATAAAAAAACCCAAAACAAACTCAAGTATTTATTTGCATTGTACACCTGGTTTTGAAATGAAACTAGTATAAGACCTATTAAAATCTCATGATAGAGTGGGAAAAACATCCTTCTGCAGTCCCAAGAGGAGACAGGCAATGCCAGGCAGGCACTTCTGGCAGTGTTGTACCCAGGGTTGTGTCAGAACACCCTCTCTGTGGCCTCACACCCTTCCACTGGCAAGCTCATCCTGAGGAAATTGAGGAATCCCGGTAAACTGAGTGTGGGTTTAGGGCTCTTAATAACTATATCTCATAAGTGTGCATTTTTCAATTTTTGCATAATGTCTTATGGCTGTCAGGATGACATAACCACCACTCCAACTTCAGATTCTCCTGTTTTGACTACAAATTTCCCACAGCAGTTAATTAAAACTGCCAGGCAAAGGACCATGCCTTGCAGCACGACCAGCAGGGAGCCAGGAACACCCAGCACCCAAACCCAGCTCACCCAGTGACTCAGTGCAGGGCCTTGGGCAACATATAATGTCTTCTCTACCCCTGTCTCTGTTCTAATTCTTCCTTTGATGAAACCTTGGGGCTCTGCTGGATCTGTGTTTACTCAATAAAACAAATCTGCAGGCAAGCATTCTGCAAGCACAGAAATAGGACCAAACATGCAAACCCCTAAGTGGCACATGACTCACTGTTTACACCCAGCCAGAGAAGGAGCCATTAATTAGGGTTAATATTTTAAGCTTTCAGCATCCCAAAGGGCTTCTGACGTTTTTATATATGGAATTGACTCAAACCCTGGATAAACACAACTCCCACGACATGGAGAGCTGCACACCACCACAAGAAATGGCTCCATCCAACAATAGGACACAGCTGTGTGGCACTGGAGAGAACAGGAGAGGTGGAGATCAGCAGCATCAGCCAGGAGCCAGAGGGACTCAGAGAACCATGGAATCATTTAGGCTGGAAAAGGCCTCTGAGATCAATGAGCCCAACCATTAACCCAGCACTGCCAAGGCCACCACTAACCCAGGTCCCCAAGTGCTGTATCCACATGGCTTTTAAATCCCTTCTAGGAAAGGGGGTCCCAAAGCTGCCCTTCTATGAAGGAATTTGTCCCAGTACCCAACCTGAGCCTCCCCTGGCCCAGCCTGAGGCCGTTCCCTCTCCTCCTGTCCCTGTTCCCCGTTCCCAGAGCCCGACCCCCCCTCACTGCCCCTCCTGGCAGGGAGTTGTGCAGAGCCACAAGGTCCCCCCTGAGCCTCCTTTGCTCCAGCCTGAGCCCCTTTCTCAGCTCCCTCAGCCTCTCCTGGGGCTCCAGATCCTTCCCCAGCTCTCTGCCCTGCCCTGGACATGCTCCAGCCCCTCTGTGTCCTTCTTGCAGTGAGGGGACCAAAACTGACCCCAGGATTCAAGGTGCAGTCCCAGCAGGGCCAGCACAGATGTTCACCTGATGTACTAAAATACATCAGCATACTTGAGTCAGGTAAAGTAAGTGAAATCTGGACAAAACAGCTCCGAAACTAAAAGAGGAGGAAGCACAAACCACCAGGCACAGCCACTGCCACAGAGAAATGGAAACCGAGAGACAGAGAGCCGTAGCAGGAGGTGTTTTGGTTTGAAGCTTTTCATCCATGAAATAAGTGAATGTGTCTCTATGCTGGCACAGAAAGCAAGTAAATCCCTTCTCTGTTCTGTAATCCCCCTCATTTGTGGATGGAAAGTCAGGAATTTGCAGGAAGCACTTTGCAGTTCAATAAACGGATGAAGAGGAGACAAAAGTTCTGAGTTCAGTTTGTGTTAACCCGCAACAGAGCTCCTTCATGCTTTTTATTTTTAGGTGGGAAAGGCACAGATGCTGGTATGGAACACTAATTCAGCTGTAAGTAACTCTGGCAAAACATGTAACTGTCCTGGGAATTGCATTTGTGTTCTGACTAATGAAACTATCCAACTTTCAGAATACGTTATGGCAAAATAAAAACACCAGTCATGAGCATATAAAAATGTAGAATATCATCTACAATCTAGAAACTGCTTGACAGAGAGCCAAAGAAAACAAAAAACCCAAGCTGAAAACATTACAAGCCTCCAAAAATATTTCATCTACAGTTGGAAAAGCAAAACTGAGTCTCTTTATCTAAATATGGAGCATGGGAAGCTTTCAGGAAAAAAAAGAAGAAAAGGATGAGTGTTGTTTTGATATGTCACCAGGTCTTCAATTGCCTGGCAAGAGACTGCTGTTCTCTATTAAAAATAAAATTAAAATGAAATGGCAATAAAAAAAAATAAAATAAAAAATATTAATTCAAAAAATGCTGGTGCTGGCAGACTCAGTCTGGAGATGTGTGAGTATTTTGCTGCATGGGAAGCAGCACATTGTCCCCACAGTGACGGCTACTAGAAGCTGAAGATGGCAGGAAACCACTTCTGCCTAAATTGATGAATAAACAGGAGTTAAGATCCAAGCTTTTTATAAGTTGTTTCATTTCTATGGGTCCTGAAGGTTTCTGGAAGCAATATGTGGGCTTCCTCAGGCTCCCGAGAGGAAGCAATGTATTACCCAGGGACAGATTTCAAAGTGAAACAGCATTTTAGAAAAGCCATTTACATCTAGTGTCCAAGTAGTTTGTTTTTTCAAAATGTGGGCTATTAAAATATTTGTGCATAAACAGGGAAGTTTGCTTTCCTGCCTCCTCCAGCTTGTACACACTGGGGAAAAAAGCAAATCCCCTCTGACCACAAAGATACAGACACTCCTTGCCTCAGGAAACCACCAGGGGAACGAGGGCAGAAGGTCCTGTTGATTTAAAAGTGTCCAACTAAGTGTTTATTAATAAGATCCAGGAGAAACCTTAAGCTGAAAGTTTGAGCTGAAGGGCTGAAATGCCACCACAAATTAGAGATTTGTGTGGCCACAAGCCCACTGCTGCAGTACCACACAGTGCAAAATCCTGTCTGGGATAAAGAACCAGGGACTGGCCACACTGAGGAGCAAAAATCTTCAGGACCTGGCATGTCTGCTATGACACAAGTGTGATTTCAGAGTCAGGGTCTCATGGCTGGTTTTTAGGCACGTAGGAATAAGAAACACCTCAAAATAAAGCCATTCACTGTGCTCCTCCCTTCAGTGCCAAACCACAGACATCGTTTTTGTGGACAGAGTTCCATTTCCAGGAGTGAAAAGGGTCTCCAGGCAAAAGCCACTTCCACTGCTTTGGGCTCCCAGTTTCCATTTGGGCTGGGTTCTTTTATAATTCTGCGCCCCCCTCCCCCATTAACCCTGATGTTGTCCATTAAACCACCCTGAAATTTCCTCCCCTTTTCCTGGTGTTTATTTTTCAGCAGCTGTATCACACACTCTGATTTAACAAGGTAGTTATTTGCCTTGAGATGAATCCCACAGTCCAGCTCTGCCAGCAAAAAAGCATCTGCTCCCTTTGGAGTGTTGTGCAATAGTTTTGATGGGTTTCACACTTGCTGCAGTATCACACGTGCCACGCAGGACAGATTATTTATTTCACCAGTCCTTGCCTGTGCTGCCAAAATCCAATTTTTTTCTAGGGAAGTCTTATAAATTTTGCCTGTTCGTATCCAAATTGTGTGCAACTGCACTGCTCCTTTCTAGTGCTGTGGTCTCCTCCTTGCATTTGGAAGGTTATCTAGATTGGATTCATGGCTACCACATTGATTCCAATCTTACTTCCTACTTTCAACACTCCAGCAAACTGCTCTGTGTCACCACAGACATGAGACACACTGTTGGTCTCTTTTATAGACTGTAAAAAGAAGCACATTTTAGGACTAGAACAACTGCTCCAAGGTTTCTGTTCCTCATTGACTGCAAGATGTTTTTCCACAGAGAAGAATTTAATCAGGGAAACAGTTCATTCTTACTGGTGCCCAGATTTTACCACCCTCTTTCATTTCCTATTGCACTCAGCAAAGCCAAATTAGTTCTAGTAATGTCTTTGACCAGATGTTCACACCTTAGAGAAAAAGAGCATTCAGACTGCTGCAAAATCTGCCCAGCTTTAGGAATTGCAGCTGACAGCCTGATCCCATACTTCAAGCTCAGCTCTGTTCCTAACCACAGAGACATTCTTCACCCTTCAGATCCTGCCTTAACATACCACACAAAAACAGAAAAAAACCCTTCTGCATCTTTGATGTCACCTTCAAATAATTTATGCCAATTTAAGAACTTTGCCTCTTACTTCAGAAAAATTCTTAGGGATGGTTTTCATGCCATATCCAGATTTTGAAGGGCTCATTTGTGCCATCCCGTTGACTTCTTTAGCCAGCAAATACATTTCAAATTCAACAAATTATTACCCTTGTGATTTTAAAAAGTTTTTTATGCATGTGAATGACTGCAAGGCATTTCAGTGCAAAAAGGAAAGCTCAAACACTGAACTTGAAAGAGCATATAAAATGTTCCATGAAAGTTCAGTCTGAGAATCAATATCTCAGCTGACCGTGTTTCCATTTTAACTTTTTTTTGTGAACACATAAAATGTTGTGCTTTTAATTCTCAAATGCAAAGCAACACCTGTCCTGTGAACAGAGGTGCCTCAGGCCTCACCTTGGACTGGGATTTCTCATGATGCCAGGTCACCAGAGCTGGAAATCTGGGTCTCACATCCCATTAAATTTTCCCCCAGTCGTCTCAATATTATCCTGAGCTGCAATGGGAGAGGCCAGGAGGAGAGCAGCACCCAAGGTACTGGGTTGTACAGCTGATAAGATGCTTCCAAGGGCATGTCAGAGCAATTCCAGCTCTGCTGAGCAGTGGTTTCCACCACAAGCTCATCTGGCTGCATTATCTTTTTTCCAAGCTGCTTCCAGGCTCTCCCTTCCCAAAAGCATCTTCTCAGGGCAACTTGGAGCCATTTCCTTAGGATTATCAAATAACATTCAAACCCATATCTGCTCTTTTCCTAAGCCTACAAACTGATCCACCACATCAGTTCAGTGTCTCCTTTCTGACTGCAACCTCTCTTCTCTGAAGTTCAGCTTCCTGCTGCTCCAAGCCCTCTCCTTCTCACCATGTCTGCTCTCCCCACCACGTTGTGCTTCCAATTTTAGAACACTTTTCCAGCTGCCCTTCACTCCTTACCATATCCTGCTTATCCTAATGCTGCCAGTGCCCATCCTGGGGATCTTTCCCTTTGCTTTCTAACTGCTTTTGCTTATTTTAAGATAAAAACGAGAAAATAAGCCACCCCATGAAAACAGAGAAAAAACAACATGGCAAAAACATTACTGGTACTGACTGGTTTTTCTGTCTGGTTGCTGTGAAGAAGCTTTTAAAAAAAATAAAAAGAAAAAGCTTTCAAATGAAAAAAGGTGGCAAGGGAGCAGCAGGAGCACCTCATACCTCGGGTCATCCAAGAGTTGTGCGTTAGGCATCTGACTTAGTCATGAACTCTGGCACAAACCCTTCTGACCTCGCTGGGGAATAGGGCTGAGCTAAACCAACACTGCAAGATCTACACATTTTTGAGTCATGTGTTTCAAATGAAACGTTCTTGCCCGTTAAAACTTGGAGGTCATTAACTGACAGACCAAACTAGGGGAAGCAACACTAGCAGCACCCCAAACAGCCCCAATCAGCTCATTGCATCTCCATTACACAGCATTTCCACACCATTTTCTGCTTGCTACATGTGCAGAACCTCCTGATAGCTTTTCTGCTGTGGCAGGAGGCACAATAACGCTGACAGGGGAACATTTGATATGGAGGAAGAGCGTGGATGGGAAGCTGCTCAGAAAACCACTTGCACTGTAAGAGCATATTTCCAAACTGGCTTAATTTCCATGTTCAAGATGCTCCCTGAAATATTTTCCACTTTAATATCTACATCAGGAAGAGTCAAATGTATCCTCTAAAAGCAATTTGTGACTTCAGTGCAGGCACTCAAGACAGAGTAGCACAAGCAAAACACTCCCATTTCTTCTCTGATACAGAGTTATATCAGATAAAGTGTGTGCAAACCAGCCAGCAAACTGGAGTGTTGCTTTTTATTTTGATAAAATATTTTTAGAATATTTTCACTACACCACTTTTGTTTTGGTAATACTTTCACGACACTGAGAGGTGACAAAGTTAACCGCTACTACCCACAAACTCGGCTTTTAAAAATGTGTACCCACCTAGTTCATATACTCTCTATCACCCAGCCCAGCAAACCACTTTTTTTTTTCCTTCAAACCTGAAAATCAGCTACAGTTTTTGGAAAGAAGGATGTTAGATTAGAGGCATAAAATGTGTCTTGCTTTAACAACTTACCTGAGAATCTATTTTGATTAGTGCAATGTCTGATTTTTCATCAACATCTTTAATTTTGGCTTCGTAGGTCTCCCCGTTCTTCAGCTCCACCTTCACCCGGTTCTTGTTGGTGACCACGTGGGCGTTGGTCACTATCAGCCCATCTTCAGAGACAATGACCCCCGAGCCACTGGCAACAGGAACCTCCCTCTTGGAAAAAGGAAGCCTGAAAGACGAGGGAAATAAAACATTTATTGCTGCAAAAAAAGCTGAGAGGTCACAAATCACTCCAAATAGCACACAGCCAAAAGGAGTTCGGTGAGTTTTAATGTTTTAAGATATCTGCTGTTACTTTCATTGAGAAGATAAAGCACACCCATTAGTTTAGCTAATTTTTTTTCCCATGACTTTCCACTATCCTTAATTCTTGAAGATGACAAATATTTATTATCTCAAAACCTCTTTGCTATTTCATAGCATCAATCAACATTTCTGGCATGCTGGCAGCTGTTTTCAAGAATACAAAAAAAAAAAAAAAAAAAAAAAAAAAAAAAAAAAAAAAAAATCAAGACTGGGCATCTTGTTTACTTGCGAAATAATTCAATGTGAACCACAGCAGGAGCGATCTTCTCCACCACATCTGCAATAAAGTTGTACTTGTGCCTCAGGCTGTTCGGATGTTCTTGGCCTGAAATAGAAACAGGGGACATGTCATAAGTTCTTCAAGTGACTGCAGGAGGGTCATTGCAAAACACCTGAATTAAAAAAAGCTCCCAGTGGGTATCTTCCCCTTCCGGAAGTCATCTGCAGCGTGACTCCTGGGCCTAGATTTCCTCCCTGCCTCTATGCACAGAGGTGGGGTGCTTTATCCTTAGGAAAAACGATCCATGAAACCTCCTGGCCTGGAGTGCACCCCACTGGGCCATGGGGCAGCATGGGTTCATGCCACTGTGGTGCCCAGGGATGGATGGGGCACCGGAGGAGCATGGGGTTTATTCCCTGTCTGCACCGCCAACTCTCCCTTTGTGAAAGGGATTTTGTACTCAGATGCCTCCCCATTGCTGCTCTCCTTTTCTGGATGGTCTACTTAGCTTGTATAGTCTTCTCAGATTCAACAAACGAGCTCTGTTCCTCTGCCAAAATACGCCTTCTTGGAGGTTTTTGAAGTCTCAGGCTGCTGCATTTGTAAAATGCCGAGGACACCGAGGTCCTGACCCCAGTGCAAGCCCTCAGCAGCTGCTGAGAAAGTTTTAACTCGGGTACAAGGTTGGGCTTCCTTTCCCACCAGTGTCCCCACACAGCCTGACCCGGCAGCCCCTGCCTGGCACCTACACGTGGAAGCACCTTCCACACACTCCACACAACCACACTCAAGGCATCCTTCCCACCCCTGCCCCCTGAGGTCCATCAGCTCCACGGAGGGGTGGATCCCACCCTGCTCTGGAGTCACTGAGCCACCCCCAGGGCTGTAAAATAGATATAACAACATGACGGGACCACAAAGCTCTGCATTCCTGGGCAGAGCTGCAACAAAAGCTCATGGTCACTGACTATTCAACAGGGGCCAGTGGGATTTTCAAAAGCAACTGGATACCCAACTCCCATTGTGGCCAACAGAAAAGCTGTCTGCACCAAGAGATGTCTAAAAATCTCTGGGAAAAACTCACAATTCTAACATAGCTTCTCCTTCTCAAGCAGTTCAGGGGAAAAACATTCCTTTTTAAGTTTTAGGAGCAACTATGCAAATTGGGAACACCCACCCCAAAGCGTTATTTTGTGTTGCTTAAGAAGCGAGAAACAAGCTTCGTTTTCATTTTGGTTTTATCTGGTGCATCCATCTCATGTTATACAGGCACAAGCCAAGCCTGTAACAGACTTTCAGAGGAGTATTAATGTGTTGTGCTGCTCCCATCCATCCTTGCCATTTGGCTTCTAAATCTGTGCAGAGATTAAAGCAATAAGCAGCTTGTGGATGCTCTAAGTGCCTTTGACGGTGTAAGAGGACGATTTATTTGCAGAATCACAGGAGACCAAGGACTATCCCATAAAACCATCCCAATACTGAGACCCTGAATGCCCTTGGCTGTTGGAAAAACCAGAGAGGAAAACCATGCAAATTTGTAAGTACATACTGGAGGCAATACTGGTTTGGGAACAAAATGCCACTGCTCCCAACACTAACCAGACACTGGTTTGATTCAGCGGCCAGCATGTTCCAGGTGACTTCCCAATGCCAGCCAGCACACACTGCCCTCATGAGAGGGGTGCATGCACCACCCAAACACTATCTGCCTCTAAGAACAGGGTTTTTTTTCCTCTTTATACCCTGTGAAACTTCTCAAGGGCTTTTAAATACAGCCTGCCACGAGCAGCAGCAGCCACAAAAAGCAGTAACCACAAAATCCTCTGTGCGGTCTCGGAAATGTTTATCTGCTTTATGAAGCAGCAACATCGATCAGGAAACTTTTGTCCTCACCTACTGTCCTGCTCAGGAATATTCAGTGCTTTCTCTGATTCACACATGAGCTGCTGCCCTTGGGCTTTCCCCTCAGAGAGGCATAGGGGTTTGCTGACTGAAAAATATCAATTTACCGAAGGATTTATATTCCCTACTTAGAAATATTCTGTATCAAACAAGTCGTGCCGCTGCTGTAAAGCTGGTAATTATAATAGGGATTGTTTTGGGAAACTGCTACAATAAGAAATGCAGTTTGGAATTATCCACTTGCATTAAACAGGTGCTTGGACAGATTATCAGATGGGATTAACGTGGTGCTGGGCTGAAACGCCACAGGGCACTGCTGCAGCCATCGATGTGCTTTTTGATCACTGCTTCTAAAATGATTTCATCTCAGCAATGCTGTGGACATCCAAAGGTCACATCCTGCCCTTGGGGGAAAAAAAAATAAATAATAGAGAGCTCCACGGATGAGGGAACTGCACAGGAAAAGCACAGGGGTTTTTTTATGCCTTCAATCTTTTTTGCTTTTAGCCATTGAAGAAGAAAAAGGATGCCCAGGCTGTACATGGTGAGACTGCTAATATTTCACCTCAGAGCTGCATTCCCTTGGAACTGGAGCTACAAAAAAGCCAGGATTTCAGAGGCAACAGTATTTTGTGCATAATCCAACCCCTCATGCAGTCCCAAACTAAACTGCAAAGTGCAAAAAAAAAAAAAAAAAAAGCAAAAATTTCCTACTTTGAAAAAGTTAGGTAATAAATACTAATTCATGGCATACTGACCCAAAAAGCTCCCAGCAGCTGGCCACGCCTGCCTATTGCTTATGTATTAGGAATTCCTTCATTGTGTAACACAGTTTTGCAACAGCTCTTGAATCACTGCCCATTTAAATGGAAAACATACCTTTTTAAAGCAAATAAACAACAGTCAAAGTACCAATCCTGATGAATTCATTGATGAACGTCAAAGAAAAAACTTCCTGTCAACGGGCCTTTACCACCAACACAAAATCTGAAGGCTGCAGTAGAAGTATCGATACATTGAAAATTTCTTCTCTCACTGAGATAAAGAATAATGGGGGGCAAAGAGACCAAAATGAACATGCATATCATTTGCATATTATGCACATATTTAATGCTCCCCACAGCTAATTGCTCTTTGGGAGCTGCACTGATCTTTCCTACAAGAAATCACCCCTGTGTGAAATGTTATCAAAAGATTTGAACCCAGGCACAAACTACTCTGTGGAAGCATAAATGGCCATAAAAACAGCAACATTACAAATTCAATGTGGGCAGATGCTGGTTCCTCACACACCACAGGGCTGTTTCCAGCCATCACCAGCCACTGTGGAAGGAAGCAGTGAAACTGAGGACTTCACCAGATATAGTTTCCTCTTCTCTCTTACACCTCTATTTTCCAGCTGTATCAATAGTTCAGGGCCTCAGCAGAAAATATATGTTTTGTTTTTTGGTTTGGGGAGGGATTTATCTTTTTAGGGGGGGGTGGTGGTGTTTTGGTTTGTTTATAAATAATTGAGAGTTGGGCTTGAATAAAGCTCTAGTTCCTAAATACCTTCAGGCTCTGACGTTCAAATCTTCCCAGACTGCTCCCCTTTCTATTTATATGCTGTGATTATTGTGTTTTGTAACGTTTTTATTGAACTATTGCACAATGCCCAAAATGCCCACAAGCACGGCTAAGAAACCTTTATTAATGACATTATAAAGATGATTGTTGTGAATTCAGTTAATGACAAAAAAAAAATAAAAATATATATATATATAAATAGGTTATAGCATGAAGAATTCCCAAGGCAACTAATTCCTCAAGGACTTCAAAGGTGTGCTGGCTGCCAGCCCTGAAATGAAAAGGCAAATCTCTGCCAACTGGCATTAACAGGGCTAATAATCAGTAAACAGACTGCTAGGAGAGCAAGACAGAGTACCAAGCCATGAAAAAAAGCACACCCAGCTGTAAACAACTGAAGTAATTTGGTTTCATAAAGAGAAGCCAAAAAGCAAATTAAGATCTGGGTTCTGCTTAGGTCATTACTCAAAGTGGCATCGATGCAATGATGCTCACAGCTCACACATGCTGCTCCTGGTGGTTATTTTGAGCTAAACTGAAGAGATGCTTTGGAGATACAAATCTCACCAAAGTAACCTCTCCCCTTCTGCTGGGAGAGCTGTGTCTGCTGCTCTGAAAGGGCTTCTCTTGGCACAGAGAGGAGAGCAGGTCTTCAAACAAAGCTTTGGGCACATCTCAGTCAGACGTGGGGCTCTTCCCCATCCAGTTGTCACTCGTTTTCCCCTTTTCAGAAAGGGGGTTCTGCTCTCCTTCATCAGGACCTTCCCACTGACTGAAGTTAGAACCAACATAATCATCCCATTCAATGGGATTTTTTGTCTTAGACACGATGAAAGGGGTGAAAAAGCAGAAGCAGAAGTCTCTCTGTGCCACCCTCACCGAAAGGCTGCAGTTTATGGGATAACTTAAGATCTTAAACTACCCAGGCTGCTGAAAACAGGTGATTATTTCCTCCTGCACTCACCACTTGCTTAACAATATGTTTAGACACACACAAGGGTTTGAAAGCATGGCTTGGGTTTGGGATTCTCTGCAGAACGAAACCAAAAGAGCTCCAGCACTCACTAAGCCTCTGGGCCTGCCAGAACCGGTGACTACTGACACAAACCACAAACCAAGTTTTGCTTGGAGAACTTCCACCCTCCCAAAAAAAACCTCCAGCCACTGGTGTTTGTACAAACTTCCATTCATGCCATATAAAAACCTTCAAACCTCTGACTATGGAGACAAAAAGAACTCCAGCAAAGGTGCTCAGCTCACTGAAAACAGGGGGATCAGCAAGCCCTGCTGGAGAGAGACAAGGAAAAAGTGTGGGAATCTACTGCCACACTTTATTTTTTTAAATTACAGCAAACTGCAAGCCTAAATATTCCACTTCCTATTCAAGGATAAATTGTGTAATTCACCAAAAAAGGGTATTATGCAATGAAAACACTAAGAAAATAAGAAACAACATTCTACGTGTCACAGGCAATTTGCTCAAGAGCAACTCTTAGGTCATTGGAGGGAATTTTGAGAGGTCTAAACCACAGCACCGTGTTAATAATACAGATGCTATTGCATCAGTTATTTTTCCCCCTGTATAATCCATGGAGAAACTCTAGACACTTCACAGATTTCAGGAGGAAAGTCAGTATTACTGTGACATCCCTGAAAGCAAAAATATTTTCATAGCCCCAAATAATGGTTGAATAAAATGCTTGAAATCTCTCCAAACAGTAAACTGCTCTTCACTTAAATATTTCCTGCAGCAAGAACCACTGCAAGATTAAAGTGAGGAATTTAAGTAAAATTACTATTTGGCATAAATGCACACGTGCAAAGGGAAACTAAAGTCCATTTTCATCATCATAATATTTAGATGATCAATTCTTTCTTGGCAGCCTTCAGCAAGGACTTTGTATTTTCCCTGCTAATCCAAAAGCATAAACCCATTCATTTTAATCACTGATTTTAAACAAACCCAAAAGAGCTGCCAAGCTAAACAAAACAGGGAATCTACACAAAGTTCATAGAACAGAACAGCTCTCAAATTAATGGCAACACAGGACTGTTTTCAGACCAATGTGTGGTCCCTCACAAAACAAAAGCACTTTTGAGTAACAAAATAAACGTGAAAAGTTTCACGTTTTAACTGATATTCTACTGATACACTACTGGCCACAAATTAATGCTTGCCCTGAGAAGAGCTTAAAAGGGACAGGTATTGAGAATCCAACTGTAGGAATAAGTAAAAGCAGGTATTGGCAAGGCAGGAATGTTACCAATAGCTGATGTCCCATCCCTGGCAGTGCCCAAGGCCAGGTTGGACAGGGCTTGGAGCAGCCTGGGACAGTGGGAGGTGTCCCTGCCCATGGCAGGGGATGGAATGGGATGATCTTTAAGGTCCCTTCCATCCCAAACCACTCTGTGATAGTAAAAATTACCAAGTTATACAGAGAGAACGACAGAAAGAGTTCTTGTGTGTTTAGAAAACAAGAAAACAACAAAAAGTATTTGAGGAAAATGAAATTGCAAAGCAAAGCATTCAGACCACTTTGGCCCAACCTCTTTAGCCCAGCTCCTTTCTCAGTGGGAATCAGTTTGGCACCCAGTACCAAGGCAGTTCAGGATGTTCTTCTTGCCACTGAAAATGGTCAATGGGCAAATTCCTCATGCCTCAGGCCCACAGCTTTCCTCTAGGAAGTTCCTATATAATTTCAGATTTACACTTACTTTTTTAGCCAAACAGGAACTTTTCCTACCACTTATCTACAAGGCAGAATAAATGGGAAGTTAATCAGATACAGAATATTTTTGTTACAGCTCAGCTGCTGAATTACTGTAAATCACAGGATTGGAAGGTTCTGCGAAGGAGGAACGACCTGAATGGGTGCATCTTAGTCCAAGCCATGTTACTCAGTCTCCATGCAACTTGTGAAAACCAATTTGTATTTTAGTGTCTTTGATTTAGCTCTAAAATGGGCATAACCCCCTATTTTATCTGATTGGAACACTCTCGGGCTTTAGCAACCCTTGCAGAACCTCACAGGGAGAAAATATGTATATAAAAACTCTCAGGCATGCCAGAAATTCCTTTATGAACCAAGTGCAGTGGCTGCCCCTGCAAAACAGACTCCCAATTACAGCAGCAAGGAGCAAAAGCCACCAGACTCATCGAGCCGATGAGGCTCAAAAGCAACTGGGTGTCAGCAGGGAGGGCAGGAATCCAGAGAGGAGGGACAGCTCCATCTAAAACAACAGGAAACTGCAATTCCTTCTGTAAACAGCAGCCGTGAGGTGGGAGGAAACCCAGCTTGGGCATAAACAGGCAGGCCTGGAGCCCCGGGAAGGAGGAGCGCAGCAGCCCTGGGAGCAGGGACACGCCGTTCCCGCAGCAGCATTCCCAGGTTAACACACTGCTGAGAGGGCCTTGTCCAAGATGACAAATTAATTGGGAGCCAGGAGGCCTCTGACAAAGGCACAGGGCTCTGGTGGCCGTGCCAGCAGTGCTGGCAGTGCCCTGCACGGGCAGCAGGAGTGGCCAGAGCAGGGGAGGCAGCGGGCAGGGAGATGCTCAGGCACACGGAATGAAGGTGAAGAGCAATCCGGGACCAGGGCAAACAGTGCTGAGCCCGAAAATGTCATTAACAGCAGGGCTGTCAGAGCTGGAAACGCTAAGAAATGTAAGTCAGGTAGTTATGGAAAAGAGTCTGCCCCATTTCCTGCAGACAGAGGAACAGAATATTTCAGCCAACAGGTTAAAGTGGATGTATTCTCTCCTCTGCAGGAGGCTGCAACAGATGAGTCAGGAATAATTTCTCTCCTTTTTTCCAGCCCTGCTCAGTTTGTGTTCCTTCCAAGCTGGGTCATCACCCTTCTTTACCTCCCAGCTCCAACTCACTACAGGCAGAGAACCAACAAAACAGCCTCAAAAGGCCCCTTAAGTACCAAGGATGTGGTAATTCCCATATCCCACATGTAACCAGCAGCTGTCTGATCTTGAGAATTCCTCTTAAAATTATAAACCCATCAAGATCTCATTTTAAGTATGTGAGAAACTTTCACACTGCATCTTCAGAAGAAATTCCTGCTTAAGAGGGACTTAGCTTCAACTTCCAGGAACCCTGGTATGAAGACACCAGGGAATAAAAACAAGTTCTTGTTTTCACGCTTCTTAAAATTCTCTCTAACCTAAGAAAAAAAAAAAAACCCTCTTAAGGGGAAAGCATATAAAAGCTTCCTAAGAAGCTGCTTTTCTGCAGCTGGAGAAGGCACTGATTTCACCACTTTGCTGGGGCAGAACTTAAAGAGTGACATGGAATTGATACAAACAAGGATCAAATCTCTAGGAAAAAACACATAGAAAACCCTCAGACCAGTAATAAAACAGACACCACTCCTACTCTGGGCTGCTGTAATTGTACAATGTATGAACCCAGCATAACTGTATTGCAAAAGCCTCAACAGCCTGAAAAATCTGTCAGCCTTTGGCAGCATTTTCTACATCTGTCTCAAGAATCACTCCAAGACCGCCCAGACTTGTTTTAATGTAGACATCAGAAATCAGTGAGTGGCTGGAAAATGAAGCTGGAGTAATGTGGGTCTTCCTTCTGCCACCCTACCTGCAGAGCTGCAGGAAGGGGGTGGCACTGCCACGGGGGAGGCAGCCACTGTCACCCAGAGCCCTGCTGCTCCTGCAGTTCCTCATGGAAGGTTTTAAAGGACAGCAGGTTTCTATTTCACTCACTCAAATGTGCATTTTTCAAAGATATTTAGAGTTGTAATTATGATATTCACTGCTCCCCTATGTACAGCAGCTATTTAAATAGTGATATTCTTCTCCACACACCTATTCTGCTTTATTTTATGGACCAGCTGAGTATTTTTCATATTTATAAGTGGCTTCTGCTTGCCCAATTTTAGTGTCTGAATACAAAAGAAAACCAGGGTTGGCCAAGGTTTACCTTCATAGATTGAGGTCTACACAGAGATAGAGGGCAGACATTCCAAACAGTGCCTGTGCTGTCCTGGAAAAAGGAGTGAATCATCCCTTTACCACCACAAAGGGTAAAGTGTGAGATTCCTTGGGGGGTTGAGTTAATTTTGGGGGTGGGATGGTGGGAGGGGAGAGACTTGTTTGGGTTTCTCTTCCTTCCTAGAGCTTGGTCCACCCACTTCTTCCCTCCCTCCAAGAGGACTTTCTGTGGATGCAGATCGACAGATCATCGATGCTGTTTGCTGGGCAAAGCCAAAACTGCAGCCTGCAAGTTTGAGATATAGAGTAATGGAAAAGAAAAGTAATGGAAAATGGAGCAGCAATGCTGGCCAAGGGCAGAAAACTGAGCAGGGACTCATGGAAGCTCAGTTTGCTCTCAGCTCTGCTGCTGGCTGACCTTGAGCAAAGCTCTTTATCTTCCCCTGCCCTAGATTCACTGTCTGTGAAATGGGGCAATGACAGAGGCCTCTGGAAAAATATTGAGAGCTCCTCCTAATGTTACCCTCTGCTACAGAAAATATTTCCAGTTTTAGACCACTGGGTGACTTCTGTGCATGGCTACCAGATTCAATAAGCATTATTTTATCCATCAGTTGTCTGGCAACAAAAATATGTGCAAATCCAAGTGCTACCAGAAACATTTTAAGCACCATAGCTCTGCCTCACTGGGATTTCTAGCTGCAGTTCTGCAAAAGGGGATGTAGGAACTGTTCACTGCACATCCCTCTCCCATGTCTCACCTAAATAAACCTTTACAACAGCAGGGAGATGGAAAGACTGAGAAACTCTGATGGGAAAAAATGACAGAGACAAGAATGTGGTTTGGTTAACCAATACCACACCGTTTTAATGGCACTGCCACACCACTGCTGGCAGTGATAGGGCCAGGTACCAGCCTGGTGCCAGCCTGCAGGGCTGCTGTGCAGGAAAGGCAGAGGAAAATGCATCTGCTCACACAGGAAACACGTATTTGATTTGTTTTCCCACTTTTTTCCTCCAGAATCAAGCTCCTGGCAGAGCACTTGTAACAAATTGCACAACCCAGCAGACCTCCAGCCTTGTGCTTCACCTTATCAGGGCACCTGATATTAACCCAGAAATCCAAGAGCTGCTCTGCCTGGCTGTGTAATTCATCTCCAGTTGCTAAAACATGCTAACAAAGACCTTCTCAGTTCACTAAACTTGAAAATAACTGGTCACCTGTATCCTGTCTCACAAGCTTAAGATATTATAACTCTCCTGTTACCTACAGATATGAGGTCAACATCCATTAGTGTAAGATCAATAATTTTATAGCCCTTTGATATATATGTATATATATATAAGGGAGTGGAGGCTTATTTTTTAGTTATATTCTTTTCTTTGAAGCAGGACAACCAATTTGGGAATCACAATGACCTGCATCCAGAAGGCAAAATAAAGTCTTTTATTCTACATCCTGAACACAGCCTCCAAAATAATGTCAGGTATTTACTTGGGCCCAGTTACAAAGGCAGTGGGACTCACTGCCAAGTCCAGCCAGAGATCCTAGAGGCCCCAGCAGCCTCTGGGAGTGAGGAATGGCTGTATTTACAACACAAGTTCAGTTCCACAGTACCCCAGATTCTATTTCTGACGTTGCTTTCTTTCACTCCAAGCACACGTAAATTCACATTTGGAAAAATATTTTCCAGCTTCTCCTATTTCCTGGACGGCAGAGCCTGAGAGCTGCTCAGGATATGCTGCCCTCCCTCACATCCAAACTCTGCTTAACAACACTCCTGCTGCTTACTCATGGCCTCAAGAATTCCTGCCCAGTCCACAGGTACCTTTAAATTTCAAAGCCCAGAAGATGAAAGGATTGAATCTTTCCTTGTTTCAAATCTGTATTTACTGACTTGACTGTTTGAAGTCTGGAGACTGCAAAATTACTGCCTGCTCCCCGGGAAGGAAATCTAGATGTGGACAGGGGAAAAGGTGAGCTCCTTCAGACAAACCACTTCTTACAGTTGCCTCCTCTCCGAGCTGAATACTTGGCTTTGGAAAAGCTTTTTAATCCCACACTTGGGAATTGGTTCTCTTCTGGAAAGATGTTGCTATTTCTTTCCATTGCCTTCAGCTGCCTCTTCTCTCCCTCCCTTCTCTGCCTCCCTTCCCCTGCTGCTGCAAAATAGACTTGAGGAAAAGTTAGAAAATAATGATGTTCAGACCACCCAAACAGCAACCGAGGGAAGAGATGAAATTTAACAGCACTGGAATGCTCATTTGTGCACCCAGGCCCTAAAAACCTGATCCTCCCTGGGTCATTTTTAATAGACTTAGCACGTGCCAAAGTAACCTGCCAAGGTCTCCCAACACTTCTTCAGCACACCAACAATAATAATAAAAACACCACCATGTGCCTGTTATTATCTTCGGGGAAACAGCTGAAAGCCTTGTTCATAACAACAGTATCAACTTCCCTCTTGATAAATATCTGGCCGAGTTCCCAACCTTCACACAGCTTTTCCCGGCTGAGTTTCTCTCCCTGCCCGGATTATTCACTGCTCGCAGGCTCAGCGCTGCCAGCCCATCAGCACCATCAGCACCAGGGGCACAGGAATGCAGGCAGCTCCTTCCCACCCCCTGCTGCACCGAGCTCACTCTTACGCTGTTTTTGGAGGACTCAGTTAATGACAAATGGGTTATTGACCGCAGAGGTCCTTCTCTCCTGCCAGATAATTACACTGAGAGCCTTGGATGCAGCTTTGCCCAGCGCATTTCAAAATACAGTCAGCCACTCTGCAAGAAACAGAGTTTGAGTGATTTTTTTTTCTCCTTCCTCCCTCCCCGTCTCCAGAACTGTGAAATCAGGTGATGAAGTAGCAAAGTCTGAACCTCAGTGACACGCAGCTTTCTAGACTGAGTGTTACCCTTCCCCTCTGCCTTCTCCCCAGGCAATCAAGCTGTAATGACCTGATGAATCTCCCATCAAACCCCAGAGGTGACATCACGGTGTGAGCAGGCCTGGGGCACAAGTGTGAGCCCCCTGTGACAGATGCCAGCAAGCTGAGCACTGCTGAGCTCACCTTAGACACAGTAAACTTCATAAAAATATGAAAACTTATAAAACCAGCTCAAAACCAGGCAGAACATAGTTAGAAAATGGAGAGCAACCACAAAGAATGTTCTTCTTCCTCGGGTTCGTGAGGAAAGGATGAATCCAGGTCAGTTTATATGCTACAGCATGAAGAGCACAACGTGCAGAGAAGGGCACACTGTCCCAAAACTCCTGCCAGGACTTGTGGGAAAAATGAGGAAGGGAAAAAAGCCTGGTTTAAGCTGTGTGTTGAGCCTTCCTCCCTTGGTCAGCAGGAGGGATTTAAGGCCACCAAAAACATATTTGCAGAAGAAAAAGCAAATATCCTCCCAGCAGGCTGAACCTCACCACTGGATATTGAGGTCTCGAGGCACTGACCTCGCTCCTGGGTGTGGGATGCTCTTACACAGCCACAGTTTCTGCCCAGAGTTCACCTTCTCTCTGTGCCTTTGTATTTCCAGTGCCATCAGCACACACTGAGCTGCACCAGCACGGGCTCTGCAGGCCTGAACATCCTCTGGCAACATCTCCCATGCTCTGATGGAAAGGGAAGATTTCTTCAGCGACAGCTGCAGCTCAGGAGCCCTGTCCAGGCTGGTGCAGAAAGGGCACAACAACACAGCTGGACATTGCTGGGAAGGGGTTTGTGTTTTTTAAGGCTCATTTTGCATAGGAAATGCACACAAGCCCAGAGCAACCTGCTCCTGCCCCTACTGCATCCTCTCAAACACAGCTGGTTTTGAAGAGATCCCCTGGCAATCACTGACAGGCAAAAAACCAACACTGGCAGTGGACTGTAGTAGATGAAAACTGAAAGTGACAAGAAGTATTACTTTATTTTACAATATTGTTCTTGACCAGCTACTGAAATGGTGTGAAGTTTAAAAACAACAACAAAAAAAAGGTTTCCCAACACTTTTTTCTACATCCCCATCTCCTTGTTTCCCTGAGCTGCTGCACTGTATTGACAAAATTATTTATATGGATGTGTTACTATGAAAAAAATGGCTAGAGATAACTCAGTCTTTAGAAAAAGCACTTCTGATGATGGACTTAGAACAAAATTTAAAATTCACTACTCTAAGGAGCCAAATATTAGGGAATGCTTTTTCAAAACATCGATTCAAGCACTTTACTCTCCATCCCTTTTTATTTCAGGTTCTTTACATATGAAAGAAAAGCTTTGCTGGTAGCAATGTTTGCTCTCATGCAGGGATAAACATGTGCTGCTGGTTGGCTTCTCCAGCACTTTCTTTTTGTCCCAGAGGTGCAACAGGGCAAAATGATTGTCTGGAATTACTCCTGACGGATCTACAACAGCAGAGCTTTCCCCGACAGGGTCTCTGTGCAGCCTGTGCATTTTCTGTACCTCCCACCAGAGGCACGGACTGCTCCCAGCTCCAACACGGCCCCAATTCTGCAAGCGTTCAGCAGAAAAGGCTGAGAAAACAGTATTGGTTTCACGAATGGAGAACAAAAATCACAAGGCATTGTCTTACACTGGACACCAGGAAACTGTGGCGTGAAAGGTTTGATTGTGTCCAGTGTCAGCAAATGCCAGCAACGTGCCATGGAGCACAAGACAGCTTTGACACCGAGGGGACAACCAGGGCTACAAAAAATTGATTGTGTTGACTCCAAAGCTGTGAGCTTGATCTGTAAGCTGGACACACTGCCACTGTACATCAGAATGTTTTGTTTTTTTTTTCTGCTGGAGAGATCATGGCTAAATGTAGGAAAAGATGTGTCTTAAAAGAAAGAAGGTCCAGAAATGATAGAACTTATACCGAAAGAATAAATCCTCACTGAAACAGCGCTGGCTTAGTAAAAATTGATGACTACTTCAGAAATGACGGCTTAATTCATGCTAATTCCTATGCATTACCCGCTAATGGTGCTGAATGGCTTGGAAGGGATGCCCAGCCTTGGCTTAGGAGGTTTAATCCAGCCTGTATTAGGGGCTGCATTTTGTGACGATCATCCCCTGCCCATCCCAGCACGGTTTTGCCCCTCTGTGTGTCACATCCTGCACTCCCCGCTCCTACCAGACCAAACACTTCTCCGGGCTGCTCAGCCCAGCCGCTCCAGCTGCTGAGCCACCGTTTCGTAACCCGGCAATGACTTTTTATACCGTTTGCAAATAATTTGCGTCCGTCCTGCAGCTCTGAGTACTCACATTCGATTTGACTACGCTGACAACTAAAGAATGCCGAAGGAAAAATGCCACGCACTGTTACTTATCGGCGGCCATCTCCATCCTCAAAAAAAACCCCAACAAAAACGAACACAAAACTCTAGACTGAGCTTAACACGCTGTTACAGGCTTCTCCCTTTCCAGCAAGTCTTTTATTAATAATCAGAGCGCATCTGCTAAGCCGGGCCAAGGCAGGCAGCAGCCTGCTCTGCCCACCCCTTTGCTCCATCACATCTGAACGGCTGCTGCATTCCTGGCTTTATTCCCCGGGGCATTTCCCTGTGACAAAGCGTCGGGACGGGAGCGCGTTCGAGTTATTTCTCCAAACTTTGCTGGAGCCGCAGAGCCGGCCCCGGGTCCGCATCCGTACCCGCTTCTGAGAGTTTGCACCAGTTTCGAGCCCGGCATCACCCCTCGGAGGGTGGGAAGTATGGTTAAATCGGGTATAGGATTTTTTTCCCCCCCGGCTCTTGGCAGCCGCGGCCAAACCGCATTCCTGCTCCGATTTCTCGCCGAGCTGGAGCGCTCAGGTTGAGCCGCGGCCAAGCCCCGTCTCCGGCTCCTCTCCGCGGTCCCTCCTCCCGGCGAAGCGGTGGCAGCACGGCCGGGGACCCGCGTCCCAACCCGGGACGGGGCTGAACCTCGGCGCTTCCCCCCCCGCACCCCGGGA
>VZTR01000759.1:67380-137619 GCA_013400775.1 Chaetops frenatus
GGGACCGTGACATCCCCCGGGGACAGCGACATCTCCCCGGGACGGCGACATCCCCCCCGGGGCCGTGACACCCTTCTTGGACAGCGACATCGCCCCCGGGACCACGACACCCCCTCCCCGCCGCCTTGGCTCCCGCGGTCACACGGCCTCGGGTCCAGCCCTTCGGGCAAACCTGGCGGGGAAAGCACCGAAACCGCGACAGGCGATTAAGATCGGGGGAAAGGCTGATAAGGCGCTCCTGCAAAGGAGGAATGGGGAGGGTGAGCGCTTCCCCACCTCAGGAATTACGGGAAAGCCATCCAAAGTAAGCGGCGATAACGTTTCCAGCCGATAAGGGGATGGATGGGGGGAGCGCGGGGCCGCCAGACGGTGCCGTGGTGGAAGGAGTGAAGCGACACATCCATTAAATTAAATGAATGCAAATATCAGGCATCCCCACCGGGAATGCCCGGTGACATTCCCGGCTCGGGAAGGGCGCGGGAGGCGCTGGCCGGTACCCGAGGGATGGGAGGAAGGATCCTCCCGAGCCTTCTGCTCGGCCGCGCTTCACCCGAGACGCTCAGAGCCGCAGGGCGAGGTGGATACCAGCAATTACCAGAAGGTTAATCAAGCGAAATAATAATAGGGAAAAAAAAAAAAAAGTAAAAAAAGTATTTTTTCACCATCCCACAGGCAGGCTGATCTCATTCATCCGGCAGCTGGGCACCGGGCAGAACCTACGGACAGCGGCCTCTGCCATCTGCTCTTTGGGCACACACAAGGTACTCTGGAAGGAGGTTTAATTACAACCAACTGCCCTCCCAGGGACAGGGCATCCCTGCCAGAGCTGGGAGGGAACGCTTTAACAGAGCTGGAAACTGGCAAAGCCAATTTTTTTTTTTTAATTACAAGCCGATTAAACTTTTGAACTGACTGCCAATCTATAATTATTTAAGTGTACCTTTATCAGGCACCGATAACCAAGCAGCTAATGAACTTTACAACCCATTAGGCAAGATGAAGTGCTGTTAACTGCTAGATGAGCTGTGACCAAGGTGTTGAACTTGTCAGCAACTACATTAACACAAAATAATTCGAAGCCTTTTATCCTAGGAAAAGTTCAACAACGAGCCATTTGAGCAGGTAGAAGCAGCACCCCAAGAACCAGAATTCAAATTGTTCCAGGGAACATCATAAAAACTTACCAAACTCTGCCAAAACTTACTGCTTGTTAATACCTGGGGTGGGATTCCATGTATATTCCAGTGTTCTCAGGTAAAGTTCCAGTGTGAACTCTTTCCATCTGCAGTTTTCCAATGACTTCTACACACTGCAAGAAAAGAGATTTCAGGAGAATAACCCTGATTTCAGAAATGTCCCAAGTAGTAAAATGGAATAATTCACAGAAAACTTCCTTAATATTAAAACCGGTACTGCTAAAAAGGCTAAGAAAAAGCTCAAAAATGTTTTACAAGTTTAAATCTTTTTAATGTATGTATATACATGTATATATGGGTAGATATCATAGCGAAGTGTTTCCAAGCTATCATTATTTATTCATTACTTATTGGATACTTTTAATAAGCTTTGGGGTTTTATAAGCTTGGGGTTGTTTGGTTTGGGTTTTGCCCCTTTTCAAATAAAGACAAGTCTTTAAGGAAAGATAATGAGCTTTTAGTCACAAACAAACAAACAGCAATCTCCACCAAACAATAAAAACCCAAACCCATTAAAAAAAAAAAAATGTTCAAGAAAGATCTCATAAACTCCTATTTGAAAGCAGGAACAAAATATTCAAAGATCAGTGAGTTATTGTGGGGTTTCATCCTCCGCAGCCCAGAAAGGCTCTCTGCTTTCCTCTCTCAGTGCTGTGCTCAGGTAACTTACTGCTCCAAGCCACTGGCAGGAAAAGATTACATGCAGTGGAAAAGCTCCAGGTTCTGTTGTTCTCTCCTTGGATGGTTGTGTCTCTTTATCTTGGTATCCTTTAAAAGTGGTCGCTCTAGGGAACAAAGGTGTACAATTGTTAACAAGTCACCCAGCACTGTCAGCTTTAAGCTTTCTTTGGTAAGAATGTAAATCTTCCATTGAGTATTAAAAATACAATATTCCATAATATAAATGTTATAGTTTTCAGGTAGGTATACAAAAACCTGGAAAATTAACACCTCAGTTTCAAGAACAACTGAGCTAACTCTTTGGAGAGGTTAATAAATTAGCTCACTGAAAAATAGATTTGTTAATTTTCTATCTGATCTGTGCAGAAGTGCCTTAGAAAGGCACTGCAAGCTCAGCAATTATTATTTCTCTTCCACCTGACACAGAGCAGCTCCCCAAGCCAGCAGACATTTACCACCAGAAAGGCCAAAAACGTGGTCTGAAAAACACATTCCAGACACTCAGTGCTAAAATACCTCATCTCCTACTTTTCAAATGGAACTGGGTGATAGGAGGCTCCACCTAGAGATCACAGGCTAGAAATTCTGCTGGAGGGATGGAGGTTTGGATGCTGCTGTCAGGGATCCAGGGATGCTGTGCCATCCCACCCTGCCCTGCAATGCGACCCTCGGAGCACCTGGGCACACACGAAAAGCGTGGGAAGCAAGCAAAGGATGAAAAAAGAGCACTCTTGGCCAGAGAAAAAAAGGGTAAAATCTGAGTCTAGAAGGGTCCCGGCCAGAAAAGAGAATGAGGGAGGTTTGGGAAAGCTGGAACGCTGATAGTTTGAGCAAACTCCAGCATCTTGGACTTTGAAGAAAGCTTTTCTAGCTTTATTCTGTTTGCTTCATTATTATTAATTATCATCATTTTGCTTCATTCCTTAATAGCTTCCTCTCAGATTTTCTGGGGAAAAAACGTAACATCCCTACTCCCTCCTCCCAAAAACCCAGGCCTTCTCTACTTTAACGTAACAAGAGAAGTCTTACAAAAATTTAAAGAAAAAACAAACCTTTTAAAAAACATGTGCTACACACATAAAAAAAAAAAAAGCCATTGCTTTGAAAGAGAATGGCTGCAAACCAGGGAATTTAAAACTCCATGTTCTTCTCCTGATATAACCTAGCCCTGCTGCTTGACAAGCATTGACTGCTGGCATAATTTACAAACTAAATGAACCATCAGGGTGTGTTGTAAAGCCTGACGTGAAGCCAAGCGAGCTGCCCCAAGGATCAATTGCTAGCGTGCACCGAGTGAGTCTTTGCGGGCAGGTGGCGTTTCCTTCCTGCCGGGGGCAAAGCTACCAGCAGGAGCGCACGGAGGAGCTGCGGCCCGGGAAACGAGCGCTGGAACTTGGTCATTTCCAGAGAACAACCCCGCTTGCTCTGCGATCTGGCAGTGCCACCCCGTCTGTAGCGAGCACGGGTGACTCAGGTGTCGCCTGCCAGCAGCGAGGAGAAGGCAGTGCGACCGAGCGGCTGGAATTCTTGCGAGGTGCGATCACTGTGCAGAGCGATGTGCACAATTCCACTCGTCCGAAATGCAAATCCCTAATTACAGCGCCAAAAGGGACACTCCGAGGAGCAGTGCTCAACAGCTACTACTACACCATTAGGAGTGCCTTCACAAAACAGTACCAGTTGCTCTTCCTCAGAGGTTGCACCGAAAATCTGAAGGGAAAAATCCGGACACAACTCCCAGGGCAGGATTCACCTGTTCCTATTTACCTGTTCCCCGGAGCTGCCTTCACTATTCCACTGAAAGACCTCAGAAGGGCTTGAGCAGCTCACTGGCTTGGATCATCAAATAGTTTATAGGCTGTTCTACAAAGTTCAGATGAATGTTAAGACATTAAATGAAACTGTTAAAAGGTAAAACTACACACAGCACAGAGGGTTCACTGCTTTAATTTCAACCTTTAGACTAAAATTCCCTATCCAAATTTCCCTTTCTTTCATTTCTTCCCCTCCTCTCACCTCTATTTAATATGGAATTGTTAAAATGACAGTGGTATTTCTGTTCCACACCTTCAGAGCGCACATATTATTCATAATTTCCCCATCCATTGTAATACTTACTATAAAACCTACAAAAAATTAACCTAAAAAAGAGCAAAAGTTAAAAAAAAAAAACCAACCCCAAAACAAACAAAAAACCCCCAACAAAAACCAACCAAACAAAACCAAAACAACCCAGAACAAAATATAAAACAAACAACTCCAAACAAACAAAACCAAAAAACCCTGCAAACAAACAAAAAAACCCAACGTGGGACAATCCAGTGACTTAACAACTGGAGTCTCCAGGTAAGTTTTTATGTATGAAATACACTGTAAAAGCAAATACTAGACTTGACTGATTTTTAAAGCTGGGATGTGACCCCTAGGTGGTGCTGACATCCTGTTGTTCCACGAGGTTAAGGAATGTTCCACCTTTTTAAAACTGTATCCTGGAGCATCACCCCTCAGCAGCTGCCCCCAGGAGTGTGCACTGCAGAGTGAGCAGTGCCATTTTTTCTCTAAGTATTTTATTTTAACACAGTGGGTTTATATCTATACTTACACAGAATAATTTGATTCCCTTTTCAGTGAGGGGGCAGAGTGCACAGCCAGGGGGTGGCACTGGAATCTGGGTAATTGTGTACAGTCTGTACTTCAGGGAAGCACTTCTGAGACAGAACCTCTCCTATGCATCAATAAAAGAAAAATGCACGATGCAGTTTGTTCTTTTCTCTCCTTTTCAGACGGTGCCTGGATGTTTCCAAATAATAACTTGATATTACTCTGCATCAGCCCTTCCTTGAGTGGAAAAGTAACATAAGCATCCCCTGCACAACATGTGAAACTTCCACAGAAGAAACTGAGAAAAACACAAGAAAATCAGCTCAGTCTGTTCAATTTCATTCTTAGGCTACACAACCTGATTAGATTTGAAGAATTTAAAGAGATGTTATGGCTGGATAAAGGAGAATCTGATCTCTTCCATGCTGTAAAGGAATATATTGCTCTGATCAAATATTTACCATGGTGCAAAGAAACTCAACCAGATGTTATTTTAAGTTACCCAAACTGATTTATTGACAAATTAAATGTGACATATTTACAGCACTGTTTCTAAAATAATTTAACAATTTTCATAGATTTATAAAAGTACTGATAAATAGGAGACCCTGACAGTGACCAACCACAAATATTACCCTATGCTACTGAACTACAACAGTAGTTCTTTTCTTTTTTCATATTTCTCTTTTTCCCTCTTTTTGTAAGTCCCATAATGGAGCTGCTTTACCTCCACCCAATGTGTAAAAATTGCCAATACCAAAATATAATAAAATGACCATGCAGTGTGAAAGCTGTACCAGAGCAAGTGATTTCAGATGTTAGACTACAGTAAAAATATTACAATGCAAAGTGTCTTCCACACAGAATGTACTTGTGAAAAAATAAGCTTTTAAAGAGCTAATGGTTTATTTTTATAGAAATTAAAACCTACAATACTAGTACAGACATTTACAGTAACTTCCAATTCTGTGCTAGTTTTCACATATATCTAAAGAGTCAAAACAAAACCAGTAATTTACAGACACCACTGCCTTAAGACAGTGGTTAGTTAGCTTATGGATAAAAAAAAAAAAATAAACCAAAACCAAAAGAAGGTGCTGATATAATTTATGGTTTTGAAATAAT
The DNA here is from genome assembly GCA_013400775.1 of Chaetops frenatus. NCBI lineage: Eukaryota > Metazoa > Chordata > Aves > Passeriformes > Picathartidae > Chaetops > Chaetops frenatus. The sequence continues at coordinate 72,984 of VZTR01000759.1, forward strand.
TATATTCTATTTTTGTATGACACCAATTTTTCTGTCCTGGGATCAACAAATTGCTGTGGTAAAGCCATCCATATCTCTCAAGCAGTAAGTCAGTTTGGAAGCTGGAGAGAAGATGGACTTGCCTGATATGTATCTTAGGTTCCAGTAGACAAAGAAAGTCTCACAAAGCTGGACAATCAGGATCACAGTAAGCAGCAGCATGAGATATTTGTGGGGTTGGGATTAAAGCAAACTTTTTTTTTTTCCCCAAAAATGATGAAAAGTACACACCATCTAATCCAATACTTGAAATGTAAAGGTTCTCCTCGCTGGCATCACTGATGCCCCATAACACAATGTACACAAACAACAAATACTCACTTTTTAAGAACACATATTGCACAGCAGTGGGTGCAACACCAGAACACTGGTACCCCTGGCATAAATCTTGTTTTAAAGAGCTGTTTCAAACTATGCTATCCAGAGCAACTCCAAGCCAACGCTCAAACCCAGTAAAAAATGGTCTGTGTACATCACTAACCCAAAAGTGTTTCAACAAGGTGAGAGAAAACACAGGCACTTCAGATTCTTAGTGCACCAAAAGTTATAGGCCACAATTGCAGGACTAGGAACAGTTCAGTACCAATAACAACACAACTAAACGAGCTCTTCCACTGATCAATACAGAAACAAGAACTGTTCACAAAGCACTGGGAAGGAAACCATTCTCAAAACAGTAACCAAACAATACATTTAAACATTTAAGAAAACGTAATTGCTGCAAAGCCTAATGTAACACAACATAAACCCTACTTAGTTCAAAAGATCTAAAGTGTCCAAATTCCAAAGTCCAAATTTATTTCTCCCCCCTCCAAAACACCACTACATGCAGTCCATGGAAATCCAAATGTGCAAAAAGTTATAACCCACCTTTAGGAGTGCATCAAAAATAGGCTGACTATTCAAAATATTATTTTAGTGGAAATTTTACAGCACCGTAACTAGAATTCCAAGGGAGTTCAGAATTCTTGTTCTGATAACAAATCAGTTGACACTGTTGATCCTAAAGAACAGAAGAAACATTTTGTGCATTTCCTGGTATCTGAAAGTCACGGAGAGAAAAAATTCTCATATATACCTAAAATCTTACTGTAGTTTAAGATGAAATTAATCACATTTATTGGCAACAAGTTCTCCAAAACAGAGCATTAGTTGCAAATTTAGTAAATCTGCCAGACTAGGAATTTGAAGTTGCTGGTACCTTGCTTACTTGCAGAAGTACTTTTTTTTTTTTTTTTTTTTTCTTTTTGAATGTGTTTTGGGTTGGTTTTTCTTTCCTAAATTGTGCAGTTTGGCCCCTCCCTAGTAAGAGATTTACTATCAGGCTTTGAGAAAACGCCTAAGGTCCATTTCTGACCTCAGCTGAAAGGCAACACACAAACACATTATATATACCCATGTGTGCACAGGAACACACACATACATATATATAACAGCAGTGCTCCGGTTTTGTTTTTTTGTTTTGTTTTTTTTTTTTTTCCTCTTTGTTTTTGTTCTCATTTCCTGGAATTTTCTTTGGTTCAAAGTCCAAGCAAGGAAATTAAAGGACCGAACAAATGGATCATTCTCCAAACGCTTCCATCCCTACACATCACTAACTGGAAGGCTTGCATCATCCAGATCCACAAGGCCAGGATCCTGTTCCTGAGTGCCATTTTTGCTCCGGGGTTCCCAGGGGCCCCGTTCAGTCACTTTGGAAGTTGATTCTCTTGCAGCGACAGCCTGGATCTTGTAGCTCCCTGGCTTGGCCTTGGTAAAAGACTCGTGAAATCCTCGCTTCTCCAAGGCAGGGGGTTTGGGCTGAGGGGCTGGGACCAGAGGGCTGCAGTGAGGGGCTGTGGAATGTGAGCTGGCTGCGGCTGCGCCGGCAGGACGGACAGCATGGCTGGGCTCGGAAGAAGACTCGGGATGCTCCTGGGAAAAGAAGGGGATGTGTCAGGTGAAGTCAGTGATGTCACGTTGGAAAGATGCAGTTTCAGACTTCACACTCACAAAAAATAAAAATATCGAGACAGAAAATACACAAAGCGAAGCATCAGCCACGGCAGCAGGAGGCAGGTGCTTTCTCGAGGCACTGCTTTACTGGGTGTGAGCTCACAGCAGGATGGGGCAGCAACATCAGCTGCTGCATTTAATGACATTAAATTCTTCAATCAAGCAAAGCTCTTTATAATACAGTCCAGCAAACTGAGGCTCCTCATTTTACTAAGATGTTAAATAACCTTTTGAAGATACACACTTGAAAAGCCATTGAAAATCACATCTTTCCAAGAGAAAAATGTATTCAGATCTATTCATATAAATCAAGCATTCGTATCCTGAATCCTGCAGTAATGCACATTTTACTGTTCCCTCTTCTTGGGATACCAAATCTCCCCAGTTTCTCACAGGGACCAAATACAAATTTTATGCTATCAAGACTACATAAAAATTTCCAAAGTTACTGACCTAGAAAAGAAATTGATACTTAAGCTACTCCTTCCATTCAAGTTCTTGTTTTGTGTTTATTATCATTATTCTGTTGACCTTTAAGTAACTATGAAAATAATCTTCCATTTACTTACTGACAGAAACAAGTTCCCAGACTACCCAGGAATGAATTAGCTGTCTGAAGCACAGGCATGGAATGCCGTTTGGATGTCCTGGGATAGCCTGACCTCCAGAACAGGAACAAGAAGTTCCCTGGGTTCTGCACTGCATCCATTAGTTCTGTCAGCATGTCCCAAATCCCTGAGCTGTGCTGGGTTTGGAATGCTCTGATCCAAATGCTGTGTGATGTTGCAGTGAACTGTGTGTGCATTAGGAGCTGCAGCTGCTGCCAGTTCTGCCATCACCAGTGTTAGTCCAGAACTAAAGGAATCTGCCAACCCATGTGCACACACAAATCAAGGCATTTCTCAAGCACATTTGTTAGGAAAAAAAAAAAACAAAACAAACAACCATCACAGATGTGTGTCCAAGATGCAAATACTCATCCTAAATTAAATACTTTTTTTTTCCACAGTAGTTTTTCAAGTTTCTTTTAGAATGTTATGACATTCTCATGACATATGAATTATAAATTTAATCAAAATGGATTCTGCCAAGTACTACCATATTTCTTTTTATAAATTAGCTTAATGTTATTGGATGAAGCTGTGCAACTTATTTTTGGCTTGGAGTTCGGTGTTCAGTTTCACTGAAGTATTTCACATCATTTACATTACCTTATTTCATACCTGGCTTGACACTATAGTTTAAGAAAAACATCTGCTTTCGGAGAACTTATGATTCAGTGATTTATCTACTGTTTTTTCTTATTATTAAATTATTTTACTTTGCCAAATAGGACAAAAGGGATATTAGGACAAGATCTCTATGAGTTTTTGCTAAGCTGCCCTGAAGGATACTCAGATTTTACTACCCACACTGGCTGTAATTTCACAGTTAAAAGACTGTACTGCTGCACTACTCCTAAGGTGCCCTGCTTTGAACAGTGTATTGATTATACATTATAATGCTTCTATGTTTGAACTAATCTTTTCATGCAGAGACCTTATAAGCCATGCAAATCAGGCTACTATAGATCCTTCCAACTCCTAGAGTTACAGCGAGCATGTTCTGTGTGCACTCATCTGTATTAGTTTGTGGGCAGCTTCAATTTAATCTTGCTTTTGTGCAGTTTCAAAACAAATGTAAAGTAAAATGGAAATATGAACTCTCATGCAAATTAGCTTTAGTACTTTCCTAGTAAAGTGACATCTGTTTAAGTATTTACTGTGCTTTGAAGTATAAGCAGTGGTTTTGGCGTTTTTCATTTCCAATCGTTTTAAAAGCAAGAGAAAACAGTGCAAACCTGGGAGCGAACAGTATTATTGATGAGTTAGTTTTCAGTAATGGTAATGACAACAGGTAGCATGATTTTTTAGTTTGTTTTATAGTGCAAATTAGTGTCTAGTCCTAGCCCTCTGTTAAGAAGGCGAGTTTCCATGAGAGCCCACATACGTGCTGCATTCACCAGTTCTTGATGTATACCTCTGTATACAAGGATTCGACAGCCTTCTGGCCTGCCGCATCTGGAACACAGTGCAAAGCTAAGATTAGAGTCACCTGGACTTGGGAGAGAGGACAACAGAGGGAACAAGAAGTGATGCAGACAGTCATATAGCTACATTGCTCAGTTAGCCCCACACACCAAAAAAAAAAAAAACCAAAAAAAAAACCAACCAAACTAAAGGAAATAAAGCATACAGAAAGAAAAGTTACCTGCGTGTTTTCATTGCCCCCACAAAGTGAATATTTGTAACAGGAAGTTTTATTTAAAAGCATGAAGTAGCGACCAAAAATTGGTTGAGAGCTTAAGCTGAGTTACCAGAAATATGGTATCAATGCAAATTTGTAGTCAAAAGCCAGGTTTGAATTATTAGATTTCAGATTATGGGGGTAATGATATATTCAGTTTATTACAAAACATCCCAGAGTCAGAAAATGAAAAACACAGCATGCAACACCTGAACTGTGAAGTATTCCTGGTGCTACATCTGGACATACTTGGAGACACTGTGACACCAGACTAACTCCCACTACTTTCCACAAGTTAATGACCTTTGTGCCAAACATCTAATATGGTTTAAATGCAAGTAGGTATGAAATGCTGGCATCCACGTGGCTTCAGAACTATTAGCACTTGTCACAGTGCCCCAGTTCAGTACTGCAAGAGGCTGTTCTCACTCCATGTCCAACAGTAAGAACTAATTCATGTAAGCACAGATCTCTCAGTTTAAATTTTCATCTGTACCTGCATATACAATAAACTATCAGCAATAGAGAATGACAATTTAGCAGTCAGAGTCGTTACGAACAAATTAGGATATTGTCATTTGATTACAAAACACAGCAGTGAGCAAAAACACCTCACAGGAATTAGAAAGTTTTAATTTAACTCCCAAACTAATAGTAGTGACAGAGGTCACACTGGACTTCTCTAGGTTAGCACTGCATTATCTACGTGTTCAAGACAAACAACGCACAGAAAGTCACAGGTAGGACTAAAAAAAGTGCTCCATTAAAGACACAAACTATTTGATGCCAGTCTGGTTGAAAATTCATGCAAAGAGGTCACGTTACTAAAGGACAGGAGAGAGGAAAGGCAAAAGGAAAAACCCAGGACTGAATGGCACAAGTGAACATGAGCTAACAGCATCTCCTCTGAGGTGCAGGGTGACGTACGGAAGCTGCGGATCTGCCAGGTCCCCGCTGGGCCACGATGGCCCCAGAAATTGCCTTTATCCAGCTGTGCATGTCCTCAGGGCTGTCAGCCTGCAGCAACAACACCACCATGGTCAACAGCAACTCAGCCTGCCCCACTGTCCCACCACCTGCAGCAGCACAACAGCCTAACCCTGCTGCTCAGTCTCTGACTGAAGCCCATGGGGACTTTATTTCTTAAGTTCTTACTCTGAACTTACTATTAAATGCATACTGCTATATAATGCAGTAAATAAAATATCCTGAAGATCACATTCCCCCTGAAAATCATGGCATGGCCAAAGTGAAGAAGTGCTGCTATTTCAATTTTAAAGTTGTATTCAACTCTGGCAGTCTCTTGGGCTTGCCCAAAGTTTAAAAAAATTATTTACCTGCACATAAAAGGTTCGAGAAGTTGTTACAATTTCAAAGAGATTGTCTCTCATCATTATATCACTGCAAATGAAACACAAAAATACTTCAAAAGCAAGTACAACTTTCCCACTGTATTTTAACAAGACTGTAGGATTGGCACAGAATCAGAGCATTTGCTGTCTGACTTTTGCATTTCTTTATCACTTTACTATTGGTTTTTTATTAATTTTAGCCCTAAGACTCCTTAGTTTACCAGTGGCACATGTGCTACTACATGTATTTTTAATAGGAACATTTTAAATCATATAATGTTAAGTCTAAAAATATTTATCATACATTTTTAATTGGAACACTCTCAATATGTTAAGTTTAAAAATATTTATTATTCTAGTCAAATTTCTGTAAGTAGACTGCTAAAGAAAAAACCAAAAAAAAAATCAGTATCTCTCAAATGCTAGAAAAGCAATATTCCTTAGTATATTGCCATTTGGTAGGAGGGAAAACAGCAGGGTGAAGAGTGTTCTCAGCCAGATTCAGCCATCTAACAAGAGTTAATGTCCTCTAAAGGTTTATTGATTACATAAGCAGAATAGAGACCCCTGAAATTGCTGCCTGAGCTCCGACAGCACCCAAACATCTCTAACTTGGGTCCATGATATTCCCTTGTTCCACCCTTGTCCAAACTTACAAGTTTGAAATACATTAATACACAACCCTCAAAACCCATGTAATGCACAAAACAATCTGCTGTCCCATAAAGAGAGAGCACCCCACATGCACACATCAAGTGAAGTTATTGAATTGTTCTCCAAGGAGCAGCCTGGCCATGGCCAAGCAGGGAATTCCATCCCATGTAATGACACCAGTGCTTCCCTCCTCACCTCTGTTTGCATTCCTGAACTTTATGGACCTCCTTAAGTGGTATAACCCTGAGAGGTTCCTTTTCCTGAAAAAAGACAAACATGTTTTAGTACAGTGTATCTAACAACTAGAACAGAAAGCCAGAGACCAGGATAGCAGCAGTCTTAAATAAATGAGACTTTCAAGGCAGTCACTTATGATAAAAGTGATGTCAATCAAAATTACATTTGCTTTTGTTAAGTATTAAACCAACCATGGCACTTGCAATGAAGAGAACGACAAATTAAGCAGTAAAAGCCCCCAAAACATGAATTACATACCATAATGAAGACAACCACCCTGTTCTCTTCCCCTAACCAGTTCAGACAACCTGGCCTCAAGCAGCTCATTTTAGTAAAATTGTGATTACATTAATTTGCTATGAAATGCTACCATAGAAGATGCTTTGTTAATTGGACTGCATGACATGGCTTTAAGTAAGATTACCTATATCTTATACTTAAAATAATTAAAAATAATACAAAGAAACCAGTCCTTAACACCTGTAAAAGAGCAAGTACTCTCAAGGCATTCAGAAATTCTGTTACCATAACAAAAATAACTGTTAAAGTTTCACACAACAGGAAAAAAGTGAGAACATTCAAACAGAAACACTTTCACTTTTCCCATGACAACATAATGTCACACATACTATTATTTTCCGTGGCTGTTGCAGTAAACCACAAACAAACAACAACTTATTTTACCTCCCACTGTGTTTTCTTTAAGCCAAGTTACAATGGATTGCCTCAGCTGGCTACAACTTCCAGATAAAACAAAAGCTTTCAGCTCTGGAATGACTTCCCCTACCATTTTTATAACAGATACTTAGGAGATTTATGCTGAGCCAACAGCAAATGTCACCCAAATGCAACCATCCTCCAAGAACAGTTTTCATTAGATCATTTTGCTCTATAGCAGATCAAGTGTACAAAGTTTAAAACCCAATGTTTTCAGTTATTGTGCTCCTCTTAGCCCTTGTCTGTTGCTCTTAGATTCAATCACCCATTACAATGAATTTTCAAAGTAATACATCACCTGTGAACTACAAGATCATCTCTGGAGTACAGACACCTCTTGCAGGGAAAACCTCAGCTCAGAAATGATCATTTTATGAATTTCATATTGTCTGTATTTCACTATACTCCTGTGGACTGACACAGGCTCAAGGAGCATGATGAAAGACTAAAAGTGCAGGTATTTCTACCATCTTTCTATTATACTCTCCCATATTACAATTCATCACTGGGTTAGAACTTGTTTGTGAGCAATCTGCACTCAGATTTGTTTTTTAAATAAAAATAGAGGGTTTCTTATAGGCAATGAGTCAGAATTGTTCTGCTGACAGCTTAACAAAGATAATGATGCAAGATCAAACTTCTGCTACTGTTGCAGATGCCCTCATTAGAAATGAAATCAAAGATAACTTCAGAGACAGCCTGAAATTTGGGTTCTTGACATTTTACATCTTATGTTTGGCCTGTAAACTCAATTCCCCTTAATTAATAATATTCTACAACTCAGCTTTCACTCATTAGGTACAGATTTTCTTACATTTCGTCTGTTTTCTCAAAAAAGGTAACTCACACTTAACTGTCTTCAGAAGCAGCCATTTAATTTTTAAATGAAGCCTGAAGGAACTTAACATCTCATCAAAATCAGTCAAAAACAGAGCGACATGGGAAGAAGAAAGGTCATGAAACTAAAAAAAACCTCTGCAAGTGTTGCTGCTGAACAGAAAATCAAGAGTTTTTTGTCTGTCTTGGCTGCCCTGGTGAAACAAGTGTGCAGGAGAAGATTCCATCATCTGTATGATAAAATATAATTCCAACTTTAAATGAGGAATTGCAAGATTACAGTTTTGTCTCTCCCACAGTGATCAGCTATTTCAACAACACAATTAATTATATGAGAGTGCAAATTGACAAAGTACTAATACAAAAATCAGGGTGGCTGTAGCTGTATTTTATTACTGTTCTTAGGTGCCCTACAGGCAGGTTCCCAAACATAAATTAACAGTTGCCCCATTAATTTTTTTATTCTTCCCAATCATGAAAAGTTATTACAGTACAGACTTAAGAGCTGCAGGAACAGCACAGAACATTTCTCAAGCACAAGCATATTCCTTCAGATTTTCTTGTAACTATCACTGGAAAATAACACAGAACTGGAAACTTACCAGTTCAGACTTGAAATATCCTATTGTGTTTTCATCTAATTGAAAGTATCTTCTCTTCCAGTTCTTCATCTGTTAAGGGAAAAGAAATAAATATTATTTATACATTTTATATATAAAATAAAATATACTTACATGTAATGTAGTATGAATATATTTAATAATTATTATCAGTCTAGTTTTTATTTATAGTATATGATATTGTGTAATTCCTATTTATTCATAACTATTAATTTTGAATAATGTCTGCATTGCAGTTCATTGTAATTACAAATTCTGCATCTTTAGTGCCCCCAAGATAATTATGCATGACTCTACTCAGTAGGTTTTTTTGAAAAGTGTGAAAATTAAGAATTCTTTAAGCTACTGTTTTCTAAGATTATTCAAAATGTAGAAACTCAGCAGCAGAACTATTCTGTAGAAAAAACCGAAAGACAATACATCACAGGTTTCTAGTTTATTTTTAACTAAAAAAGAGATGTTACAAATAGAAGCTTCATAATCCAAGATAAAACAAGTCTGAGAACTCAAAGATGTGCATCTTGCTTAATTTGAACTATCTGTTCCTTCATCTAGCAAGGCATCACATGAATAGCTCCACTTGTGTTAATCAGTCTGATAAGCTGCACAATTCTTCCTCTGAACTGAGAAATCAGCTTTTTCTCAACATTTTACTGATTTAAAAAGCAGGCACTGAACTTCTGCCCTAATTTAGATGTTTTTAACAAGCAAAATAAGGATCTCTACAGAATGTAGAACAGGAGAATTCCCAGCTGCAGGCACTAACCATCACATGGAATTCTGTGCAGCCACTTTGCCTCTCTAAAATATCTTCAACAACACAACACTGAAGAGAAGTAATGCAGACATAAATTAAGGGCTACTGGAGGATAAGTTTTCTCTTTAGTTATCCCTATTACTGACAGTAGTAATAAAATTACTGGTAGTTTTCTTTTGTTTTTAGTAATACTTACCACTGCTCCTTGTTTGACACAGTAGCCAGCTTTGATAATGGCATTATCTGGGGGATGCTTAGCAGCAAAATAAGGAAGGTGACTTTGTGAGCGCTTCAAATAATTCCTGTCAACCCCTTCACTGCCCTCACTGACTTCTTCTTTCTAGGGAAAAAAAAAAACAGGAAAGTTCAGAATATTCTCAGGTTTTTTCTTCTAAAGGTCAAGGAATAACTGTAGTTGTTATAATAGGAAATAACTATCATCCCATGCTCACAAATCCCATTCCCAACGTGAAAGAACAAAATATTTTAACTGATTTTCAGAGACAACTGAGACTCTCCAAGGGCTGAGTCCTTGTAAGCTCTGCTTAGAAACTAAACTATGAAAGTGCTAAGTACTTTCAAATAATATTGGCAAACAGTAAAAAAATGGTACAGGTTTAAACTCATGCATGTATTTAGTGCAAACTTGTAACATGGGCAAAACACTAGAGGTGGCTACAGCAAACAAAAAGTTATTTCTATGACTACAAGACACCAGAATCCACCAACTTTTTAAATGCATTTTGGGAGTATACATGTCATTTACATGATATTCATCTAATCTGTGACTATTTTCAGCTCAGGAAACTTTCAGCAACAGATTCAGTTCTATCTTTAGCACTGCACTGATTCTACTTCCATAAGCTTGTCCAGCCTCTCAAGCTTTTTTGCCCACTTTTCCTTGCAACTTTTTTCCACTTCTTTCTGTTAAAGGCTCAGAACTTCATCGCTGTTAACACCAACAGTTAATTTCACATAGCCAAAATGTTATTATTATAATAACAGATGTATGATTTAAAAAAAAAAAAATCAGTACTCAAGAAATTCTTTAAAACCTTGTATAAAGGGAATAAAATCCTCAGAACCTGTCATTCAGTACAAATAAAAGGTGCATATAGAGCTTTGTGTATCAAATAATAACCAATTTGTTTGGAGGGTGTTACCTGGGTGGGTGTAATGATGGGAACACCACCAACAATTTCTGTCCTGTAAGAAACTTGCTTCTTTCCACTTGGGCTTTCAGCTTGACGATTTGCATTATCCATTTGGCAGAGAGGATCAGACTGCTTTGGTACCTGCAGTTGGAATGTGAGAATTGACATCAGTTTCATGAAAAAAGCCCTAAGCATTACTCAAGAATTTTGAGGCATTTTCAGCAGTATTTAACAAACATTCACTAATTCTAAAAAGCTAAAAATGGCTTGCAGAAAAATTTGTTGTAGTGACTATGCTTTAGTGCTCAAGAGAAAAGTGGTGCCAATAAAGACATTTCACTGGATGAAATTTGTTGCAAACTTTGCCATGAAGTGCTTCACTTAATCTTCAAGAAGCACTGCTAATTTATTGAAGAACTGTTTCTTTATTTTTCATCTGCTTTCAGTTTTAATAAGAAGTGGAGATGCCCCAGTGCCTGCAGAGCCAGCACAGCAAGGCCACAAACACTGGGACTTTGGTCACACAGGATGTCTGAGCAGTGTGACATCTGTCCTCACATGTACTTGGCATGAAGATTGTGTTACTGCCCCCATTAATCACACATACATTGCTAAATTCTGTCCAAAATGACCCTGTCTATCTACTTCTAGCTATCAGTAACTATGAGATAGTTCTCTCAAATGTGGAACTAAAGCCATCAAAACTCCATAGGAATTTGATTTCCTTATAAGTGTTTTGATCCAAAGTGTTTATTCAGGTTTCTGACTAAACTGCTTTAGCCTAAGAAATGCACTGATGACCTAAAACATTTTAATTGCTGATCTCCTTTCACCTCTAATATTAATATAGCAAATCTGAAGTGACTTCAGCAAGAAGAGATCAAGTCTCACACCCAAATACCCCACCCAGCAACCTACTAGGTATTTATAGAAGACATCCAAACTCCTTCAGAAAGAAGGACACATAAATTGTCCATCCAAGACTGTGACACATTCCAAACTTGGAATTGAACTGATCTGGTCAAGAAACTAAAGCTACTTTATGGTTTGTGATTCAAGTTCCTGTGCCCAGGACTGCTTATTTTACAAAATACAGCCTGCAGAGAAGTACAGAGAGTGCTGAGAGCAGATGTCAGCCTAGGACAGTGTCCTGCTGGCCACCCCTTTGCCAGTGCCTCCATCCCCAGCCAAGTCCAGCACTGAAGGATAAGGCTGAGCCTCAGCCTTTCAAGAGCAGGGCCTTGTAGCTGCAGCTTTGTGGGCAAGTGCTTCAGCTGTCACCAACTCCTACTGAAAATGCTGCAGCCCAAGCCCACAGCCACCTCCTCACTCAAAGGCATTTTCAAACAGCACTCAAAACCAGGTACACACTGTGCTAGGCTGCAGAGGTTCATAGGCATTCCCAAATTATCAGCACTCAAGAGGACTAAAACATGTAATGAATTTTGGAGGATTAAAATCTGCAGCAAGTAATGCTTGTATTAAAATTAATAACTGAGTGATCCTAATTATTTGATTAAATAATTTGCCATACTTAATACTGTACTTGAGCTGTGAACAGATGAATGGTTCAAAGGCTTGTTCCTTCAAAGACAAAATACTGATGATTTCACCAGCCATTTAAAATGCTACTTAAACAGATGATAAACAGCATTCACTCTAAATTGATGCAATTATTTATTCACTTTATGTTTTCAGCTGGAAACAGCTCAGGCCTGGTTGTGGTGCATCATCCTTATGAAAAACCCAAATGAGGAGGCTTTGTACTTCTGGATTTTTAAAATTTGTTATTAGCAGTAGCATTTTTGTAATTTTAAAGAATGGGCTACATTAAAACAATGCAAAGAACTCATGTAAACATCTTTAGATAACCTAAAAATGAGAAAGTCACTGACAACAAACACAAATTCGTGCACCCATGCTCAGAACCCTGTCTTTGTCAGGGTGTGCTCCCACAAGTGTTCACTGTCATCACTTCCCCAAAACTGGAGAAAACAAAACCATAACTTCTGCCTCCTGAAAAGACTGAGATAACACGTGGGGGTTTCTATCATGAGATAACAACTTGTCCTGGTATAAACCAGAAAAATAATTTCACATTTACCAGAAGAACCATTAATGGTTTCTTTGCATGGATGTTACTCAAAATCAGGAGAGAGCCTTTGGAGCTTGGCAAGATGTACTGGATCAATATTTTAGTGATACTTTGAGAAATACCAACTTTAGCCAGCAGGTAAAAGTATGTGTATCTTTTCACTGCCTGCAAGTGTCTTCTGGATACTTCAAATAATATTAAACATGCAGAGTTAATTTTAAATTACTAGAAAAAATCCTGTGCTGTAATGGAAAAGATTATCACAATTTTGTGCAATTTCCATAAAGTAAGTTAAACTCTGATTTAGGGGGAGTTCTGTACAGTTTCTCCAAGTATTGAAAAGCCAAGCCAAGACTTATTTTTAGTGGTGAAAACTGGAGGCAAAGGTTACATTTAAGCACCTTGAGACAGTCCCCATTTGAAAGCACTGCTAAATATCAACTCAACCACTTACTGTGATTTTGGTAGCTTTGTTCAGAACATTTACCCATTCAACTAGGTCCTGCTGATCATTGGCTTGAAGAAAGTATTTTCTCATCCCTGCATTCATAACTGTTAAAAACCATTACGAAAAGTTAACAACACTGAAATTTAAGAGCAAACTTAATATCATCATGAAAAATTTGATTTCAGATGAAAATTCCATTTAAAGTATTTAAGTGCTCTGCTGTGTTTCTCTTAAGAAAGTCACCTTAACACACATAATTCCACTTGACTGCTTTATTCTAAAAAAATAGTAATTTAAGCTCTCCACTCAAATGGCATCATACAAACTTTAAAAAATTATTTTTCTAACGTAGGAATGAAGTCTTGAATTTTATCAAAATATTCTCCAGTTCCATTTCCTCATTCTCAATTTCCCCAAGCAACAAAAGTTTTATACCTGGGGCCTTCTACAATTTCTCCTTTTAATCCTCTGCTCAGACTCTGTTATCCTTTGTGACAACCTTGTGAACATGACTATGGTTACTGACTTACTTTTTAAAATTTGTTTTTAATTGCTGGAAAAATCAGTATTAATTACTTAGTATATGATGCACAGGACCAAACAATTTTAGGACAGCTACAACACAAATTTTATTTTACTTCATTGACTTGGCAGAAAAACATATTTTAGTAAGTTTATCTCTCTACCTCACAATACCTGGCATCTTTTATCCAAAAAGGACAAACATCTTTTCTTTTCTCAGAGTAACAGCAAAAATATCATAGCTAATTCTTGAAATCAGTTGTAAGGTGATTAAAACCATCTCAATAAAACAAAAATCATGTGAATATAAAGACAATGAATTTATATTTTTCCTCCAGAAAGTATGAAGAACTCTTTAATAAATGGGAGATATTTAAGCCAGCATCTTGGATCATTAAGGTGTTACTGAGCTGGCCCACTGACAGGAGAAACTTTACAAGTGCTGAGGACAAAGCTCCCCACATGTGCAGAGGAATCTGCAGATAGCACTGAACTGACACACCAGGTACTTCTCTAAAACCAGAAGGAGCTTTATGATTATCTAAAGCTTCAGTAAATTTTAAACAAACTTAAACCTAAAAGGCACCCCAAGAATTTCTTCTTTTTTTTTTTGTGCAGCAACAGAAGTTGAAATTTGACCTAAGAGCATTGGCTAACAGTATTTTTAGACCAATTAAATAAACTCATTTATCAGAAAAACAGATTTCAGTAGTTAAATTTATCATCTTCCCAGCTGACAGGCATGCCACATTTCTGAAAACAACTTTCATTGCTTATTAATGCCTCAAAAATTTCAGACATCTGAAAAACAGCTCTCACCTACTCCTCATTAAGCTGCAATACGAAAAAAACACAAAAACACTTTCTGAGGAAGCCAACATTTCCATCATACTAAAGAAGAGAGTGAACACAGGCTATTTTTTAAACACTACCAGCTGTAGCTGGTACCAGAACTGCAGAAGATTCTCTTTGTTCCAAATTTCTGAAGAAGGCACTTGATGCACACAGCACATGCCAGAACTTACCAAAACAGAACTCTGCCTTTGGCCTCAGCTTAGTTGCATCGCTAACCTAGGAGGGAAATTCAGATTATAAACGGCACAAAATAAACATCAGATATCACAAATTTTATTCTCTTTCAAGTGGATAAATTCGAAGATTAGCAGCACAGCAAGCTGGTTAGGCACAATGATAAATAGAATTAAAAACAAACAAAAATGAGAGACAAACAAGGAAGGTGGGAAGATGAAGTATTGACAATGAGAAATGCAAAAGAAGAATGAGAAATGAGCAGAAAGACAAGGAAAGGTCAAGTATTTTTCTCCATTGATTTGTTAACACAGTACCTGCTATAAATTTAACCACGGAAACTTTCTTAGTTCACAGTTCCCTTTCAGACATATTTAGAACTAACTGTATACATACTGCAAAGAAGTAAATATTTTCTAGAAATTTTTCTGACCTGTCTATTAAAAGTCATTATTGCTTGCAAGGTATCACACCCAAAGACATCTTCCCCTTCATAAAGGCCTGTCTTTTCTTCAAGGCTAATGGGAATCTAAATACTCCTAAAGAACTGAAATGTCAATTCTATGAGCACAAAGAGCTGCCATCTGAAATCACAAAACAAACTTAGACAAAACAGTAATTAATCTGTTTTTATTTTAACCTGAACCTATTGAAGTGCTTTAACACTTCTCTAATTCAGGAGTATCACAAAAGCAAAAGGAGTAAGTGGCATTTAACTTTGTCTGAAGTTGAAGCCCTTAGTAGTTATCACCAAGAATTTTATGAGTGTCTCACATGTTAATTATCTTACCTTTGAAATATAGGTAAGTTTAATGACCCCAACAGGTGGAGATCCAGAGGGAAGATTCTGAAACAAATCACGTATGTTACAAAGTGAAACTAGTTCATTCTCATACCACAGTCAGTGTTTATGCTTAAAAAGCAGGTAATTCCACAAACAAAAAGAAAATCCTACATATTTTTATAGACAATGCACAATGTATGCTTGAGACAGGATCTAAACTACTTGTTTACTATACACACATCTGTTAATCAACTAAAAACAGAAAGACTGCTAGAAACAATACAAATAGTAATTGTTTCAGAGGTTTATGTATTTTACTAGAGGAAAAAGGATTCTTGTGGGTCTGTATCCAGGAAATCCGGAAAGAATACTTTTTCCTTAACAGATGTTGGAGTCTCATGTACTTTGACCAGGGCAGGCGGAAGGGACAAGAAGTGACATTCATCTATTATGTCAGATACTTCAAAGGCCATCTCACATATTTTCCAATCACTTCAGGGATTTAGCATGTTCTGCACACAGTTATAAAAACTCTGCAGTTCTTCAAAACTAAAGCAGTGAAAGAAAATCAAGAAGTTTTAAGTTGCCTCTTGCAAGAAACCCTTTCATTTGCACATGTAAAGTAGAAGGCCTAACCTGGGCCTGGGTGTGCACTGCAAATGTCATTAAGTCCTAAAACTTCTGAGGAATTGCAATTTCTACAGCACTTCAAGATTTTGTCCACACACCCTGAATTGCTTCGTTTCACTCATCAAGATCAAATGTTTGAAGTCTGTCTTACTTCCAGAAATTCTTTTTCTCCTCAGTGAGAACTGCTAAATGCTTCACAAGTCACATCCATCGAGCTGCACTTCATTTACATTTTGTTTTTGCTGGTTCCTTTGAACAGCAGACTCATGCTTTTTAACTCTGCTGTTCCTGGCAGAAGGGTCCATGGATATTCTTCTGGCAGGCTGACCTGGATCCTATGCTCTCACTGCCTCTGTGCCCAAACCTTGAGCAATTATCTGTTCTTCCCTCTGCTAGAAAACACAGCGATGCAGGTGCATCGTAAAAGTAGCTTTTATCTAAAGGCTGCTCTCCCCATCACAATGCATACAAGCTGGTCTCATAAATACATTATCCATGCTGGGTTGCAACTCCAGGTTTCACTAAAAATTGCTTTTCAATGAATGATTCCATTGAGGGAAAGGAATATGTAATGCAAGGAAAACCACCCACTGCCATGTAAAGTTAAAGGTGAATTAAACAGCTGGGTAGTGAACTGGTATGTGTTGGGATTTGGCTCACCGGGTTATATTAAACTGATTTGCAATTTTTTCACTTATATCAATGATTTTTTTGCCCAGCTTCCAGGTCCATAATACTAAACCCCATTTTTCCTTTGCAAATTTGTTAGAAAACCCCAAAATGAGGTACACCAGGAAACTCCTGCCAGGAACACCTCACCTGTGGGTTATCCATGTACCACACCAGGCTGTCCTCTCGTGTGTCCAGGATGAAGTAGCGGCGCAGGAATTTCCCACTATTCTCATTTTCCTCAATGTCTAGGAAACCACAGATGCGATTCTGGCGATCCACATAAGGCATTTCTGACCCTGGACATCACACTGCACAACAAAAAACACAGAAGGTAAGCAAAGTTCCTTGTTGCTAATTTTAAGGCTGCTCTGTGCCTACCCATGACATTTTGAGCAGTTTCAACCAGTAGCTTAAAGAAGTTTCTACGGAAGGGTAAGTGAAGCGTAGCTGCTCCCCACACCACCACCACTGAATTTTTAGATAGGACTTTCATACTTCTTTGAAGCATATGTTTAGAAGATCTGATAGCCTAAGTAAAGTTACAAGTGGTAAGCAGCAGATGAGCATCAAGACTAACTTCTACAAGATCACTGAAAAATAAAGGTTCTCCTTCACAACATGCACAAAATGCAGGCAGCAGTGGGGTTACACTTCCTCCTTTGACATTGCCTCTCATGGCCAAGAAAGAACCTTTGTCAGTAGCTCAACTGCCCAATGCAATTTTTCATACCTTGCTTGAGCAAATGCAATAGAAAAAGCTTTTAGAAACATTGCTTACATTTTTCTTTTCTACAGAAAGCACTTCATGTCTAACCATGTCTAAGAACAGACATCTTTTCATTCTTATACACTGATTAGGCAAAATGAAGCTGTATGTGCATTAAGAGAGATGTGAACACCCTTTGCATATGGTACTGAGGTCTGAGGGGGTCAGGCTTTTTTTTAGGGGTCTTTTTTTTGTTTTGCTTTAAAAAATTAAATTATAAACCGCATTGTGCCCACGTATTACCATTCACCTTTTATGGCTCTGCCTTACTGCAGCCTATTGCATCATAGGTTTTGCTTCCTTTTATTTTATGGGATAGTCATTTTACTTTAAGAGTCAGCCTTGTAAGACCGAAGGTAAATTTGCATACTCATCTAAAAATGATAAAAATCAGGTTGATGCCAATCTTTCCCAGAGCAGGAAAGAAATTATTCAGTCTTTACATTTTGTTACAAAATTCAGAAATAGTACAGATCTAAAAATACTGATGTAAGACACAGAAAGTTGAAGCACTTCACATTTTTCAAAATTTTCCAACTTTTCCAGCTTTAACCATGTAGTATGGAAGTTTTGTTTTAGCATTTCTTTAAATTCTTTACCCTTAATACTTTTTTAAGGTTACTTGATTTAAGTGTATTTACATACACACACAATGAGACAGACACCTGATAATTATTTGTAGTTAGCTACTGATATACCACAGCAAAACATGAGACAGTTTTTCAAGTACTATTTGGGGAGAGAATCAGTGTTTATTTTAGGAAGTCAAATATCCACATTTTTTGAGGGGGGATCAATATACAAACATGTACAATTGTATTTACAGCTGTCATTTTATATGACTAATTAGAACACAAGCAAATTTTTGGCTCAATCACTTTGAGAAACAGTTTTTTAAAAGTCTATTATCAGCAACAATGGTTTAAATATGCAAAAGTTTATTCCTCAATAAAGTAAGAAAATTTACTAAGGTAATCAAATTTTCTTGGTGTGTTCCTCACAATTTAAATATCACAGATCTAAGTCAAGTTCTGTAACCAAGTTATAACTATAAGGAGCACAAAAATAAACACTTGAGCACTCAGGACAATATCATTATTTTCATAAACATACATCAGTAATTCAATTGAGGCTCTTGGGATCACTTCACACTGAAGCACATCTCCCTATAAGAACATCTAAGGGCAAGCTCAAGGGTAGCTGTTCTCTAAATTACACCTCTAATCTGGCAGAACTTGGCATCACACCTTGTTTCCATTTAAATGAATATAAAAATTGCCATTTACCAGCATTGCCTTAAGTTGTGCCAGGTGGTCTCTCAACAAAAATCATCCAGCACTTCCAGGACACCCTTTAGGCTTCATATCAACAGTTTATGAAGCCCAGAAAAGCCCTGTGCCTAAAAAAAACAAATATTGGTGGCTGGTTTCCTGTCTGAGCAGACTTAAAGCTGTGTTCTCTGCAGATGTGAAGAAAATGAAACAAGGAAAACTTGTTTTTGAAACAAGATACGGATTGATTGAGAATCCTTGAATAAAACCAACTGAATTTTCAAAGCACTTTTCCCCTATAAGAGAATCTATGTTTCAGAAAACCTTTCAAGGAAAATGAAAGGAGGGTGCTCATAATGCTCCATTATGAACATACAATTAGCTAAAGCTGAACTACTCCAATACTTGACTTTTTTTTTTCAGGGCAAAAGACGAAACTCAGCAGCTTTTTCTTATTTGTTAATAACCCAATTCTCAGAGAAGAAAAAAATCCCCAAACCTAAATTAATAAAGATTTTCTATTTCAAAGTACTAGTACATAATTTCTAGCCTACAAAATTATACTATTTGCAGCTACTCTGTACTTAAATGAGAATACAGCATAAACTAACACTAATCTAAAACTTAAATTGTATAAACTGCTGTTTTCTTCAAATTAGTTTGAAATTCCTCACGTGATTACAGACCTCTACTAGACTACTGGTCTTAAAAAAAAGAGAGACAAAAAAACCCCCTTGAACTTTATTATAAATTGAAATCTAGCACAGTATCATCCAACTGTTTTCCAGTTTTAAAAGCCTGCTTCCACCATATTACACCTTGGCAAGATTCCTCTGTAGATTAATAGCAATTCTATTCAGCCTTCATTAATGAACCACAATTTGCAACGCACATTAAAAAAGAAAAATCAATTTCTGCCTTTCTTCCAGTTACTGAAGGGACTGAACACATGACAAAGCCACCACCATGATATCCTTCCTAATAACTCTAGACAGACCCAAAAAGTATTGATGGAATTGCCATGATTCATACAAGGAATTGCAGAACTCCAATTCCTCAGTGTTGGAAATGTGGCTGTAAGACCACCAGCCTAAGAATTCATCAAAACTTCAACTTGAAAATGTCTTCAGAATACAGCTCACGTCTTGAATAGATGAGATTTTTACATTAAATTATTTCAAGCAATTATAAAACAATAATCTTCAAGTCTGTACACTTTACAGCATTATTACATGTACCCTTAGTTATTTTCTGCAGAAGAACCTGCAGCACAGAACAGTGTATTAACTTTTCTAGAATCAAATATTATAAAAAGATTATGAGTTCTTAAAAAGGCTGAAGGCATCAAACCTGTTACAGATCACATACAACTTCATTTTAATTTGCCTTCCCTGCCTGGAGTGGAGGGGTAGGGGAGGGGAGATGTGGGTCAATGACATAAGTGCTACTTCAGGAAAAATAGCCCTGTGGCCCATTTCCTCCTGGTTCTTGCCACAATCCACCAGAAACTAAGAGATTCCTGAAAATTTATCTTGTGGTGTATAGTAACACCCTGTAAGAACTCAGAAAACTCCCAGCTCCTTAAAAATTCTTTCCTGGAGGGCTGTGTTATAATCCAAACAGGAGGTGTTACTTATTTTTGAAGCCTTACATCCCTCTTTCCAGCAGCAGGGTACTAATTTAAATAGGTCCATACCTCACCAGCCCAGCTTCTCTCAGATTTCCCCTCTCCTCGCTCTTTTCCTCTGAGGTACAACACACACCAGCATTCCCCAACATTTATATCCCACACTGAGGGCTGCCTGGCCTCCTGGGCACCACTATAAATAAAAATCCCAGATCACCTTCCCCAGTCTCACTGTAAATGCATGACTGCACAAGCAGGACCTGCAGAGGCACACGAGCATCTCCTTTTCACCATTTATAACAGACGGCTTCAACTCTCCCACATTAATTCCTATTTTTAGTTTCCCACCAGCACCTGTTCTTGAGTTCACCTCCATTACAGACTGGCTGCAGCCCTGCTATCTTCAAGTACAAAGTCTAGACAAGACTGAAGTGAGGTGCCAGATAACATTTCTGTGGCTCAGTCTCTCCTTTGACTTGATTTCCACAAGTAGGTACAAACCATGGACCACTGGCTGACTAAAGCAAGTGGAATTTTGTCTTTATAAAATGACCACGCAATAGGCTTTGCACTATCACAGGAGAGCTGTATTAAGAAATAAAAGATGAGAACTTAATACCTCTTTATTTTACATGTCTTTTCCCCCAGCTTTGGGTATATTTTATTACTCTTATTTCTTTAATTGAGAGGAACAGTTCTACTTCCTGCTTTATTAACATGTGGACATTTGGAACTTTTGTATTTAACTTACCCCAGGAGACGACTCCGGGGTTCTTTTTCTATCAGCTAAGAAGATTAAGAAACATCCATTACCTACTTACTCATCCCTATGAAATGAAGAACAACACTTATACACCTCCACTTGATAAATATAAAATGATGCCATGAGTCATGCCCATCCCTCCTCCCCACCTCCCTTTTTAAGCTCTGCTGTTTACAGCAGCTCCAGCACCACAAAGGGAAGGTAAAGCAGCATCCCCAGCGATCTCCAGTCTTTCCTGCAGTTCCAGGGATAGCTTAATTAGTGAGGGCTCCTGACTTTTGCCTAGGCAATTACTCTCAGCTTCCTGCTGTAAATCAGCTGCTCTCCAGCTGGTCATCTCTTTTACTGACCATTTACTGCCTCCCGAGGGGAAGGGATGAGTTCAGACTGTCCTGCTTATCCCCTGAAGAACACGGCAATGAAAGCTTTCCTTCTTGTGTACATCCAGGACAAGGAAAGGCAGCAGGGAGGGGGAAATTCCAACCCTAAGAAAACCAGCTCAGAGCAGCCTATGAAAACAAGTCACATTAATCTTCCAGAGACAGTTCAAACCTCTTTTTATTTCCTTGAAAACCTTCCAGCACAGGCAGCCCACCATAGAGATAACTTCTACTAGAGACAATACTCTAAATCCCTGCTCACCTTTCTTACAACCTTCAAAATGACAAAAAAACCCCCACACAACTAATCCAGGAGCTGGAGAGGTGACTTGGCTGCAATTCTTTTGACAACAAAAGATAATTCAGAATTGATGGATTTAAAATTACAAGCCCAGCTTTTCAATTTCCCAAAGATCCTCCACTGACTTATTTTTGTTCTGGACATTGGATATTTCTGTTAATGGGGAAGATGTGATTTTGATTTGCTAGCAGCCTATGACACTATGATCAACTTCTTAACTACATCTAAAAATGAGACTTGGAAGTCTCCAGGATACACTGCCCCCTAAATTCAGATTCTCTCTCTAAAGTAGTCAAAAAGAAGGAAAAAAACAGCTGCAAAAGGTCAGTATTCACCTGGAATAAAATTTCTAAGCAGAAGACAATTTTCCAAATTAAAAAATCCTTTAGTACAAGTGGCATTGACATCTCCTCTCCCTGACCATACTGTGAGGGATGTCAAAAGATACATCCCTCCCCCAGCACCTCATCCAATTTCCAAGTAGATCACAATATAGAAAAATCACCACTGCAGTGATGAATCACATAACAAAACCTGCAGCCTTATCTTGAACTTGTCTTAGCCAGTCATGAGTCTGTGTTCTAAATGCTGACCTGCTGTTTTCCAGGAACACTTGTTCAATCAGGGTAAGCCAACCACTCCCAGCTTTTCCAGTGTACCTCAGCAAATGATTAATCTCATTCAATACTATCCTGTAATGTTACTTTCACCTCGGAAAAAAGGTTCCAGGGGAAGACTGGAGTTGCAAGGAAAATGCTCTGAAGTTACCTGAATCCATCATCCCTGGCTTATTTCAAATACTGATCTACAAGTTCCACCATGGAACAGACTGGCACTTCCTCAAAAACTTCTGCAGAAATTTCTCTTAAGTGATGTTTCCTGTTCTTAACTGAACTATTTTCCTCTATTTTAAGGTATTTGCAATAGCAGCCAAAGGCTTTGGGATATGATGGAATGAGGAAATGCACTGCACAGGATGCAAAACTCCTTTCTATCACTGATCTTTAAAGTCAAAACAAAACAACAAAAAAAAACCACCAACCTCACTTATTAATGGTTTTTGCCCAGCTAAAACAATTATTTTAATTGTCCCTCTAAATGCACTGAGCTAACACAAATAAAAGGAAGCATCCTGTGCAACGAGGCCATTATAAAAAAACACTCTTGAAATTTATCCACTAATAACTCATGAGTGATGACCAGCTTACAAGGCAATTAAGTAAAATAATAAAGCTAAGAGACAGTGATACAATATTTTCAATAACACCAAGTCTTTACAACAGTCAGATGTAATTTTCATCACTTTATATTAAGCCTAGATAATATAGTTACTCAAAATGAGATATAACCAGAGATAAATTCAATAAAGGAAAACAAAATAGTTACTCTAATTCACTTTGACTTGTATCTCATACAAGGCTCACAACAAGTTTTTAAATGCTTATTAATTTCAGTTACATACCAGTTAAAATTCTTAAAATGCAAGTTCAGAGTTGATTCATATTTACAATTACTTTAATATTTTTTTATTGGACTTTTCAAAATTTTAAATAAGTGCCACCTGCAAAACTCCAAATATGACAAATTAAATCCTTGTCTTGAAGATGCTTACATACTTATGGAAAGTGTCCATTCATGACAACAAATTAAAAATTAAGCAGGGAATAACCACATTACTTATTAGGATTACTTATTATTACTAGTTAGTCATTAGAAAAAACCCTGTTTAATTTCAATAATAAACTAACAACTGTTTCATCTAGGCCAACCACTCCAAGTACTTGAATTCTACACAGTCCCAGCTATTTCAAATTCCCATCTGAATCAAACTACAAATCCTGGTGAAGCTTATTTGACTTGAGGAATTCCAATACAAAAAGAAAGTGAGGCTGGTTGCAAAAAGGAGTTTGCCATTTGTGAGCCAGTCTTGCTGATTTTCACTCTGAATCCTGGGTATAAGCTCAGCAGTATAAATAAACACAGATCTTCCTGGGAAGTATGCAAGAAATTGAAAGGCCAGCTGCTTAGGAAATTAGCAATATCGTCAGTTTTCACAGAATAGTCTTATGTTGATAAAGAAAGGGCTGTAAGTAACTGATTTTTCAGTTCATTTCAATATCAAATAACGAGGTTTACCAGGTGAATATTTGGTTTGACTCCTTTTACAGATACAAAAGGATTTAATGAAAGCAAAGCACACAAAGCTGATTATCAATTTTGATTTTATAGATCTAATTTAGCAAATTTGATGCAGAATAAAGACAAATGCAATGGTTCACCTACATTAAAACTTTGGAAAGGAAAAATCACTGCTCTTCAATTTTCACCTCATTTATTTTAGTATTTACAGTACAGACTGTGTTCAGTTCATTGTATAATCCACTATGTGAGCCAAAATTCTCTCTACTGGAACCACTCGATATTTCCTCCAGAATCCAGCTCACTTGTCAATTATATCAGTACTACACCAGGATTCCCAGAGATTAGGACTAATCTCAGAGCTCTTCACTAAGTGCAAGTGTAGTGAAAGCTCTTTAGGAAGAACAGGGCTTTGTCTGTCTCATGCAAGAGAATCAATCTACAGAACACGCCAGCTCCTGTTTACCAAGGTGGGAGGAGAAAATTAAGCTCCCATCAAATGGCAAAATTTCTGGGATATTATCCTCCCCCTCCCTTTTTTTACACACCTTAAATTAAGAAAATCAAACTCTGGCATATTTCATAAAAGTCTCACAGATAAACCCCACAAAGCTGCTCTGCAGTGACAGGTTTTGTAGCACACTTCACTTGAAGCACATCACTCACTGTAACTTCTCACAGAATTCATTTCCAGCAGCCTTCCTCCCTGGAACCAAGCCATGAGCACAGGGAATTGTCCCCGTGTCAGGTACAGCCCATGCCTGGCTGCTGGCCTTCCTCCTCACTTGTGGGATGACACAAACACCAGTTACTGCCCAGCTGCTGCTCTGCACTGACAAAGGTGTTTCTCGAAACCTCAGCTGTGGTGTGTAAGGAGAATAACACCCCTCCACCCACGGAATCATCCCAAAAGTACCAGGCAGGCTCCTGGCATTTAGTGGGATTACTGTCTGACCTACACACAGCGAGGTGGAAACACTCCAGAAGAATCTCAAGTCCTGTGTGCATCCATCAACAAGCCTGGAAATGCTGGATGTACCATGAGCATGCAACAGGCTGGTTTCCAACACTGTACTCCTGCCTCCCACCAAAAGGCAGCAAATGGACCTCCTGAAGGAATCATGCTCCTCCACCCAAAAATCAGGGCACCAGCACAAAGTAGGAAGACAGTATAGATAAATTACAGCATCTACAGTGAACTTGATCTAAGGAAGAAACAAAAGAAAAATGATAAAAAAATCAAGATAACCAAAGCCTGAAGGCCTGAAGCACCAAACACACTTTTGAAGCAAGAACATCCCATTTAATTTACCCAACCTTCCAGCACTGCTGCACAAACAAGGACAGAGTCCACCAGATACAGAAATAACTTGCCAGCTGAATTATTAGCCCAGCCTAAGTTCCCATTTGTCATCCTAAGCCTCCCCAAAGAGTTAACCAACATATTTAACAACATCTTTTGAAGTGCAGTATTAAGAGGACTGCTCACTCTTACAACAAACCTGGCATGTAACTGTTTTAGTGCTTAACAGAAGAACACTTAATTAAGTCACTAGTCTGAACAAGTTCCAACACATTTTCTTGGACATGGGATGTAAATGTGGTGGGTACCAAAGCACCCAGGGAGAGCATGCACATCAAAACAATTACATATTAAATGAATTAATTTATCACCTATCTGTCAGTATGCAGAGACTGCTCCTGGGAGTGTTGACTCTCAACAATGAAAACATGTTTGCAAAGCTTAATAATTGCTGTCTAGTCTACATTTTCAATTTATAGCAATGACAGTGCCCTATTTTCACCACAAGGATTTTAAATCCAAAATACTTCTAACTCTATAACATTACTAATGACACTGCTCATTAGAGGTGGCTGCAAATTATTTTTCCCTTTGGGAGAGTGGAGAGGTAGAGAAGCTCAACCTCTTTCGCATGAAAAGTCAGTAAATCAGGCCAAATTTAAGAGATTCTGCTTACCATGCCAGCAGAACAAATGAGCTAAATTGATATCCCAAACATCTGGATGCAATGGTTAGCTAGAACTAAAAGCATCTTCCAAAGAAGAAAACAGCCAACAAAGGAACAGAGAGAGCTTTGCTACTGTCCCCTGCGTGGCAGAACCATAACATAAAAGATTTACATGTTTGTGTGGGTATTTTAAGCATTGTTTTAAAATTCTGTTAAACAAACAAGGCCATGCAGTGCTCTTGAAAATTTTAAGGACTTGCTTTCTGTACGTGACACCAGAGATTTGCAGTCAAAACCGTTTTTCCACTGTATTTTTCTGTTTTCCTCCTGCTGATTGGAGCTTACCCCTAGTTTCTAACTTGGGCACCGTCTTCAACCTGTCCCTCCCAGCAGGAGGGAGCTCTGTGCCCCACATCAGCACCTCCCCTGGCCACATCCAGCCTGACATTCCCTGAACACTCCTGTGATGCTCAGCACTCTGAGTGTGAGAGTGGAGGGACAGAGAAGCAGCTTGTCCCAGGCCACACATGGAGCTTTCTGGCAACACAATGAGCTGAACCTGTTTCCCAAGTCCCAGAGCAGCAACCTCACTATTGAACCACCTTTCTTCCACATAAAATACCTGAAACTATTCAGATTTTAAGGCAAAGGCATATGTTCCAACCTGAAAACTGTTTAAACTGTTGAATGCCACAAATGTCTACCAGACCTGCAACTCCCTACTTGTGCAGATAACATCTGTTAAGAGTAAGCGGCTCATACAGTTCTGCACCAGAAAGCTTAATAAGTTCCTTCTCCAAGATTAAAGAAACACCTACACATTCTAGATGCTTCTGCAAGTCCCTGGAGGGAGAAAATGCTGCTTAGTCCTGAGACAATGAACCAGCTTCCTTCCTCAACAGCAACAAAACCCTGCTGCTTTACCTAGCACTGAGAGGAAAAGTGTTATTTATAGAATTGAGCCCTATACCAACACGTACCTAAGTATTTCTCACAGTTAGGGTATTTCTCACATGTATCAAGATGACCTTAGACCTATATATTTTCAAAGTCCTAAACTGAAAGATCAGTGTAAGAGCAGAAAAAAAAAATTTGAAGCAGCTCAGCCAGATCTCCCATTCCAATTCATTTCAGTCATTCTCTGCATGGAAGTATAACTTCAAAACCTGAACCATTCCTGTCACTCAGACCTCTTCAGCAGGCAAATTTTTAAAAGCAGTTACATTATTTTCATATGTCAAATAAGCTCACCAGGATTATGATATTTAGATTTCTTATATAATTTTATAAATCATTGACAGGAATGCTTCTAGCCATGTCCTACTGCATTTAGTTTCAAAACCAAAAGAATACATATACTGACTGTTGTGTTTCTTATAAAATTTCCTGGACTTCTTAAGCATTTGTTCCACGCCGTAAAAATGTTTTATGCTAAAGCCAGTCACCTAAATTCCCATTTTGGCACTGAAATAAGTTACTATCCTGTATTTTCATGCAATTACACAACTGCACAAAGGTTCACTTGGCTCCAAACCCCAGTAAGTGTTTTCTAAGACTGTTTCTATTGTTCATAATTATCAGTGAAAAAAAAAAAAAAACAAACCTGCCGAAACCCATCTTGCAAGACAGACACAAGCTCTCATATCACACACCAATGCAGGGCTGGATTCATCCAAAAGGACAGCAGAGCATGCAAGGAAACTTCTCATTAGAACATGTACTCACTTCCCAACACTGCTGGTTTGCTGCACTTTGGTGGAACTGCATTTACTATGATAACTGTCAGCTTAAATAACCAGGAACAGTCAGTAATAAAGACATCGATGGAATTCTAAATCTACTAAAATAGATTAAGAATTTTGCAGGCCTGGCAGTTTGGGCTACATCCAACACTGCACTGGAGACTGTGTTACAGGCAGAGATCTGTTCTCATTTCAGTAATGTCCTCAAGTTCTTTCTAATCTGTTACAGTCAATAAAAACTGACTTCTGCACTTCCTCTCTTCTACACCAACTCTCTGACATGCAGTCAGCCTTTATTTGAGCTGAGATAGCTCTGCTGCCTTCTGGAACAAGCTCCAGCTACCTGGAAAAAACAAAGCCTTTTCCTGCATTCAGGTCTCTTCCTCATGCACACGCCTTCTGTACTCCCCATGTGTGTGTCTGTCTTCTGTCACTCAGCTACAACTCCTGAGGAAAAATAAGTACAGAAGGAGAGAAGAAGCAGGAGGCAAAGCATGAAGATGCTGCCTATTTTGTTCCTACAATGATTCTTCTTTGCCTATTCTCTGATTTGTATGAAAGCATCTGCTCCTCTGAAACATCTCAAGGCTGCACTACACCTGCCAGTGGCTCACTGTGCATCTTTTTCTTTAACTTCACCCTTAAAAATGCAGAGCTATGCAATGGAACATGAGGCCAAATATAGTTTTAAAGCAGAGAAATAGCTCAAGAAAACAGATGTCTTTAGGATTTATGAACTCGGAATTAAATCTTCTACACTCACAAAATCAAATCACAATGTTTGATAACTGCAAGTAGAACTCAATGAGTCACACATTATATTAGGTTTATATTTTATGCAAAGCTGGCTGCAGCAGTGTAGCACTCAGTGATCCCCAGGACACAGAAAACCCCCATGTATTATTTCTTGTATTATCACTTTCTGCATCAGTGCTTATCTATCGCTGAATTAAAAGGCTCTCCTCCAAATATCAGCCAGGCCCAGCATCCCTCTCTAACACAAAGAGATTTCAGCCCACTTTTAACACTTCCTCATGTGACAAATGGGAAAATTGCACTTCTACATTTCTGTGCCCCACAAACCTGACAGTTTCGTGTAAGTAGCACCACGTTGCTGATACCTAATTCGGGTGCTCAGCCTAACAAAGTATTAACTGTTTCCACACTTTAAAGACTCTTCATTCTGATTGATTATAAACACAATTCACCGCCTAGTGAAAATTAGACATTTTTCTTACAGAAGGCCTGAAAGCAGCAGCCTGCCAAAGAGAAAACTGCTGGCCTCTTGATGTTACTTCGCAAATATTTGATGCAAAAATATAATGCCTTTTACGAAGGTCACACATTAGTTCCTCCCAAGGGAGCTGCACAACACATACAGAATTTAAATCTGTGTTAAGCTTAGCAGCATGTCAAACGCCCATCTGGAATTCTACAGGTGATAAAAACCGCGCATATAACAACAGTGGTTACAGTTTAACATTCATTTATAGTCAGGTTATCCATTTAAAGACCCTTTGGTTCAGTAAGTAACCAGCCCCGGTTACAGCTAACCCAGAACGGCGCTCAGAGCGTGCCAAACAGCCTCCCCACACAGCCCCCTGTGCAGAAGCTGCTCCTTCCGAAGCTGAAAACAAACCCGGCACTCCCCGCTGGCTGTGCCGGCCCCACCGAGCCCCCCTCGGAGCGGCAGCTGCGATGGGGATCCCCAAAGGGCAGGCGAGCCGAGGGAGGCTGCCCGGGGAGCCCACGCCCCGGCCGGCACCATCCCCGCGGGCTCTGCCCGGTAACACCGCTGCCCGCCGGCCGGCGAGCGCGGGGAGCACGGACCGTGACGAGCCATGAGATCCCCTCTTCTCTCACCTCCGCGGCCGTGACAGCGCCCTGCCTGCGCCACCGGGGCGCCCGACACCGCACCGGCCCCGGGGAGGCACGGGCAGAGCCGCCGAGCGCCTTCCAGGGAAAACGGAAAGGAAAAAGGAGGGAGAGGCAGCAGGACAGTGCCCTGCGCGGTCACACACCGGGCAGGCGCGGAAGGAACGGCATCACCCAGGGCGGGCCGAGCCCCGCCCCGGGCCGAGCACTTACTGGAGTGGCGGCAGTGCGGGAGCCCCGTGAGGAGAGCCGGGCGCTGCCCGGGCCCGCTCCCGGCTCCGCTCCCGGCCCCGCACCACCGGCGATGGGCTGCTCCCGCCGCCTCCGTCCGCACCGCCGGGACCCGCACTGCGCCTGCGCCGCCGCCCGCGCCCTGCCGGGACATGTAGTGCGGAGCTAGGGGGCAGGGGCGCGGCGCATGATGGGAACTGTAGTCCAAGTGCTGGGATGTTACTCTTGTGTTTAACGGAGAGGCCGCAGCACGGAAGGAAATGTTGTATATTGTGGATAAATTCTTCCCTGTGAGGGNCTGCAGCTGCCCCTCGATGGCTCTGGGTGGGAGAAGAGCCAGGGCTGGCTTGAAAGCCTGGTTTTTATACAGTTTTTGGCCCGTTTTGATCGGTGCCTTTTTGGATCCTTCATCCAATTGGTTCTCTGGGCTTTATTGAACCCTTATCGGTTATTTATTGTCACTGGTATCAATCTCTGAACGCCCAGGACGGCAGGTCTGGCCTTGTTCTAGGGTGGTCTCACACGGCAGGAAAGCACTGTGCTTTACAGATGTCTTTTTTCTTAGGTTTTAGGAGTTATTACAATTCATTTCAATTTAATAACTACAATCCTTTTAACAATCATAATGCTTACTTATTTATCTGTTACAACTTAACTTTTTATTAACTCTGTTACAATCTAATTAACTTATTGACAGTATAACTATTCCCAACTTATTTATAACACTTCCAAACTGTTTCGTGATCTAGGAGTCTGTGAACCGGCATTCACCAGCCGTGTGATGTGGAACAGGCCGAGTGCCAGATTCTGCACCTGGGATAGATCAAACCTGGGTGCAGGTTTGGGCTGGGAAATGGCCCTGGAGATGCTCCTTCTCCCTGGAAAGGGACCGGCGGTCCTGGCTGATGGCAAACTGACCGTGAGTCAGCACTGCCCTCACAGCACATAGCACAGTTGGCTTCCCGTGCTCAAGGACATCCCGGAGCTAACAAGCTTTAAGGATGTAGTAAATCACGATGTTGATATATGTCTGTGTATACTTTGCTAGCGTGGCAAAAATCCCGAGGTCTGTGTACCCCACAGCCGAACTATCTTCACCTGGAGGCGCAGGTGCTGCCTCACAGCCTTCTGCCATCGCTCCTGGTGGCAAAGAACAATTTCCCGTAATGGTGTTTAACCAGGTTTACCGGGAAGTTACTTCTTTTCTGAGCAGATATTCAATTTGTACTGTTTTCTGAAATAGTAACACAGATTTTTTTTTTTCCTTAAAGCAGTGATATCTCTAATTATGGAAATCATTTGAACTCTGCCGCTGCCTGTAAATGCATCTTTGTTTCAAGCTGGCAAGTACCAGCCATACTCCACGGAGAAACAAAAGCTGTAATCAGAGCACAACAATAAAAGCTGAAGTCAGCCGCAAACAAATGCCGCACCATTCCCATGGCAACTTTTCCCTATCGAACCCCGCAGAGGTCACACTCCGCAGCTGCACGAGCCAGGAGGTTTACAGCTTGGACTTCATTCACAATTATTCATACATTTTTGTTGTTGTTGTTGTTGTTGTTTTTCACGTAGCGGTGTTTTACTGGAGTTTTACGCAAGGCGATTAACAGCGGGCGGCACCGCCTCCCTCCCCCACTGAAGTTCTAAATTGACATTTCTCATCCCGACAGAGCTATCGGGAGCTGTGGCAGCTACTGAACCGACTGCGGGATGTGTCCTGCACATGGAAGAGCCTTTTACAGATTTATCCACCCTTTTTGCAGTCAAAAAGCCATGCAATCCAAAGCCATTCCACAGCGCATGAAAACGACAGCAGCCTGCGCTCTGATATGCCTTAACTTGCAAATATTTTCTCCAGCCTCCCACACAAGGTTTGAATAACCATATATTCTGACAGCAGGACTCAGGAAAGGGTAAAAAGATGGAAAGGTGACATTTAAAAGAAGGAGTGTATTTTGTTGGAATTTGGTAGCAAGCCTCATGTTGTAGTTTACCATAGTTTCTACCATGGAACACTACTGCAACTTTGCTTTTAGGGTGGCCTAATTCTCCCAGTTTAGTGAGGAAACAGTCAGGTGTTTAAGGAACTATTTTTTCTTAAGCTGAGACACAAACACTTTAAAATAGTCACATTCTGTCAGCTGTGCTGTTTACAAAAGTATTTGCACGAAATTCGCATGTGAAGAACCAAAGGATGAAGAGTTGGGAATCTTTGATGTCCAAGACATAAATACAGTTATCTCTAATGCTCCAACTTAAAGCAAAACTTGCTTTCAGTAGGAAGCTTCTCATAGTTTTAGTGTTATGAACTGTAGTGGTACAGAGGCTCCTTAAAGCTCAGCTGAACTCCCTAACTTCAAAATAACCCAGTATTTTCAGTATTCCTCTCTGTGGAAGGTGCAAATGTAACAGCTGAAAGTGATTGTGATGACAAACAGGTAAATTTCAGGTGTGAAGTGACCGGGTGACCCAGGGACTTTCATATTCTGCAATACAAAGTAGGCAGGCACAGATTACAAAGGACAGAATCTATATTTTACCTACCCTGCCGTGTCTAAAAATATTCAAGCACAAAATCTGCACTGGCTTCTTCTCCATGCAATGCCACTGACTTCAGTGTAGAAATTGGTTTGGAGCCCAGTATATTCCAGCAGAATTATGAGACGGGCATTTATTTCCTCTCCAGTTGTCTCTATTCATAGTTTTCAAACGCTGGCAGGTATCCCCACAACAGTCCTCATGGCTGGCAAAAAATGTTGGCAGGCCCCTGCTGTGCCACTTATTCAGAACCTTCTTGTGATTCTCCTCACTGAAACAGGTAGGAGGGTTTGGACACCAATTCCTGCTGGGATTTCAGTTATTCAGAGTACAGGCTGTAATGAATAGTATTTGGTGAGTGACCTGCAGCAATATGCACCCTTAAGAACAAGTGTTTACTTCACAAGGTACAGAAACTCCCAATGGAACAGTAGTGCCAGAGGTGTAGCATGTATCTATCCATATAAATGCAAACATACAAGTAGAAATATGCAAATCACATACATATCTTGTATATATAATTACACAGCTTGCATGCCTTGGCAAAGAAGCAGAAATATCCAAAAATTCTGAAATATCAATTTTCTAATTGTATTTTCATGATGGATAATTTTACCCAGCAGAGGAAGTTCAGCAGCTTTATAGATATGCAGAAACAAAGAGCCATGAACAAAACCTCACTTCATTGCTCTAAAGAAATTAATTCGGCCTGGGACAAAACGGTTTTGTTAAAACTAACAGTTACGTTGCCGTGGAAAACAGGAAAAAAGCCTGGCTGGTGAATTACTGAGTGCAGAGCAAAATGCTGTCACTATATTCTGTTTTTATGGGTTCAATATTGCAAATTCCATCCACATGCAGTATGCCTCCTGTGCACTATTTTAAGAGGGGTGTTGCTGACCTCAATGGGACTACTTTTCTTGGAGGCTGTGAGCAGGCAAGGTCATTACTCTGCTGACACCTTCAGTGTTAGCAACCAAGGAAAGCTTTTCAGTCATTAAACTTCATCCTAGGGGATGAATGTCTGAGTTTACTGCAGTGGCATGGGGCTAATTAGGTAGTATTTATTACCTAATTAAATTATTTGCCGTAGCACAAAGAGACCAGAAATTCTCCAAAGCTCCAGCCGGTGTGACCTGGGAAAGAACAACCCTTGCTACTTCAGGGTTGCCAGCTCTGTGACTGAAACACGTGAGCAAGACAGAGCTAAGAAATAAAACTGTCCTGTCCACCTCTGCAGCAGCCCCTTGTTTATGGCCAGTTTCTGAAGCTCCAGAAGGTGACAGTGATTCCTGAGCGAGCCTAAGGGGCAGTGAAGGTAAAACACCCTCTCCATCCCTGAAGGGAAGCAGCTGAAGCCCTGCAGAAGGTTTCCCTGCAGTCAGTGCCTCACAGGAGAGCTCCTCTGTGTGTGATGGGCACCTTGAGGGCAGCACAGACAAAAACCTCTCCGTGCCTCCCACGAGGGAGGAAAGGAGCAGGAGCATTAAAACCCCTGCACGTATCAGCAGACAGTTTAATTCAAAAGCTGCTTTAAAGCATATTTGCAATATGCATTTTAAAGCTGAAAGTTCATCTCTTCTGATGAAATGATGTTGACAGAGCTTGGAAATTTAATCTCACGTGGAGGTTGAATTCATTCAGTTTCAGCTGCCAGTCGTTGGATCTTGTTATTAATTTGATATTGAAGTAGAAAAGCATCCTGATGTAGCTGCTGTGGATAAGCACTGATATACAGTGATGAAGTAACTTCCCAGCCTTTTAAGTACTCTGTTTCCCTAAAAGCCATATTTAAATACTTTGAGTTTGTTAGGACTTTAATATTCTTATGTTGCAGTTGTTTTCCTCATTCCTATGTGCATAGCATTATACTAAAATACATATGGTGATTCCTCATTTTCTACCAAACAACACATTTTTATTTTGCTTCCATCTTTCTAGATTTAAAGTTTATTAGCAAAAAAAAAACCAAAAAAATCCCCTTTCCCCCCTTTTGTCTGTTTTAACCTAAAACCATTCCGCATTTAAAAAAAAAAAAAAAGTGAATTTTCTTCAAAATACAGAGTCCCTGCAATAAAAAGATTGAAATGCTTTCATTTCATTTCAAAGCTTAAAAGATGAGAGCTTAATCTTCTTCAGAAAAGGGCGTATTCTGCACTGAAATATATGCAAAGTGCCCGGGGGACTTTCAGCTCACTCTGCTGCTGCAGTCAGCAGTCAGGTCAGGACAGTGCCTTGCCGTTGTCTTTGGGCAGGATGGGAGGCAGAGGCTCGCTATTTTGTGTGTTTTATTTGTTTAATATTTCACTATGCACTGTGTTACAGAGATAATTTACATTTGTATGAGGCAGTACAGTGCAGAGTAAAGCTGGGGGTTGAAGCTGCTCTCATTTGTGCTTTTACCAGGAGCTAGAACATTATACTTTGCTGCAAGTCCCAGTCCTCAAAGGACCAGAGCTGGAGATTGTACTGGATGTGCCTTTTAAATTGTTATAAGCCATGATTTGGGTTGTATTTCACAGGAATTACTGCAGCAGGAGCAAGCTGAAGCAATGGAGAAGCCTTACAAGAAGCAGTTGCAGGGCAGCAATGACCTGACCTGAGCTGGCTTTGGGGCACAGGAACTCCCTCCAGCCTCTCCTGTCCTGAGTGACCACCAGAAGAGATGGAGCCCAAACTCGTGGACTAAATCAATTCAACAGATGTGCTTTTCCCCTTTGGATTCTCTCCCTGATCCCTCTGGTGGGGAGTGAGCTGTGTGGGGCTTGGTTGGTGGCTGGGGTTAAACCACAACAGAGTGAAAGTTTAGAAAAGGTTCTATTCAATTACAGCAAGATCCCAAAGTAGGTGGCAATGCCCTGCCCTTGGCACACCCCTCTGACTTAGCTGTGGCTGAAATTTCCCAAGCTGGGGAATCCCTTGGTGATGGCACTCTGCTTTTCTCCACCTGCTCAAAGCAGCTCCAGGTGGTGACAGTGCCACTGCTGCTGCCACCAGCCCTCAACCCCTCTCACTGGTACCCACCTGTGGATGTACCCCGTGGGGATGCCCACACAGGTGGCCTAGATGAAGGTTTTAAAAAAGGAAGAATGGCTCTGCAGTTGGAAATCCAAGCAGCAATGTCTGAAATGTGGTGTTTTACACCAGAGGAGGAATTACAAGGACTCCCAGTGCAAGGTAAAAACTGGCCCAGCCCTGTGACACACAGCACAGCACCAGCACAACCTCAATTCATAATTTCAGATGGGGTTAACATTTTTCCCAGCCCACTCTTGCCCTGGCAGATGCTGTGCCAGTTCAGGTATCACCTGGAAATCTGAGCTGGCACAGAAGTGGTATTAAAACCCAAAAGTGGCACAAGCTCCAGAGAAAGCACCTTGGCTCATTCACTGCCATGTGATTGTGTCACCCACACAGCCATCAAAAAAATGTTCAAGAGTTAAGGAGGCCCTGGCTAACAGCTAACATTGTAACTTTTAAGCCCATGCAATAAAGTAGGCTACTAATAAAGATTTATTAAATGTTAAGGATATCTCTGTAAAATCTACGATATTACATTACACAACTTGAAGTAAATAGCCAAAAAAACCCTCAAACCCAACTCTGTGCCTACATTTAAAAAGGAAAATGTAAATTTTCTTACCATTTCAGAGTATCTAGAAGGAATGCAAAAAATCTTTGAATATTTAGATTTAGAAAGTGTGTGAAATGATGAGGTTCTGGAGAGATTTCCAAACGGCTTCTTAGCCTGTTGGTGTCCCCTTCCCAGGTTGTTCCTTGAGTGCTGTTCTACATCTCCTTCAGAGAAATTATTTTATAATCTCTTAGGTTGATTTCTGAGCAGAAAAACTGATCTCCCTTCATCCCTATTAATTCCTGTTACTTGGGTGAAATGCCTGTCATCCTCTTTGGACAATCCCTATTTTTCCTACCTCATGGTTTCTGAAGAGCTCCCAGGAGCTCCCAGCATGATTTGCTTTTTACACCTCCCTTTGTGCCATCCCAAAAACTCTGCTGCCTTTGGTAACGTTCCTTTTTATTTATATTGGAGGAAAGATTGAAATTGGCCATTGGAATTAAAGCAGCTCAAAATTTGATCCCACATCCAGCCAAATTTCAGTGTTTGTAATTTCCAACTGCTCCTATTTTTAGTGTAGGAAGCCACAGCTTTGCTCATGGTGCACATTACACAATGGATTACTGCTTGTAAATCAATTGTGAATATTTTCTCATCAAAAGCTACCCCAATTGGGCCTTACCAATATAAAATCTTGTGTCTTTATTACATTATCTCTGGTATTTATACTTTTTAAAGTCAGTGTAAGAATGAGGTTCTCTTAGTATGTCCTTATAGTAATGGATGCAGCTATGATGTGATTTATAAAATCCCCTGCTACCAATGGTTCCTATCCAGAATCCACCCTGGATTTATCCCTGATGGATGCAAACCTGGAGCCAGAACCAGCTCCAGCCCCGCTGAGGTGGGGAACAGGATTTTACATGGAGATAGCAGCCCCTGTTCCTGGGGCACAGCCAGTGCCTGCCACAGGGCATGAAGGCAATCCTGGCCTCTCCTTGATCCCCAAGGATGCTTTAGGAGACAACAAGTTTCCTCTGGAGCCCTTTTCCCAAGCCCTGTTGCCACCAACCCGTACACTCAGTGCTGAACGTGGATGAAACTGAGCTGCTGCTGCAAACTATTTCACTGTCAATGCTCCCAGCACAGCTGCAGATATTGCTCCAGCCTGTCTGGCTTTTCAGCATTTCCTTACTCTCCACAGATTTTCCACTCCTGCTGAAACCAGCTCCACAGGTTGTGGCAGTGGCTGCAAGGGGTTGTGCAAACAGCAGCACTGCCAGCTCAGCTGCGCCTCTGCTCAGCCGGGGACAGCGCTGGCGTCTGCTCCCTGCCATCTGTCATCCTGAGGGGCACAGATGTTGACAGCTGTTCTCGTGCCAAATGCTACCTTTGCCATCCAGCTACTGTGCTCATCCAGCCATAGAATTTATCTAAGTCAGCCTGGTGGCTTTGTATTTCCAAGGTAGAGACAGGTTTTCCGCCCTAAGGGGGTTGGATTTTTGTTTCTCCTGATATCTGGAGTGTACAGCGTTTCTAGAAGGTGCACTGGGCTGTTCTGTGGCATTTTAGGATTTTATTATTATTATTTTGTAGATAGCTAAGCTATAACATGCATCAATTTTTTCTTTTTTTTAGTGCAATTCTGATATTAATGATGAAAAGGTGACTGCCTCTGCCAATTCTGCTTTGTCTTGGGAAAAAACCCACAGAACTGACTCATCCTTTGGATCATTTCATAGGTTCATCACACCTTAGAAACCTTTACAAGTGTGTGTAGTGGCATGGGGCATGTGCCTGACTGGGAATAACTTCACTTCTAGGAAAATACCTCAGCAGATGTTAAATATTGTCTTATGAACCACTAACACAAGGATGAATTAAGTTTAGAAAGGATAGAGATAGAGCTGGTTCAGTGTTAAAAAAATGAAATAAATATTTGATGGCAGTTAAGAGGCATAGCTTCCGTTTTACAGGGATTAATTGAGTTACAGTTTTGTTAAAAGCATCCTTCAGTTTTGTTAAAAGCAATAAGAACTCAATAGAAGTATCTCATGGTCCTGTTTTGAATTAATTATTAACCAGGAAGAGTAATCAAAATCATCAAATAAATGTGTCTCTCTCCATTAAAAGCATATCAGGGTGGTTTGCAGTGGCAAACCATAGGCAGAAATGACATTTCTAAAGGAAAATCGAGTGGCCAAAACAAGGACAAAATAGAGCAGCTGTTTTTTTGAGGCTGGAAGGGAACAGAGGAGAACCTGTGCTGGGGGGAGAACCCTGAGCTGTGCTGGGCACAAACATGC
Source organism: Chaetops frenatus (assembly GCA_013400775.1). Classification (NCBI taxonomy): domain Eukaryota; kingdom Metazoa; phylum Chordata; class Aves; order Passeriformes; family Picathartidae; genus Chaetops; species Chaetops frenatus. Next base: position 111,301 of record VZTR01000759.1, read on the forward strand.
CCTTTAGGGAAGAGCCTTGCAGGGGCTCATGTAAAATTTATCATGTAAAATTTATCTCTTGGTCCATACATTCTTTTACAGCTTTAGGGATTTTTTTTTTTAAATACAGTTTTTGGATAAAATAACTTCCCAAAATCTTAATGGCAAACACTTCCCTTGTTCAGAGTTAAACTATAGATTTTTTCCTTTTGCACTTCTTTCCTTTGAGAAACCAGGAACTGTATTTTCTGGAATTTCAGTGTTTCTTCTCCTGGCTGAAGGCTGGGAGCAGGTTGTGGAGGTGGCTCCTTGATCGGCAGGAGTGGAGGTACCCAAAGGGAGGGGAACCCCCCTGGGCCAGTGCCTGTCTGCTGGGGGAGCATCCTCCTGCTGTGGGGTTATGCAGGCACCCAAGCAGTTCCTGTGCCCTTAATTTGAGTTCTTTAAATGGAGAGAATCCTGTGAATGCTATAAAATTTCAGTTTGAGAAATCAAGGACCAGTGGGCCGTGATAGGAAGCCAATTTATTCCGCAAAATGAGAGAGCCACAATAAGGAAGAACAAAGGACAAAAGGAAGAAAAGACAGAAATCACGGCTAACAATTCCATAAGTAACCCACTCACTCCTCTGCAATGATTAAACATTAAACTCCCACAAGCTAAGCAAACAAAACAAAAAAAATTCCTCTGAATTCCCCCAAGGCTTTTGTCTTTGTAGCAAGGTCTGAACTTGAGGGTAGGTGCAGCTGCATCCTCTGCTGAGCTCCCTCTGCCCTGGAGGTGCTCTCTGGGTGAGCTGTCTGTACAGGGGTGTCTGTACAGGGCTGTCTGTATAGATCTGTCTGTACAGGGCTGTCTGTACTGGGGTGTCTGTACAGGTCTGTCTGTACTGGGGTGTCTGTACAGGGCTGTCTGTACTGGGGTGTCTGTACTGGGGTGTCTCTACTGGGGTGTCTCTATTGGGGTGTCTGTACAGGTCTGTCTGTACTGGTCTGTCTGTACAGGGCTGTCTGTACAGGGCTGTCTGTACTGGGCTGTCTGTACTGGGATGTATGTACTGGGATGTATGTAAAGGTCTGTCTGTACTGGTCTGTCTGTACAGGGCTCTCTGTACAGGGCTGTCTGTAAAGGTCTGTCTGTACTGGTCTGTCTGTACTGGGCTGTCTGTACAGGGCTGTCTGTATAGGTCTGTTTGTACTGGAGTGTCTGTACAGGTCTGTACAGGGCTGTCTGTACTGGGGTGTCTGTACAGGTCTGTCTGTACTGGGCTGTCTGTACTGGGCTGTCTCTGGCCAGGCTGGCCTCAGGTTGGGGTGATGAGCACTCTGTGCATAAAGCTCCTACACCATCCCTACAGATGCAGCAGGGTGTCACAGTTTCTGTCCCCCTGCTCCACCTTACCTGCATGAGTTCAAGTCCAAAGAGGCAGCATTGCAGCTCTTTTATTTCCCCTACAAAGCAATAATCTGTATTTGCCTCTCCTTAGCTGTTATAACCCCAGTAGCTTGTCCTCCTTTAGCTTCACTTTATTCACCAGGCAGGTCCCAGGCACACGCAGACTGCCTGTAGCCCCAAATTTGCCTTTTGCTACTCATCGCCTCTCTGCGACTTTAATTATTCCAACTAACTTCAAAAAAGCAGAAGGAGATTTTAAAATCATCCCGGCTTACAAAGCAGGGAACTCAATTTACTTTTGCCGAGCCGCCTCGCCAAAACGAAGACCGCAAAAGGAGCTCTCTCCTAGGTGGACTCAACCACGGCTTTATCAAAGAAAGGAGCGGAGCAGCCAGCTTCCCACACGGCTCCCTGCAGCCCGGCTTCCCTGGGGAATGCAGCACAAGCATGCACAGGCACGCCAGGACCAGCAGCACGCAAACAAATCTTCCTTTGCAGGGTCCCACAAAGCTCTTGCTTAACGCAGAGCTCGGCTTTCCACCTCCGCTTTGCTCTGTGTTTGCACTGCTGGAGGTAAACGGGGTCAGCAGAAGTTGCTGAGGTTGGGATTCAGTTGTTTAGTTTTTTTTTTTTTTCTCCTGTGGACAGCATAGGAGGGTTGGGGATGAATTCCCAGCAGGGAGAGCTCCGGGGTGGTGTCGTCCTGGGGGGCAGATGGAGAAAGGGGGTTGAAATCCCCAGCTGCTGACAATGAGACTTTCCCTCTGGAGCATCTCCCCCACTGTCTGGGCAGCAGTGAAACCCAGGAAGGTCTGGAGCCATGGTGAGAGTCTGTGATTCCAAGATTCCAAGAGCTACAATATGATTTTGGGTATGTAAAGTAGGCAAACAGAGGTGTCCTGGCTGCACACTTGTGCACAGACACACCATCTTTGTGAAAACACCAAGATTCCTTTGGACACACCACAGGTCAGACGTGCAGAAAGGATTCCTCTTTGCAAAATTTGAAAATATCCCTCTCCTTCAGCTCAATTCTGGACACCATCACTTGAAAAGAGTGAGGTATCTGAAATCAAAATTGAAAGTGTGCTATCCTTGATGATTATTTATTCAAAGCTCTGGCCAAAACAACAAGACACTCATAGTCTATGCCTGCCTGAAGTAAGTGGGGCTTTATCCTGGTGGGGCTCTTTCTCAGCAGAACTAAAGATAAGGCTAGGCAATTGCATCTGGTTGAGTTATCATGTCTAATAAGTTAATTCAGCCATGTGAAAGGCTGAAAGACTTAAGATACATGTGAGGGGATTTTTTTAAGTTTGCAATAGGCTATGGGCCTGTTTGTAGCTGGGGAATATGATACAGTGAATGAGAAGTGGCATATTAAGCTCAGCTTCTTCAACAAATGCATGTGTAAATAACAGTAGTGGATTAAGGACTTAGTTTCAAAGAGTACAGATGTGGAGCTCTAAGGGAGTTAGAGAGTTGAACAGAGGAAAACTAAATGAAAATGGTAAAATAGGAGAGGAAAGGAGGAGAAAGGAGAAGTAAAAACAAAACAAAAAAAACCAAACCAAACCAAAACAAAAAACCTCAATCAAATGAACAAAAAAAAACCAACAAAAAAAAAGAAAGGAAATATGGAGTAGACATAAAAACAGAGATCACCAGGAAGAAAACAAAAACAGAGACTGGACTGTCCCCTTTCAGATGGTGATTGTGAAATGAAAAAGCTTCTCTGGAACCTAAAGCGGTCACTGGAGTTCATCTCCCCTGGAGAAGGCTGCAGAGCCAGCACGGCGTACCCAGATACGGAAAATGGTGAGTGTTGCTGCTGCATAATCTGTTTTCTTTCATTTGATGAAGGTCATGACTTTGATATTTTCCACCAGACTGGCCCCATTTGGGTGTCGGGCTGTTTGTTTGTTTACAGATGGAGAAATGTTTCCGACATCTGTCTGCATTCTCCCAGCAGCTACCTCATGCTCCTTGCAACTTCCCAGCCTTGCCCACGGCCCGTTCTTGGAAGGTTAGCTTAGTTTGTGTTGGTTAAAACACCCTTTAGCTGAACTCACTTGACACAACAGCACACTGAGGACTGTCTTAGCCTTTATGTAATGTTTTGCTAATTTTAACAAGCAGGCTGAGTGGTAAGAGCCACTGGGGTTGCTGAAGAGCCATGAAGAGATTACTTAGTCAGATATTTCTGGAAACGTCTAGATTTCTAGAAATACAGATGAAATCATACCGAGATCAGAGTGCAGCTGTGCAGGGAAGAGGCAACTCATTTTTCACCTCCATTGTCAAGCCCAAATTAGTCCAGCATTGGTTGGAGAAGTGATGTGGTCACTGGGTTTTACAGTGGCTTGAGCAGAGAGCTGTGAAATGGGCACAAGCTGGTCCTGGAGGTGGGGATTAACAAGTCCTCTGAGCCCTTGGAGCAGCCCCTGTCTCATCCTTGTGTACATCCCACAGCAGGGTCAGCCTGCATCTCACCTCCTGGGACATCCCTTGGGGTCACCTGGTGCAGGAAACCAAATTAGTTTGGGAAATACACAGAAACCACAAAGTCAATGCTTCAAGTGGAAATCTTGCAAAAAGCCAAGCTGTTCTCTGCACAGCCGAGTCATCAGGCTCACAGAGTTGTGTCTGGCCCTTATTCCCACCCCCTGTGGGGCTCCCAGCTCCTTCCCACGTCCCCCTAGCCATCCCTGGGGCGAGCCAGGGCTGGGGGTCAGCTGCCCAGTGGGCAGGACAGCAGCCAAGGGCCACGTGTCCTGTCCACCAGTGTCCCAACACACGTCTCTCCTCCCTACCCCCACTGAATTTCATCATACGGGCAGGCAGGTCCTTGGGTTTCTTAGGCTCTTTCAGATGTGATTTGAATGAGCCAGCAGGCTCTGAATTCTGACAAAATGTACTTCAGCCTTAACCCTGCTTTAAAATTGACTCCTGTGTAAGAAGACATGAAAATCGATGTGTGTGAACTTGGGAGATAATTTCCTGTACAGTTTATCTACTAATGGCTATCCCTAAATGTTTTACACTTCCTACAGTATATCAGAGTTGTAATTGTGCAACTAATTGAACAGGGCTTTCATTGAACTATCCCTAGGAACAGTTTACACTTAAACACTCAACCAACCATTACCTAAAGCTTTGACAGAAATGGTTACCATAAATTTCCTTTCAAAATTGTGATTTAGTGCAAGCATAGTGCCATTTTTTTTAACAAGCAAAAAAAAAATAAAGTTTATGCTGTAGAAATGTGCACATGGTCATTGGCAGACTGGCTCCTGACCTCAGAATTACTATGAAACATGTATTTTAGAAACTGAGAAACTAGAGAGTAAGTGTATTTACAGGAATGAAAGGCTGACCAGAATGATAAATGAATCAGGCTTAATCAGAAACAAACAGTGACCTATTCATAGCTCTTTCAAAAAGGCAAGAATTTTGCAGATGTTGTTGGGTCAAGTTATATAAAAAGACAGTTTACAACAAGCAGAATGTGTGTGCTAAAGTCAAGGGAAGCCTTCACAGACACATGTTTTTCCCATAGCTACGTGACTTTGTTCCCCAGCGGCCTGGTTTCATTTTGATACACGCTCCTTTTCATCTCTGACCAGGGCACCATCCCCGTGGTGGAGGGATTGCTGGAGAGTGCAGTGAGAACTTGGAGAGGCATGAGAAGCTGAATTTTTAGACTTAATTCCCTTCAGACATCCCAATCCATACTAGTGGGAGCTGTGCCCAGCGCTGAGCAAAACCTGTGCCGGGAACCTGCGCCGTGGGCAGCACGGGGGTGGTGCTGCACTGCCCAGATTTTGGGCAAGGTCAAACATCCCTCTGACGTATCCATCAGTGCCCCTGGGGTGCCCACAAGTGTGTGGGAAACACTTTCTTGGACGGCAGCTCCAGCTCCCATGGGCAAGGCTTCGTCAGCCTCGTGTTTGTAGTCCAGCAGGAATAAGGAGCTCAGCAAGAGCTGGAGCCCATTTTTCTCCCATCTCAAGTGGTGGGAGAGTCAGTCAAAGGGCTGCAGTTCAGCCAGCAGAGGAGCTGGGGAAGGGCCAAGATGAGCTTTTAAAGGGCTCATGAGTTGACACTCATTTGCCTTTGAAAACCCTGAGCATCTGCACTGAAGCCCAGAAGACCAGAACCCATTCACTGGCTTGGAGCCCAACACATGCTCCATTAAACCACATTTCATTTCTTCTAAATAAATAATCAGCCTCCTTTATGGCACCATAATATATCTGAGGTAGTGTCTCTGCTGCTATTAAAGTAGAAGAAGAGGGGAAGGAGATTGATAGCCAACGTTTCATGTGATGAAAGGCAGAATTAATCATAACCCAAGTACAGGATGGCACTGCTGCACCAGTTCTGGCCTGAGCCTGCCTCTCTGTGTATCACCTTGTTGCACAATATTTCATAAAACACTGAAATGTTGAAATAGAGCCATCCTGGAAAGAACTGTTTATGCCCAAATTGTGGATCTGATGGCATTAAACAAGATCCCTTGCCTTGAATCAGGCTGTGTTTTGTCCTCTCTGGCTTTGCACGGGTGGCTGCAGAAGAAGTAAGACCTGCAGGGTCCAGAGGCTGCTAAGATTTGTGCACTGAAATTTAAAGTGTAGAAGTGGGGTAGGACAAAGGAACATAGGCTGGAGGGTCAGAAAGCGCACAGAGTAGTGTGTAAATTCAGAAGGATTTACAAAAACATTTCCATAGCTGATCTAGAATAAGCTCATTCATGGCTCATGTAACATTAGAACCCACTTGGAAAATATTTTTCAATCAAACAGTAATCAGAAAACATGTGTGGATCTGCAGGAAATTTGAGAGGTGAGCATCCCCAGACTTTCTCTTCCTCTAGTCTAGAGGCAGGTTTTGCCATCTAAGCCCATGCCTTAATACAGTGGAAATTGCCAGTTTTCAGCAAGAACCTGCAGGTAATGGATACGACCTGCTGATCGAATTTACCCTTCCAATGAGCATGACAGGACAAGAGACTGCAGTTGCTTATTTTCACTCTGTGCCAGTCATGATTAGTGGGCTAAATGGATCAGTCCTTGTCCTGCTTCACCATCTCCACCAGGTGCTAAAATCACTTCATCAAGGGAGGAAACGCCAGGACTGACTCAAGAAACAAGAAGAGCATGTGTGGCATGGCTTAAAAGCGATGCTAGCCATGTTTCACCACCTACACCCAGACCTGAACCAGGATCCATATTGGAGGAATCAATCTGATTTTTCATAATTTAAGTCTCTCAGATGACTTCTGGCTAAGCACTTGGTTTGGAGAAATACCTGCAATTTCACGGCTGTGAACTTTTAGCAAAAACACAGTTTCTTGTTAAATGAGGAAGGGGTAGCTCTAAGCTCTTTATCTTCCTGCTGTGAAGCAGACAGTTTTTATCTCTACCTGAAATCTAAGCTTTGCAGACAAGGTGAAAAGAGACGTGTTTGACTCCTGTGTAACAATTCAAAAGTCCCGACACAGACACACAGAGGCGAACCACAGACATCGTCTCTTAAATAATTTTTTGCAAAAGCTGTGCAGGCGATTCACAGGTCTTCACAGGAACTTGGTATTTTGCTGGGGAGCATAATCTTTTCTAATACTGTTAATTTTCATAAGCCCTTTCTTGTCTGGTGGTTAAACCACAGGTCTACAAGTCACAACACAGGCGTGTCGTTCCTGCTCTTCCTTGGCCTTGTGTCTCGCATCCAGCAAGACACAACTGCATTGTTACATTTTTCTGAACCCTGAGCCCTAAAACTGCAAGATATTTGCCCATCCATATTGCTTCACTGAAATAACATTTGCAGAGCACTTTGGGTTGTCAGAGGAGAGACATTATTTATTAGTGTAATTTCTGATTTTGGCTACGCCCACGCAACCTGCTTGTTCGTGTGGAACGGCGTCATTTCTCTGACTTCCTTTCTGTGCAAAGGCTCGGTGTTATCTGAGTTAGGAAGTGTGATTAAGGAAAGAACTATGCTTCTTTTTCAAGGTTTTTTTAGCTAGATCAACATAACATGTGCTTTTCCCTTCACAGGAGTGATTTTACTTTTTTTCCTCTAAGCTGAAAACCCTGCACCAGTGAGCTACGATCCTGAGATAACAATGAGCATTTTCTGTGATGTCTTCAGTCCACGTGCCACCAACATTTTCTTTGAGGTGCTAAGCCTCTCCTTTCAACACCAACATCAGTAAAATTCAAGGGAACTCCTGTAGTTCAGAACTGAACCTTGGCTGGAACAACTCTTGTGTAGGCTGTACACACTCAGGCATCACTTATAGGAAGGGCTGGCATTGATGTACAAATATTTTATTTACAGAATCTTTGCTAATGAACTCTCTAGCTAACTGTGACCCTTGAAACACTCTGCAGCTTGCAGAAAGTGCAAAGTGAGGTAATGGTCATGTGTGGACGTGAAGATCAATGGGTAAAGGCTGAAGAAGTCTAGCAAAACCCCATGTCAGCAGCCTGTTGAATCAGCTCTTTAAACAAGCTGCTGGATGTTGATGTAGGGTTTTGAAGTCTGATGTGCTGACAGGCCCTTGTTTTTGCCTACTGATGGCAAAGGCATTATATTTGTCATCAACTGCACAGCAATAATTGGAGACAGCATTTTTGTCACAGACTCAATAGGTGTTGCAACAAGCCTGGTGTGCTGCCTCTGTGTCTGTCGCCACGTTTTAAAATTCATGGACTATGCCTGTTTTTGTTTTTTTCTAATATGTCATATCAGAGTCCAAGCTGTTTTGTGAGCAGTAAGCATTTACTTACCACAAATGCCACATCAGCATCCAGACATAGCAGGAATAGCTGTGGTAGAGTTCATCCTTTCCCAAATGCCTGTTGCAGGAGGCCTGTGTTCCTCTGGATTTTGGGTGAGCTGGTCAGCACCCATCTGTGTGTCTGATTCTCTGAAGAGAGAACTAATAAAATTCAGGCAAAAACTTGTAATGTGTGGGAAAACCAATGGCCAAATATTTCTTGTGTCAACTGGCAACTGCAATTCTGGTTGGGAGACTGTAGCCTTTGGTTATATGCAGCCTTTTTCAGGTATAAACAGAGATAAAGTCCTCTGAGATTTTCAGGATGAGTGAAAATACTGAGTCTTATGTCAAGGTTTGCATTTGATTTCCCTCCCATTTTTGCTGTTAGTTCAAATGAATGGGATGCTAGAGAGTTTTGACCCAGAATCGTGGAGTTCTGTGAAACTGCTTGATGCAGGTTACAGTAGGATGTGTTTCTGTGAAAAGTAAAGAGATTCCATGGTAGGGATGGCCATCCCTACAGCAACTGTGGAAAACAGGCTGGAGAGGACCAGGCAAACACTTTCTCTGATGCCCCAAACAAGAGATGCCCTCTCCAAAGCTGGACCTCTCACTGGTGCTTCCAGTGCTCACACCCCACCCAGGCTTGGCCCTGCAAATGCAAATTATTAAATGTTTGGGTGAGAAGGAAGATCAATTTTCTTTCAAAATCTCCTCCACACTGCCTCGGTGTTCAGTTCTGAGGGCACCTTCTGAGCTGCCCCTGGGCCAGCCCAGCCCTGGAAGCACAACTTTTGTCTCAGTGAGATCTGAGGCTGAGCCTGGTGAAGCACCAGCAGCTCTGGAAACCCCCAAGCAGCAGCAGCCAGGCAGAACAACCTGTGTGCTGTAAAAAACCCCTATTCACCAGCACCCCCAATATTATTAATCAGCCCACGGTTTGCTCAGACAGGAAATTGTTACTGACCACTTTAATTTTACTAAACAAATGAAACCACCCCATTACTCATTCAAATCTAATAAACCGCAGCACACAGAGGAGGAAGTGAGCACTTCAAAATGGCTTGGAGAAAAGTTCTCACTTTGTTTTGCCATTTAATTAAAGCCAGGCTTTTTACAGGAAAGGGCATAATTAAATGGCAGCATGTGTACTATGATAATCTTCTTCATTGGCATCTCAACATGCAACTTGCTGCTGAAGGCAGGCAGACTCTTTGTGCTGCTCTTTACACTCCCAGAGCCTTACCTGCTCCTCAGGAAGAAAAAACACTTGGTACCAGCACAGCTCTCCTCTTCATACCCTGTTGGATGATCCAGGGCTTCATTAGGCAGGTGCCAATGAAATAAATTTCCTTATTGCCTAATGCCTGCAGATGTTCAGAAAGAAACTTCCTGAAGATGGGCCCTGCAAATCCCCTGGCAGCCATCGATTTTATCAATGCCTCGGCATTTCCCGATCATCAGGTCTTTAAAATATAAACAAAATAGTCCAGCTTTAATATTTGCAGTCCTAGCACTAGTTCAATATGTGATGTGATTTGTGTGCATATGTAAATATTGTCTTTGCAGTCAGAAGGCAGACAAAGCATGAATGTACTTGTACCACAGAGAGGGATTGCTGTAATTGTTTGCCTTTCTTCTTGACATCAAATTACTGCTCTAAATGAAGGGAATTTCACAAACAGGCAGAAATGCCATTTTTGCTATGGGAATTCTACTTACTCCAGCTGCATGATGAAGTTTCACCTGAAATAAGAGTTCATAAATGGGAATTATTCCTTTGTGGTGTTTTGGCTCCTAAAAGGTGATTAAAGAAGAAAACCACAGATAATCACAATAAAGGGCAAATATCACAAAGAAACTTAACACCCAACGTGTTTTTGTAGCACTGCAAAGGCCATGAAGGCGTTTTCAAGCACACACGAGTTTGTTCCTGTCTGTACAACACCCACTCTTTGGGACTGTTGGCATTTGGCACCTTCACACTCAGGGGATGGACAGTGTTTGCTGGAAGGTCCTTGCCAATTTCTTTGGTGTCTCACCTGGTTTGCCCTAGACAATCCTTAATCCAATGCAAACAGCAGTAAAGTCAACAGGAAGAAGTATTAAAGAAGCCTGCATACTTAATAAATCCCCCGTTAGTCACCATCAGAAAGAACTGGGGTGTGATAAATCCTTTTTGTTACCATGCTCCAGTCCCATGCATGGACCATGTTATCCACATGAAACCCTCTTCCCTTCCCCATCACAGACGTGGGATTCAATCTGCTCTCCTTCCCATTCTCCAAAACATTCTCCCTACCACTCTCATTAGTCTTACTTAATTTGTTTTGCTCTGTGGAAGGAATTACAGATTTGCCATCCTAGAGAACAGCTGACATTTTTACAGGAAAAGAAGTACGTGATTCATAATTTTCCAGAAATCTGCACATTACATACGAAGCACATTAGCACCTTCAGAGGAACAGGATAAATCTTGAAACTTGTACTGTATTGTTGCTGTTTGTCTGCTTTATGTACCTGTTCAAACACACCAAATCTCACAGCCAGCAAGGAAAAATATCTGTGGCCTCTCGTGCCATCATCATTCAGCTGAAAGGAAAGTGGTTGCACCTTGAGAAGAAAATGATTTTAAACAGTGCCATTTTGCAATGGCATTTTCCAGTGGTGCAGAGGACTGGGGAAGATGCAGGGAGATGGAATTTTGGGTAGGGCAGACCTCTTTTCTAAGCCAGAATATTCAAAAGAAATTCATAATGTAATTCTGACTTAGTGTTCAATTTCAGTCATCATTTTCTTCTTGTCTTGTTGGTTTAGGATTATTTTTTTGTTGTTTTGTTTTGGGGGTTTTTTTGGTTTGTTGTTTGGTTTTTTTTGTTCCTTTCTTTTTTAAAAGCAACATCCTTAGCTTGTCTTATCAGGAACGATGGGGGAAATGCTGTGATGGAACCAGACTGCCAGAAGAAAGATCCTGAGGAAAAGAAATGCTATGGAAAGGTGCCATGTTCAAGGGGACATTCAGCTCCATCTTCCTTCTTGTCATTTTGAGAGGTGAACATGCACATGGTGTACAGAGCAGAAAAAGCTCTGAGATACCGGAAAAAGTATTAATAATTAAAATCAGTGAGTGTTTTATATCAGTGAACAAGGTCTCAGGAGGAATAGCTGGATGTTTTGAATAATGTACTCCTCAGAAATCTTCAGAAAGTCAAAAAATTATTTATGAAGTGCATATGAGGACAAGAGTGGTCTATCCACTAAGCTAAAAATGTCTTTCTTTCTACCCTCTACTTTTCAGCATCACTCACAGGTACCTTATATCCCAAAAGCTGTACCACCAAAATTACCTTATATGTGCACTGGGAAGCAAAAGCTTGGCAGTTCAGAGGTTGTTTCTCACATCCTTCTGGCCTTAATCAGAGCAGGATTTGAAGGCACTTTTTAAGGATGTAATACCCTACATGGAGAGCTGCATCCAGCCCTGGTTCCTCACCACAGGAAGGTCATGGACCTGTTGGAGCCAGTCCAGAGGAGGCCACAGAGGTGGTCAGAGGGATGGAGCAGCTCTGCTGTGAGGAAAAGCTGAGAGAATTGGGATTGTTCAGCCTGGAGAAGAGAAAATTCCAGGGAGACATTAGAGCATAAAGTGCCTAAAGGGGCTTCAAGAGAGCTGCAGAGGAACTTTGGGCAAGGGATGGAGGGACAGGACAAGGGGGAATGGCTTCCCACTGCCACAGGGCAGGGTTGGATGGGATATTAGGAAGGAATTGTTCCCTGTGAGGGTGGGGAGGCCCTGGCACAGGGTGCCCAGATTTGCTGTGGCTGCCCCTGGATCCCTGGCAGTGCCCAAGGCCAGGTTGGACAGGGCTTGGAGCAGCCTGGGACAGTGGAAGGGGTCCCTGCCCATGGCAGGGAGGTGTGAATCTTATTAAGGTCCCTTCCAACCCAAACCATTCTGTGATTCTATGATTACAAAAAAGCAGCAATCTGAGACTCCAGGAATAGCCTCCCTCGTTTTCTGTTTCTGTTCTGGAGGTGATCCCTCCAGCTCCCTGCAGGCTGAGGCAGGGGAAGGATTCACTCTCCAGGCCGCTGCAGCTGCAGGAGCCCTTCAAGGGCCGCCTGTCCAGCCCAGTGCCACCCCCAGCCCTGAGCTCTTACCCACAGCCCTGCTAGGACAGTGGTATTTCCTGCTCTGGAACTGCACGTTCCTGCTGCTTCCTCTGGAAGAATAACCCCGGAGTGAGTAAATAGCGGCCTTCAAAGGGAGATTCCTCTGCAGGGCCCTGTGACTTGGCTGGCTCTGGCTCTGGAAGTCCCCGGCCCGCGGTGCCACCGAGGCTCCTCCCCGCCAGACTTTCCCTACAGATCCCACCCAGCCGTGCTTCCCGAGGAGCGAGACAGGATCAGCTCTCTCTCCAGGGCTTGTTTCCTCCCTTGCAGGCTTTTGTGCCATCCCTGGGCTGCAGGAGGCTTTAGGGGTACCAATTCCCTGTGAGAGCTCCCCAGCAGCACAGGTAGCCACTTTCCAGAAAAAAAACCCCTCATTATACAACTGCTGAGACTCCTCTTTCTCCCCCAGCACCCAAAAGTTATAAGAAGTGATGGTATAGCTTTGTTAAACAACAACAACAACAAAAAAAAACAAACCCAAAACACCGAGGCCCAACTTTCAGAGGATTTTTAGAATCCTTTCCAGTGTACCTCATCCTTCATGTTTGCCCCAACCACTGTTTAAACATTTTTTGTTTGCTTAGGCAACTAGATTTATATCCTGGATCAGTAAATAAACCTGTGACTGTGTGCTTTCCTACAGATACTTCTACCTGATAATTGCAAAACACAGCAAGCAGGAGAAAATGACACGTGCATAAAGAAAACTGGTGTCTTGGAGGAAAAGGATCAGGAATTATAGCTCTGGTTTGATGTATGGAGGCAGACACACAGAGAGTTGAGGCTGCTTAGCTCCAGGATTTATTTAGGTTTAGAAGTGTCTCTCTAAGCAGAATGATGTCCAAGCAAAAATGTTAGGGTGGATGATAAAATATGAATCCAGAAAGTCTGTGGGTTAGATTTCACTAAGCTTTGGCTGCAGTTGCTGGATTGAGGAGCTCTGTCTCCTCTGGCTTAGACATTACATAGCAAAGCTTGTAATTTTTCATCTCCTCTGGAATGCAATTTTGCAACAAATACCGATTCTAACTACTAGGTGCAAAGGAATTTTTTTAAAATAAACTTTTTTACCTTTCCCACCTGCGTTCAGAGTGGGTCAGAGGAGTGGAAGGAAGGTGCCCCCCTACCCAGGAGAGAGGTACTGAGGGGAGCTGGGCTGCCCACAGACCTGGCACTGGCACTTCAAATCCTTCCGTCTGAAAACAGGGGCTGGTGAGGTTTAAATCACAAACACACAATAAAACCTACTTGAAATGCATCCATGTAAACGAAGGGATTGAAAAACAGCTATGTATCTCTGTCCTATTTCCCTTTCCAGGAAGGAGCATCTCTTGGGTAATCTAAAAACAAAACAAAGTAGCAGAAAACTTTACTTAACCTCAAGCTAATTTCCTATCCGGACTAAATTTAGCCGGTTGGGTTTTGTTTGGTGGACGAGCCTCTCAACACAGTAAATTCAGGGGGAGGTTGCCATTGGCCTAAAGCAACAGTTGCAGTGCTCTGGTTGAAACCGGCTGATTTAATTCCACCTCACAGCAGTGATTTTTGACACGAAATGTCACTTTCTGTTTGGAGGCAGCGGCGCAGGGGTCTGGTGAAGCTGACGGCTGAGTTTTGCTCCCTGGAAAGGCCCAGCCACCCACAGAGCACACAGCTGCTGGGAACTGGCTCCCAGTCACTGCTGCCTGTCCGACGGCAGCCGAGGCAGAGCACAGCAGGATAAAAACATTATCATGAAACCTTCTCCACGCGTGTTTTGAAACAGACAGTCCTCAATTGAAGGAAGATCAAGTCAGGGACCAGCCCAAAACACTTAGATTATTTTTCCATGAGTCAAGGGTTACACTCAAAACAAAAATGAGCCTACAAATACCAAGGCCAGGCTGGTGCACGGAGCTTTTCCCAGCACAGGTCACTGCTGCCAGCCTCCTGCTACGGAGAAAAAACCATCTGACAGACTGCTTGGAAAGTTTTTAAAACTTTATTCCCTCTGTCTGTCGTTGCCTTTCTAAAACCTTTAATTTTAAGGCCTGCAATTATTTACACTGCTGTCAGCTCGAGGTGTAGAAATTGTGGAAGGAGCAGAGAAGGATAACAAATACATTTAGAAACCCTCTAAAACTGGCAGCAAGTGTTTCTGCTGTGTGCAAGGGTTTGGGGAAGCAGAACAAGGTGCTTCTCTTACCTAACTGAGAATTGCTTCGTCTTTGTGGTGAGAATCTTTCCAGGGTAAGGAGATACCAGGTTACCAAACTGTCACAGAAATTATGACTAAGAAGTGTCTGCTGCTCACCTCAGTCCTGAGGTACTGGAGGAAGAAGAGGAAGGGAAGAAATAATTTTTAAGCAAGAGAATAAAAAAAACAAAAAACCACAAAAAANAAAAAAAAAAAAAAAAAAACAACCCAAAAAAAAACCCCACAAAGACTTGTACAAGTAAAAAGCAACACCTTTATTAAGATAGTGCTTGAAGGTAATGCTTGAAGGTAATGTTTGAGCAGACAGTGTATTTGATCCCATCAAAGTGCAACGATTGGGAGTGACAAATGCACCGACAGACTGGCTGGAAAAAGTGGTTTCAGGATACTTTCCTTCATCTCATCCCCGCAAGACCCACCAGAGCTCCTGTCCCAGCCCCTGCCCAGCCTCAGCCCTGTGCATACAGAGTTTCTGGGGCTGATTGGTTTTCCAGCCCGCCATCCAAGGTCCCTGTTTTGTTACAAACCAGAATCTGAAGGCTTGAAATGACATTAAAAAAACAGTTTGTGTGCTCATAAATGCAGTGGCAGAGGCTGCAGCAGTGTTTTCCTCTTGTGCTGGGAGGAGCAGCACCTGGCACAGCACTTGGGATGGGGCATCTTTCTCTTGACAGATCTGTCTTTTCTTCTTTTTTTTTTTTTTCCTTGCTTGTGGGCAGAAAATAAAATTAAATTGCATAAACCACCCTTGTTAAATTTGGCCCTTATTTTCTTCACAGGCTAAAAGGTACATTTGAGATTTTACTACCCACACTTAATGAACTGGATGTAAATGAAAAGAAAGCTGTCTTAAATGTAATTTAGCTTTCTGTAATCATTAACAGTCTTTCCTAAGTCCATAGTTGATTCACTTTGACATTTTTTGTGGGATTTACAAACACATTTAGCCTCTGTTGGACAAATGAGACTCTGCCAGATGCAAGCCAGGACTGAAGATAATTTAAGATTGTTTCCACTCTTTACAGCAGCAGTTTCTCCTTCTATCTGTAGCATAAACAAATAAACACAATTACAGGCAGGGAAAGAACAAAAAGTTGCTTACTAGTACAAAACAAAGCAAACTTTTAGGAAGAAAAGAAGAAAAAATTGTTTTGCAGTACTGGTTGTATTTTTCATCTGGTGACACTGAGCTCTGGCAGAGATCTGTGAACGCTGATTCAGGGCTGGCTTGCAGAGTTCAGTGCAGGTGGTGTCAATGACTTTAAAAAAAAAAAGCTATGGATAATGAATAATACATAACCAAGCTTTTGTTGAGTAATTATTAATAGGAAACACACCATTTAAGATAAAATAGACTCTCAGGTGGCAGAACGTGGTAGGGATCACCATAACCCTGAAGTTGGCCATCCGTGGGGTTTAGCTGGCACTCAGCAGAAAAGGAAATGTATTTTCCCTGCTATTTCCCTGAATAGTTGAGAGTGGAGCAAATCACCATCAGCAGAAGGCAGGAGAAAAAAAAATCTATTTCTGATGCAACTTCCCATGTTTTCAATCAGCATTTTCCATAAGCTGCCTTTTGGTAATGCATTTAAAACTGATGTAAATGCTCTGATTACAGAGTATACAAAAATAAAAATGCACAAATAAATAAATATAAAAATACAGATTAAAAATATACTATATATATATAGATATATTTATGAGTTGGCTGTACAGTGCCACACTTCTGGATGAAATGGAAGGGAAAGATGAATTATTTGCTTCTTCAAGTAGCTGTGCATTTGTGGGCCCTGGAAAGACAGGTACTGTTTTGCAAAGGGCTCATTGCAAATGAGAAATGAGCTCCAACTCCACCATATCTCCTCCCCCACGTTGTGAAAGGTCACAGTTGGCTGAGCTCCATTGTAGCTCCCCTCAGAAAGTGGTGAAGGAATTCAGAAGTTGTTTTTCCCAGCAAAAATAAAAACAGAAAAAGAAAGAAAAAAAAGAACAATTGTACACTATTTCCATTTTCTGAAGAGGAAATGGTGATTTGTCTCAGCCGTGTTACTGCCTGGGAATTCAGCAGCCTTTGGTATTAAAGGAGTTAAACAGCAGGTTTGCCTTCAATCTTGAGGAAAACATGTTATTTGAATTGCTTTTTTTCCGTGGTAAATAAGCATTAATTCTTCCTAGCACCTTCTCTGTTTGAGGTGCACCCTGCCTCTGGCTTGGGGGGTTTTTATTGAATCCCACCTCAGGTCTCACACAGATAATGTGCCACACCTGAAAAGTGCATCCACGCTGGAAAATCTCAGCTTTGGAGAACAAGAAATGCACTGAAACACTCTGAAATTCCATCTCCTGAGCAGACACGAATTCCAAGGCACAAATTAATTGTGTTCTGTGGTCTCCCTCACCCAGTGGGTCATGGTGGGAAGCCAGATGAGAACCCAGCAAATGGATTTTTCACTGTGACCTTTTAAATCATCACAACAGCAGGAGTGTCACTGGAAAAGCCCCAGATCCTCTTTTGTTGTGAGCCAGCCCCTCCAAACCATACTGCAAAATTTCCCTCTGGGTCTCACATCCAAACACAAACCCGTTCTGTCTCCTCAGCATGAAATTCTGTGTCACAGCTGTGCTTTGGGTGAACCTTTCCCGCATTTTGTATTTTTCCCCACGTGAAACCTGCCAGTTTCCCTCCCTGCAGAGGATGGACCTTGTCTGGGCATGAATCAGGCTGATTAGGGAACAAGGCCGGGCTGCCTGTGACACTTGGATGGTTTGAGCTAATCAATTCCTCACACAGGCACCAGTTATTAATGGGCTGCTTTCTGGAGAGCTCTGATTCAGAGCCCCAGAGCTGCCAATAACCCGTTCTAATCAGGTCAGCTAAGGTTGCATGGCAAATAAACAAAATTCTGCCTGGAAGAACCCCAAGTCAAGGCAGCATCTGAGCAGGAGGGGGGGAGCACTCCTGATGTTCGTTTCCCTCTGTCCTTCTTCCCCAGGAGGAGCTGAACCTTCTCGCCTCCAATTCATATAAAAGTAAATTATTAATAAATTATGTCCACTGGGTAAGAGTGAGATGAGAACCATCACAAACCTGATGGTGACATTTAGTATCACAACTTCAAAAAGCTGTTTTCAGCAGCTCATTGCAAGATGCAGTTGCCAACAGGAGGGCAGATGATGCAGACACCTCATTTTTGCATGCTTTTCCACTCTGCATCAGCAATGCGATGACAGAAATGGTTCTTATAACTATTTATTTAAGGCTTTATTGTAATGTTCATGCCAGAGGGCCCTGGATTAAGATGAATTGGAAGTTTTAATCATGTCATTTCACTGTTTTTGTGGACCTGTGTTGGGATTATGTTGAGGAGAGATGGGATCTCTTTGGCATGATTTAAGTTTTCTTTATTGTTTCTGTATCTTGGAGGCGTAGGAATGCCTTCACAGAGGTCTGTAAAGGTCAGCCATGCTCCAAAATCGTCACAAGACTAACGGTTACAAGGTCTTTCAAAGGTTAATTCCCCAATAGATAATTGCCACATACATATATTCTCATTTCTAAATCAATAGTCAATTAATCTTCTCCCGCATTGCGGGTTTTTTCACCCAATCATGTACCATCTTATAGTTCTCTATTGCACCACTCTACATCACTGCACCCTAAACTTTTACTTTCTTCTGTAACTACTTTTATATCTAAACTTCAAACTTCAGACTTCAAACCTTTCTGATCCTAGGATTCCAACAGGCCTGACTTGGCGTTCTCTTGTGGGCAGCTGCTGGCTTTACGAGGAAAACTGTGTGAAAAGCCTGTATTTTTCACTGCACCAACAATGGACAAAACCCCAGCTCACAGGAGCAATACATATCTAGTGTTCTGCACATTGTTCATGCTCTGAAAAGGAAGAGGAACGGGGCTGGGCTGCTCCAGAAATGAGACAGAAATGCCATTGAGGTCTCATTTCCTGCGCAGGGGCTTGCGAGAGCTCCAGCGGCTGCGGCCAGCGGTGGGTTAGAGTTGTGTCATGGTTTGTAAGAGCTGCTGCCTCCTCCTGAAATCACTCACCCGAGATAAAAAAGGCTAAGAATGGGCCTGATTTTAATCAGTGTAAGAGCCCTAACAGCTGCAGCAGACGGGGCTGGGGACAGTCCCTTTGAGTGGGGAGCAGAGATCCCCTCGTCTCCACCCGGTGAAGAGTGGGAGCGAAGCCTCGGGACATCTCAGCATCCAGAACAGCCTCAAGGTCTCTGGACATTCAGAGACCGTCCCTGATGTGTCCAGTGATGGCCAACAGGCCCCTGGCCACAAGCAGCACAGGCATATGCCCAGCTGGGCTTCAGACCCGCTGAAGTAATTGTTTAAGGAAGTCACAGCCAAGCAGAAAATGGAAAATGTTAGAGCTGTTTTAAGTGCTGGTTGTACACACTGCCACTCACACTCATTAATCAGACTCCAGAAATTATGGATGGCTTCAAATGTTGTTGTTTGTGAATGCAAGTTTAGTGGCTCTGGTTGTTTGACACTGGCTTGGTGCCATTTGAGGGATTTTTGGGGTGGTACATGCTGATCTAGCTGCTTCCAGGGTGTGGGGCTTTCAAACCCACTCTCCCTCCCAACTAAAAATCATGGATTTGTGAAAAAATTGCAGTTAGGCAACACTGTGCATGTATTGCATGGCTTTTATGGGACAAGAAATCGTTGGTAACTTCTCCTTTCCCCTGTGTTCTTGAATGGAGCACAGAGTGGCAGCTTCATCACTTTGGGGTTGCAAGAATTCAGTGAAATAGGAAGCACCAGATGCACTGGAAAAAAACCCTCTTCATTTCCAGAAGCTACCCCGGGAGAACAACAGGGATAATGTTCATTTCAACCAAAAGAAAACATTCTGAACAATATTTTAGTTTATATATATATATTTTTTTTTAATATATTGGGGCCTTTTCTGGGAAGTTAATTTCCTCATCTTGTCTTCCTCCTCCTTCCCTTTCACCTGAAGTGATGGACACCATAAAAGACATTTTCTTGATCCCAGATGTGTTCCATTTCCTGCAGCTGAAATTGAAACCACTGCCTCCTTCATAAATATCTGCCTGGGATGGAGATGCACAACTTAAGAAGTTTCTGCAACTGCTTTGGTTTGTAACAAATAAATTAGAAGGATTTGAGGAGGTAGCCAGCATTTTCTAATTTGTTTCTACTGGCAAAAAATGCTGCAGTGAGGTTACAGCCAAACAAATTTGGTGGCAGCATCTGCTTTATAATGACCTAAACGTCTAAATCTAACTTTGGAAAATGATTTGCAGCAGGTTCAAGCAAGGCTTTCAGAGCTTTGTTTTCACCCCTTTTAGCAAAGAGCTGATCCGTGGGGTTTGTGTAGCTGCTGATTTTGGGATCCCTGGAGGGATCCCTGGAGAGATCCATGGAGGGATCCTCAGCCCAACAGAGCTGCTGGGACCCCCAGGTGTCCAGAGGAGCACATCAGTGATGTTTGTGGTGGACCACAGAGGGTGGGACACACTGAGAGATGGCCCTGGATGGAGGGAGAGAGGATCTGTTTCAATACCCCACCTGACAGCACTGGATTAAAATGGGCAAACGTGGGGGTTTTGCAAACCTTCAGCTGTTTTAAGGTCCAGATCCTGTCTCTGGGCAGCCTCTGGCTGGGCTTTAACGCACACAACTGCTCTGTTTATATCTATATACATGATTTTCACATCCAGGCTATACAGATATTGAAAAAAAACCTTTATTATGTTGTATCATACGCACGTAAAAAAACCATAAATGCATGAACAATACCACGTTTCTGAGCTGTATGAGAAAATATACTCTTTAGGGGTATATTAAATATTTAAGATGCTATTCTGGAATAAAATTAGTCACAATAATAATCCTAATAAAATGTAAGATCAATGTCCAGAGAAATAAGAGTTTATTACTGTATATGATGTAAAGAAACAATTAAAGACCATATTAATGCACTCTGTCCCATGTAGGTTTGGCCTTTTAGGTATTTTATTGTATGATTTTTCTTTTCTCTTAAAGTTACTGGTAAAAACACATCTCAGGTCAAAATAGTAAATAGTGAATCGCCCCCAAATTCAGCTCATTTCCTATCTCTCCCTGAAAAAATGTTGATTCCAGGCATGGGAGCAGAACTTTGAGCCAAACAGTAATTTCTTTATGGTGTGGATGACTCATAGGAAAGAATGCCTCATGGGGATAGCAGGAGAAAAAACTAAAGAAGGGGGGAAAAAAAAGTAAACTTTCTTTAAAGAAACAGGCAATCAAGTAAAGGGCAAGAGGTCAGAAAAAGCCCTCAGCTGTTTTTGTGATGCTCCTGTGATCCTCTCAGTGCCCTCCAGCTGCTCTGCCCTGAAATGCCCTCAGTTCTTCCCCAGGAGCTGCAGGGCAGGGGGGCAGCCCTGGAGAGGAAAGGGGTGAGACCCCTGGGGCAGCACAGGGCCAGGCTGAGCCCATCCCCTCCTTTGGGTTAGAGAGCCCCAAATCAGGATTAGGAGCTCGTTTCACACCATCTTGCAGGGCACTGGGAATAGGATTTTTCTTCCCAACACTGCTCCTGGTGTGAAGTCCTGGGAGCTGACCCTGCAGGTTTTGTGGCAGTGATCCCTGGTGGGAGGACGATGCAGAGCCAGCAGGTATCTCTAGTTTTGGGGGGCAATTAATGATTTTAATGTTCAATCCCTCTTCAGTAAGTCTACTTCAATATCTCTTTTGCATCACTCTTTCCTTATTCACAAATGTGAATAAAAGCAGTTTAACCTCCTCCACGAGTTGCTTTGTGATCTCTTGATGGGCCTGTAATTATTACAAATATTCCTTGCCCTCCCTGGGAAGTGTCTCCTCCCTTGGGCAGATTTATCCAGTGGGGTGAATTGATATTCATCAAGCACATTTCATGAAGGCTGATTGAGAAATGAAACAGAATTTCAGCTCAGCTTTCGGCAGCAATATCTCATCTGATTGCCATTTCTTTCTTTTTTATTTTTTTTTCACAGTGATAGTGAATGATTAATTTCTACAAGCATTGCTATCTACATTTACATAACTACTTATGTGCAATTAAAACATCTTGCCTCCTGTTCCAGAGTCAGTATCACGTGGCCAGGGATACAAAACAAGACAATGATGCAACATTAAAATGGAGGGTAGCTCGTTCCTGTGGGGTAACCATGTGCTTCTTTAATGTCACATATTTAAAGCCATGCTCAGGACCAATTAATTTCAGTCTGTGAAGACTAAGAAAATTATTTATGTTATCTCTGTACAGATCATTACCCTCTCCCACGCATTTTAGAAGCTTTCAAAAAAATGTGATTCAGGTTCCAGCAAGATTTAATTTGAAGCCTAAGGCAAATTTCCTTTTCAGCACCTTTCCTTCATAGGGATGCTACAGCGAGTGGACTGATATTTATGTACTGTGATTGCCATAGGAAATAAACCAGATTTCTCTGGTTTTCCATGAACAGTTAAGATATGAAATATAAACATGCCCTTTGGAAGAATTATTTAAGAGTCAATTCTTGGTGGTGTAGGAAAATGTATTACAAAATTAATGTTTCTATTAAAAAAAAAAAACAAACTTGAATTGGAATTGAATTAACTTCTTCCCATTCCAATTCACTTCTTCACCTGCTAAAATGTAGTAGAACTGTTTCATGAGTTGGATTTATCCCTAGGAGTTGTTTCCAGAAGGTGAAGTTCACAGAGTGTAAATACTCTGCAGGAAGAAAAGAGTTGTTAACAACAGATTGGCAGAAATTATTTCTTCCTTATTACCAGGGCAGGGAGAGCTGGGCCCTGTGATGCTGTTTCCAACCACAGCACATTGGGAAGCAGTAGGTGGGGAGTCAGAGCTTCCACAAACATTTGAGAAATAATAAGGCTGTAAATCTGGAGGGACCTTTGCTGTTCTGGTGGGAGGGAGATCAAAGGGCTGATTTCCCTCTGCCTGGCTCCAGGGTCAGGGCTGAACCATCTGAGCTACACCTGGTGTTGGGCACCACGTTCTCCAGCCCTGAGCAGCTTCTCACAGACCACAGGTGAGGGCCAAGTGCTTTCCCTGGCTCTGGGTTGTCCCGTTTCTATTTGGATTTGGGGTGGTGATGCCTGCTGGAAGACACAGAAGGAGCAGGAATGCAAACCTTTCATTCCAGGAAGCACTGCAGCAGTGTCACTTGCTGCACCCCTTGGTGCCCCCAGCAGCTCTGGCACCTCACTGCCCCCTCTCCTGCAGTGGAGCTTGCAGAGGGCTAAAATGCTTGAGTGGAGCCCAGAGGCCTCCTTATCAAATGTCCTTATCAAAATGATAAATGTAATAGGTCCACGCTGGGCCTTCCTAACTAGAAACACCCCAGCCTTCCTCACTTACTGTGTTTTCTTTCAAGATAAGAAATAGTTTCTATTTTATACAGATCTGCCTGATTAACAGGGAGGAGAGAAGTGGCAGATTTACTCATTAGAAGGCAAACAGCTGGAGTAGGGATACCCACACCATGACTTCCCACAGGGCGTGAGGATTTTGGATCAGGCAGGGACCACCAGCAGCTGCAGGACAAGTGCAGGCCTTGGGTGGCCCATTTTGGCATGGGTAGGACACAGGAAATAGAAGCACAGAGGTTCTGAAACAAGCTCAGGCTGCAGGAGATGAAAGCCCAGGAGCCCTGTGCTCCACATCCAGCACAAACTGGAGAGGCAGAGCCCAGGGTCCCACCTGAACCTGAACAGGTTTTCCAAGCTGGAGGATGGAAATTATCCCTGGCTGTCCATAGGGAAAACCCTGCAAGGGACAAGGTAGGAGCTGAGGAGGCTGCTCTGAAGGTGATCAAACACCTGGAGGGATCCACTGCCAGGGGTGTTTGTGATGGCAGCTGGTGTGAAGGAAAACCTCCTGGTTTTCCAGTGGAAAAGCTGACATCAGGCCGGGTTGTGTCAGCAGTCAGGAAAACACTCTTTGTGGTGCAGGAACCCAACAGGAACTGCTGTGATTTTCTGGTTTTGCTCAACACTTGACATGGAAATTGGACAACTTGGTTTGGGAAGGACGAGACAATCAGTGTTAAGTGGTAACTCACACCTCAGGAGTCCGAATGAAAAGGTGATCCCTGCAGAGGGAGGATGGGGAGGCCAGCAGCAGCCTGTGGGTGATGGTACAGATGTGGAATGAAACATCTGTGCTGTGTTGGCCTGTGATTACAGCAACCCACGCTGGGTGCCTCCAGCAGAGCAGAGCAGGGCATGGTGGGACACCCACAGCCCCAAACAGCAGAACAACACAGCAAGGAGAGATGGGATGGGTGCAGAACTCTCTGCCTCAGCATCAGCCTCACCGAGGCACCACCGAGAGATCAATGAGCATCTCTATCACAGTTCTCTTCAAGTTTTGCAGCCTACTCTTTCATTTCAAGTTAATTAACAGTAATGAGAATATTACATGGATTAGGGGGCGGCTCTTGTTAAGCAGAGCATCAACTTTGTCTATCAGGACTATTCTCATTTTACTGACTTTCAGATCCTCATTAGATATTAAAACCAGGAACCTGCAGGGTAAAAGTCCTTCACCACATTTCTACTAATTCAGCATTTACATTGTGTAGGCTATGGCACTCTCTAATTATTGCTAACTTTCATTAAATTTGAGGTTTCTTTCTTATTAAAACATAATTAACTGGATGGGATTGGAGAGAAATTGTGTTTAATATCAAAAAATCACAGTGCAGCTGAAGCTGGAAGAGCTTAGAAACAAAAGCGGGGAGGTGAGACTGTCAATATTTTGAACCTCCTGACAAATCCCCAGACTGTTTCATTTTAAAAGGGCAGCAACAACAAACCTTCCAGAAAATTTGCTTTCATGTTTTGGTGCCCATCGTCATTTCTTTGCTGTTTGTTTGTTTTAAAGTGCTCCGCTCCACTGGTGGCCATGGTATGCTGGGTTACAACACAGTGTTTCCAGACACGGAAGAATGTTTATATATCTGTGGGGAAACATTTAGCTATCTTTTAAAAATAAGCTATTTATGTATCTGGGTGTAAAAAGACTGATGTTCAGTTCAGAGCCTCGTCCCATCAGCCTTCCCTCTGCTCTGGGTCACTGTGGTCATATTTACAGGGTAGATCTGCAGTTATTTTTTTTTTTATGGTTGTCCCTGTAGCTGGAACACACCATCGTGGACGTCAGAGCCTGCATAGCAAGTAAACCCTTAACGATGCCAATATCACGTAGAATATTTGCAGCAGTTTGAAACAGATCTAGATAAAATAGCTAAACAAAAAGAGGGGTTAATTGTATTTCTCTTTTAGGTGAGGTATTACAGTCAGTAACCACTGTAAGAGTTCTTACTTAGAGCACAATGCATTCAATGCATTACATTGGTCCTACAAATTGAAATTATTTTTTTTTTTGGGGGGGGGGGGGGGGGCATTCAGCCGTGTATTTGCCTGATTCTGCTTTCTGCATTGGCATAAAAATGAAGCCATTCTGTGTAAGTGAAAAATTAGAGCATAACTAGTCCAGACACCAGCCTGGTGTCTCTGCAGAAAGCAGAAATTCCAAAAAGGAGCGGGACAAAGCCCACAAGTCTGTACCCATCCCCCGGGAAGGGCTGCTGGGTGCTCACAGCGCTGCTCCGGAGCTTCCCGGCTGCATCCCCAGAGAAACTCTGTCCTGTCTGCCCTGGGGCAGGGAGCTGTGCTGGGAATGGGGTCTGCCTGATCCCGGGTTTGCACACGGGGAGATCTGGCAGGGGAGCAGCTTTTTACCTCTGCAGAGACTGGCAGGACAACGGGGAGTTTTAAACTGAAAGAGAAGAGGTTTGGGTTGGATGTTGGGCAGGGATTGTTCCCTGTGAGGGTGGGCAGGCCCTGGCACAGGGTGCCCAGATTTGCTGTGGCTGCCCCTGGATCCCTGGCAGTGCCCAAGGCCAGGTTTGGCTTGGAGCAGCCTGGGACAGTGGGAGGTGGCCCTGCCCTTGGCAGAGGCTTGGAAAAAGATGATCTGTAAGGTCTCTTCCAGCCCAAACCAGTCAGTGGTTCTGTGAATAAAAACAAACCTGCAGGCACACGGTTTGGGAAACAAATCTTTTGATTTAACTTTTATGAGTGCTTGTAAAGTGACCCAAGGACAGCACGAAGTCACACCATTATCATTGTTAATGTTATCACCATCCTCCTAAAAAGCGTGAACACCTAGAAATGTGTTTAGGATTTGTTTTGTGTAGAAATGCAACGTACAAGGGGATCTATCTCCAGAACTGAGCCCAGGTTTGAACTGGAGACTTTTTCATGTGCCCGGCTCCTCTGGGGCTGGCGATGGCCGCGATGATTCCTCAGCCCGGGGTCGCTTTTGCAGGACTGACAGAAGCTGCCGGTGCTGCTGGAGGCTGCGGGAAGCGCTTTTTGGAGGGCGGTGAAATAATGTTTTACCCCTCGAGAAGAGGGACCTGCCATCCTGTCCCGCCTGGGCGTGCAGCACGCAGGGCTCTGAGGATCGGGGGATTCCCGGGCCGGGGGAGCTGAGGAACACGGGTGGGATCGAGCCTTTGGAATGGGCTGTTTGCTGCTGCAACCCAGAGCGGAGCTGTTCCTAAAGGCCGGGTACCATCTGCTGGCAGGCGGGAGCAGTGCGGGACGGGCGGGAGCGGGGACCGGGCTGGGAGCATCGTCTGGGACTGGAGCGGGCACAGGGATGGAGCGGGCACAGGGATGGAGCAGGGACAGGGATGGAGCAGGGGCAGGGATGGAGCGGGGAGAGGGAGGGGGGGGGGACAC
>VZTR01000759.1:138047-173379 GCA_013400775.1 Chaetops frenatus
CAGGGACAGGGATGGAGCAGGGACAGGGATGGAGCGGGCACAGGGATGGAGCAGGGATAGGGGCTGGGAACATCATTTGGGACTGGGACAGGGACAGGGACAGAGTAGGGACAGGAATGGAGCAGGGACAGGAATGGAACAGGGAGAGGGGCTGGGACCATCATTTGGGGCTGGAACAGGAACAGGGATATAGCAGGAACAGGGGTGGAGCAGGGACAGGAATGGAACAGGGATGGAACAGGGACAGAGATGGAGCAGAGACAGGAATGGAACAGGGGCAGGGATGGAACAGGGACAGGGATGGAACAGGGCTGGAACAGGGCAAGAGATGGAGCAGAGACAGGAATGGAACAGGGGCAGGGATGGAACAGGGACAGGGATGGAACAGGGCTGGAACAGGGCAAGAGATGGAGCAGAGACAGGAATGGAACAGGGGCAGGGATGGAACAGGGACAGGGATGGAACAGGGCTGGAACAGGGCAAGAGATGGAGCAGAGACAGGAATGGAACAGGGGCAGGGATGGAACAGGGACAGGGATGGAACAGGGCTGGAACAGGGCAAGAGATGGAGCAGAGACAGGAATGGAACAGGGGCAGGGATGGAACAGGGACAGGGATGGAACAGGGACAGGGATGGAACAGGGACAGGGATGGAGCAGGGACAGGGGCTGGGAGCATTGTCAGGTCTCCAGACAGTAGGGCGGAGACGGGGCCATTTTTGGCATGATTTAAGTTTTCTTTATTGTTTCTGTATCTTGGAGGTGTAGGAATGCCTTCACAGAGGTCTGCAGAGGTCAGCCATGCTCCAAAATCGTCACAAGACTGAAGGTTACAAGGTCTTTCAAAGGTTAATTTGCCAATAGATAATTGCCACATACACATATTTTTATTTCTGATCCAATAGTCAATTAATCTTCTCCTGCATTGTGGGTTTTTTCACCCAATTATGTACTGTCCTATAGTTCTCTATTATTTCACTCTATACTACCACACCCTGAACTTTTTACTTTATTCTGTAACTACTTCTATATCTAAACTTCAAACTTCAAAACTTTCTGATCCCAGGATTCTGACAGTCAGGGGCTCTGAGGATGGAGCAGGGCTGGGAGCATTACCCAGCTCTCAGGGCATTGCCCACTGCCAGTGCGAGCTGAACAAACACAATCTTGGTGTCAGGCTGGGTTCATCACATCATTCATGCCCATAAAATTCAAACTCCACAGAGAGTAAATTAATTGACTGAAAAATTCTATAAGAGAGCTGGAGGACTTTTTGCAAGGGCGTGGAATGACAGGACAAGAAGAAATGGCTTTCAAGTGCCAGAGGGCAGGGATGGATGGGATATTAGGAAGGAATTGTTCCCTGTGAGGGTGGGCAGGCCCTGGCACAGGGTGCCCAGATTTGCTGTGGCTGCCCCTGGATCCCTGGCAGTGCCCAAGGCCGGGTTGGACACTGGGGCTGGGAGCAGCCTGGGACAGGGGAAGGCGTCCCTGGGGTTGGAACAAGATGAGTCTTGAGGTCCCTTCCAAGCCAAACCATTCTATGATTCTATGGAAAAATAAAATGACCTAAATCAATGGGCAAATTAATCAGCAAAATCTCAATTTTGTATGGGTGCCAGAATTCACCAGTGTCAAGCCCAAGTTTTTAACAACCAACACAATAAAAGCCGTGTACAGAGATGCTTTCTACAACTCAGTGCATGCAGATGTTTTTCCCAAGAGCTCTGGGATGTCCAGTGGAAGTTCCTGAACCAGTCCCCAGCTGAGCCCCTTGGAGACCTCCTGCCCCAGGGAATGTCCCCAGGCCTCAGAGCTGTCTCCACCTCTGGCCAGCAGCTACAGGTGCAGCTTGGCAAACTCCGGCTTTGTTGACACCTGTGATGCAGAGAAAAAGAATATTTTTAAAGCATATAGACACAAATATCCCAATTTTGTAACCAAAAGTCCAAAGAAGTGAGTCTAAAAGAACATTTGAACAGTTAAACCGGAGTGGGGGGAGGACTCTGGTTGCTAACAGCTGTTTGCCAACAGAACATTCTCTGGCATGTTCTTTGAGGAAAGCTCAAAAGATCTTTTCACATTAACGGTCCCCAGAATGGGTGTTAAGTTTCCTATTATTGTAAGAGCAGCCTGGGAATCTCGGTGCCCTGCGTGGGAGCCAGATGCCCGGCCAAGCACAGGCAGCAGCTGGGGAACAGTTGAGAAGTGCCCAGGAACTGCTGCCAAATGGAAGGAAGAAAAAATTCCCAAGGAAAAAGGAGTTTTCAGGAGGAATTTTTTTCTTCCTTCCAGTTGGGGTGACAGGAAGACGAGTAAGGGATTATTTTAGTGTATGGAGGGGTAAAAAAATATGTTTTAGTGATTCTGAAGAGACCCAAGTGACCAGGGATGCCAAGAGAGGAGCTGGGGAGAGTGCTCCAGAACAGGACAGCTGCTAATGCCCTCCACAGTCCCTGGGAAAACAGGAGGGCTGAGCTGGGAGTGAGGTCTGGATCAATTCCAAATCCTCAGAGGAAAGGCTCTTGAATTTTTGTATAACCTTGTTCCAAAAAAAAAGGAAAAAAAAAAAAAAAAAAGGAAAAAAAATTATTTTGATCAGTAGTTATTTGCTCAATTTCATTTTCCTCAGTAAGCAGAGGCAGGACACTGCAGGTCTGCAGCCTGTTGGGTGGGATCAGTTTGGAGAACACCAGGCAGCTGGGAAGGAACTTAACGAGCCAAAAAGAGGAGACTCTGATCATCCTAATCAGTCAGGTCTCTATTGCTGTGTGATATCTTGCTCCATCAAAGCAACAAATCACAAATTGCACAAATTAAATGCAATTTAGGGACGCTTAAATATTAACAGAAGGGGGCTGCAGATGAAATTGCAGTGGCTTTGAATTTTAATTTTCAACGTTTCTGTCAATCACTGTCATTGCTGTCATTATTTTGGATGTGTAAAACAAGTTTTTCAAACAAGAAAGATGAATAAATTGTATATAAATACAAATACAAGTGTATATTCCTGCCTGTAAGAGAAGTTTGTCTGGTTGCTGCTTGCCAAGAGGTTTACTCTGAAAATTCAAGAAAAACTAAAATTTTAAATATTTCTTCATTACTTTCAGTTTAAATAGCCAACCAAGGTGACTTTTTTCATGCCTGTGGCCAATATTTGGTTTCATGTGCTGCAGCAAGATAATAGAGACAATAATTTTTTCCTGTTCTCTCACTGGAGATGCTGTGAGTGAGGAAAGGAGAAGGGGAAGGGGAAGGGGAAGGGGAAGGGGAAGGAGAAGGAGAAGGAGAAGGAGAAGGAGAAGGAGAAGGAGAAGGAGNAAGGAAAGGAAAGGAAAGGAAAGCCTACAGAGGGTCATGTGTGTGAAGGGGACCAAATTTGCAGCCTCCTGGCTGTATTTCAGTTGGAGGAGCTGTGATAACTCAAATACCAGATAAATACTGATCACACTCACTTGGATTCATGGGGTTATGCTGAAAAGCACCTCCCCTCTCCTGTGACAGACTCCTTCCTTGATGGCCCCTCTGCTCTTCAGCCCAGCAAGGGGTTCTGCAGATGCTCTCATGATAAGCTATGCAAAAATAGGCTCATTCTCAAACTAATTCAGGTACTAAGCTGAGAGTCTAAAGCTTCATCTGAATCTGCTCACTGGATTCAGAGTGCACAGGAGCCCTTCCCAGTGATACCTGCACACTGCAGATCAGCTCATCCCCTGCCTTCTCCTTGACATAATTACCTTAAATCAAGTGACTGACAAAATGCAGATTCTCCTTCTACTGCTGCCACTTATTATCAATTTTAAGTTGTAATTACAATTTTTTTTTTTTTTAATTTAAGCATTTTTAAATTCAAAAGCTCCCCAGCTTTCAGAAACAGGATATTTCATGCCTCCAATTCAGGGAATGAGATGCTGAGAGGAGCAGAGATGCTGTAGGAGGGGGTTTTTTCCCTGCCTGTAGTTCTGTACACTGCTTTCATTCCTGGGATAGCTTAAACCCCTCAGCATCATGGTGTATATAGAATTATCTGCTTCAGCTGTCTGCAGAGAACAGCTTGGATGCAGAATTGCAGGCATTGCAAAGGAACTGGTCCAGTCAAAGGCATTTCAGGGGTGCTGAGGAGCAAATGCATGTCCTGCACAGCTCCTGCTGCCTGCCAGCCCCAGCACGGTGGAGGGAAAGTGAAAACTGGTTATTGCTGCCATAAATGTCCCTCTGTGGCAGCTCTGTGTGTGTGTGTGTGCTGCTCCCTGGCCACCAGGGAGATCAGCTGACTTTTCAAGGGTTAACACCTCACTTTGTGCAGGCTGCTGGGATTAAAAGCAATTAAAAAGCTGAGAGAGATTGCACAGCAGGTTCCCAGCAGCCTCTGCTGATCAAGGTGGTTACCCCCAGCTCACTGTGGCTGGTTTTATTCCACTGAGAGATGCAATTCTAGTTCAAGGGGGAGGGTTTGGACTACATTTTGCAGTAAAAAAACCCACTACAAAACAAACAACTCTTCTTGAGACCTCCATGAGCTCACCAGAGCCGGCGTGGCTGAAAGTTGTTTTCCTTTTGTCCTGTCTGGAAGCCCTGACCATGGTCTGCAGGAGCTGCAGATTCTGAATCACCCCCTCCTTCCTGGGGGTGCTCACCTGGAGGGGAGAAGACTCCAGGGAGAGCTCAGAGCCCCTTCCAGGGCCTCAAGGGGCTCCAGGAGAGCTGGAGAGGGGCTGGGGACAAGGGATGGAGGGACAGGACACAGGGAATGGATTCCCACTGCCAGAGGGCAGGGATGGATGGGATTTTGGGCAGGAATTGTTCCCTGTGAGGGTGGGCAGGCCCTGGCACAGGGTGCCCAGATTTGCTGTGGCTGCCCCTGGATCCCTGGCAGTGCCCAAGGCCAGGTTGGACATTGGGGTTTGGAGCAGCCTGGGACAGGGGAAGCTGAAATTTTGCAGCAAAGAACCAAAGGTGATTTTTCTGCTGAAACAATAAAGAATGAGAGCACTGATGCTCAATGAAAACTCCTTAAATGAGCCCCTGATTTGGCACTGCAGCCTCTTCAGGCTTTTCATGCAGAACCAGGGGAGTCTAATCTGATTTCAAATGCATCCAAATTCCCAGCAGCAACCAGCAGGGGAGCGGGACAAAGCTGACATCCAGACGGGCAGCTCTGGGAGGGGACCTGGAGCTGGGACAGGCTGGGACACCTGAGGGTCTCTGTCTGTCTGCAGCCACCTCACTCCAGCCAGGGCAACCTTCCAGTGCCACCCACACCCCCAAACATTGTCCCACTTCCAGCCACTGGCCCCAGTCCCATCTCCTCTGCCTGTCTGGGGCTCGTGGCCACCTTTTCCTCAGTTTCCCAGGTATGGAAATAACACAAATGAAAACACTTCTGAAGGTGATGGGCAAATCTAGAGCAAAAGTGTTTAAAACAAGAAAAAAAATTTAAAAAGAGAACTATTTTAAGCCTGTGCCTGACTGTGTTTCTTGGGACCAGTGCAGCCCACAGGCCATCTGTCTCCTGGAGAACTGGTCTGTGAGACTGGGCACAGACAGATCCTCCAGCACACCATGACTTGGAAATCCTCTCCAAAACAGGCAGGAGTGTTTTATTTGCTGGCTCAGGACACCCATCCACGGGCAGTAATCCCCTCTTCATCGTCCTGATGAGAGCCAGCTGAAGGAGAGGTCACCAGGATTTGCCCTGAATAGCCTGGGTTCACACTGCAGGCTGGAGCCAAGGTTGGGATAAGCATAAAAAGCTTTGGATAAGCCCTATTAAAGCAAAGGTCAGGTGAGATCACTCGACTCCTGATTGTTCATGAGCAAAGTATTGTTTTCAGTTTCCACAAGGGATCCTGACTTTTGAGGAGATGGGTTTTCCAGGGACTGCTTCTCTCTGATGTTAACAGAAGGTGTCAAATCAAAGTTGGTTTTTTTTCCCCTGCTTGTCATCATCCTCAGAAGAGCCCCATCAAGGCCAGCTCTGAAAAACTTCCTGGCTTGCACAGCCCCTCATTTATCACAGCTGAAATCACCAGCAACTGATGAAACTCTGCAAACCCCTCCTCAATTAAAGAGCACCAGACATACATATGCTGACATTCAGGAGAAAAATCTCCTCAGTCCAGAAAAAACGGGCTGGAAGGTGTTGGGAAGATGCTTTAGGAGAAGCTCCTCCCTGTCCTAAACCTTGGGGTGAGTGAACCAAACCAACTCAGGGACAAACCTCTCCTTTTCATCTGCTGCAGAAACCAATGCAAAGCAGCCTGGTGGATCCCCCCTCCTCCTCCTCATAGCCCTGATTGCAGGAATGCTGATAAACCTCTGCCAGTGCCCCCCAGGCACAGCCCTGCTCGGATGATTTCCCCATGAACATTTTTTCCTGGCTCAGTTCACTGCCCCACTCATGGATTTGCTTCATCTCAGTAACTGATTTGCTCTTTCCAGAGCCCTAATCACTGAAACAGGATATTTAACAAAACCAGACGTGTTTATCCAATATGAGGAGTCATAGTTGGCTGGGAGAATGTGGAAACAAGTGATGAAGGCTGCCAAGTACTCATGAGCACTGTTAATGGTACAGTGCAAAAGAGATGCCCAAAAAGACAACTCCAAAAAGTGAAGCTTAACCCTTGGAAGGACTAAATGAGATCAGGGCAGGGTTTGTCCTTTGCTCCTCTCCCTCATCCATGCCCAGCTCTCATGGATGCAATGCATCAGAAATGAGACTCAAAAAATCACTGAGGCCACTGGATACTGCAAAGGTGCTCATTTCCCTTCTGTGACAGCAGATTTCTTCAAAAGTGTGTCCTGACCTCCAGCTCTGCAGCCCCAGCTGTGATGTGGATGGATCCTGTGTTGCACTCAGCTCCTGGGTCCCTGGCAGGCACCAGTGGGGCAGGAACTTTCCTCTGGAGCTGGCTCACGTGAGCTTTGGCCATTGAGTCTTCAAATGCTCAGCAAAAAGTAAAATAGACCAAAATTCCCCTGCTGATAAAGGCTGGTAATCAGCAGAGTGTGAAGAGGACATTCAGAGATTACCCTCCTTTTAGAAATGTCATTCCAGTGGCACATAAGGATGAGAACTTGAATTTAATAACTACATACTTGTGGAAATTCTATTTGCATTGGGAAGCCCTCCAAAAACTGTAAAAGGAGTTAAAGAAAATTTTCTAAAAGGAGATGAACATCCTCAAGGTCTCAAGGATATGTTGCAAAAGCTCTCTGAAGGCTGGGAGAGCACAGGAGCAAACCCACAAATCAAAAGTTCCTCTAGGGAAAATCAGGCTCTGACCTGGCTGAAGAGGTACCAGCCACTTTCTCTGAGCTCCAGATCTGTAGACACTGATTTTTTTCCACTGAAAATCAGAAACTGAGGGTGACTGGCATTGCTTAAAAAAAGACACTGAATATCTCGACTGAAGGCAGTAGCAATCAGTGATTTGGACATCAGCCTTATATTTTTGGCTGTCTCTGCCAGTTTTCAAATACCTTCCCCCCTTGAGCATTTAAAGGAAAAAATTAAAACCATTTTGGTGAGGATGAAAGGCAGGAAGTCCTCAGAGAAGGGAAATAACTTCAAGAGAGAAATTCCCCTTCACCTGTCAAGCATTATCTCATACTGTCAAGTCTTTTGGGCTTGCAGCTAAAAGGGTCGTTTTTGAAAGAAATATTGCCAGTGGGGCTAAGTCAGGCTGTTGGAAAAGGTGTAAGGAATTTTAGGAAAAGTGTATCCTTAAAGGATTACTAGTGCTGGGTGTGGAAGAAGGGAGGGTTGGTTGGCTAAAAAAAGAGGGCAGGGATGGATGGGATATTGAGAAGAAATTCCTCCCTGTGAAGGTGGTGAGGCCCTGGGATAGAATTCCCAGATTTGCTGTGGCTGCCCCTGGATCCCTGGCAGTGCCCAAGGCCAGGTTGGAGCACCCTGGGACAGTGGGAGGTGTCCCTGTCCATGGCAGGGGTGGCACTGGATGAGCTTTAAGGTCCCTTCCAGCCCAAACCATTCTGTGATTCTATGATAAAAATGCTCAGCCCCATCCTCCCACTCCCGTTCCTCTGCTTTAGTTTTGTTCCAGAAAAGTGCATCACCTGTCTCCCTTGGAAACCCATCCCTATGGCAACATGCAGGAATAGCTCCATGCAGACGTGTCAGAGCTCTGACAGCCCCTGCTTTTTGTGACACTTCTCATGGCACCATCCCCAGGCTGCTGGAGAGATGATGGGAGCTCGCCTGTGTCGAGCACCACTTGGAAGATTTTCCACTGAGAACTTGTTTTTGCAGTCTTTCACTCTCCTGGCCCCTGAACTCTCAGTCTGTGTATCACGACTGTAATTTTATCTGAAATGTGTTGCAAAATCCATGTATTTGCCTTTATCAGCAAAAATCTGTAACCTCAAATGAGATGTTTTTGACAAGACCTACTTACTTTCCATGAAGCCAAGCACCACGAGCTGCTTCTGTGGTTCTTTTCCAAACTGAGTCCCACATTGGCTTTTCACTTGTGAGGTTTTTTTATCTCAGATGCTAAGGAAGCTCACCTGTACCTACACCACCAACACAGCAAATTTCTTGCTACACTCTTTATGGGATTAACATTGTTATCATTTCCCCCCACTCTGCTGTCAGTAAATATGCCACATCTGAGCATGTCACAAATTTACCAATTAAAAATACCCCGTGCACTGCTGGCTGTGGGTGATAAGAGGGAGTGTTTGTGTATGCAGGCTGATAACCTTGGGCTCCAGGAGTTGCAGTCAGGAATTCTGATTTCTGAAGCATAAAGCTCCTCCCCAAGGGCTTGTTACCAGCCACAGCCAACAGCTCTGGGCTGTGTCCTAAGCATCTGTAAGCCCAGAAAGGTCGAGGCACTTTGGAGTGAAGCTCACAATGAAATCTGTCACAGCTGGGCTTTCTTTGCACACAAAGACATGGTAACACAGGCTGCAAGCATGTTTTTTGTTTAATCTCTACTGGACAGAGATGGACTAAAATTTCACATGAGCAAAAAAAGGTTAAAGAATAAACTGTGATTTGTGACACCAAGATGTACTTTAAACTTTCATCAAAATTTCCCAGCCAGTGTCAAGCTGATCTTCTCTGACCTAGATTTTAAAGGCTACAAGAATTGCTTATTCTTCACTAAGAACAAGGCACAACTTGGTACCTTGCACTCACTGTGGAAGTCAGGTGTGGATGAACACTGACACAAATTAAATGGCACATTTTCACTCTAACAGAGAGCTCAAGGCACTCTGCTCAGCTGTGCCCTCCTGGGAGGTCCCAGAGGCTCCCCTTGAGAAGACCAGGAAAGTAAGGGAATGCTGTTTGTACAGCCAAAAACAAGAGGAGAGAAAGGAATAATGGAAATTATGATTTGGGGCTATAGTAACAACTGAGAGTTCCTCTCACTTAGCAATCATGAATCTCTTTGGAGATTCCTCCTTGAAGATGAGAGGGCAGAGTTACACTCACAGCCGGCACTTACCCAACTGAGCCACTGCATAAATCCAGCTGATACAAGAGATGAAAAAGATACCCTGTCACTCGAAGTTGCAGCAGAAAGCATTTCAGTATCAGCCTCTCTGCTCTCGACATTGAGGAAGGGAGAAGGAGCCTGCAGCTGTACCAGGAATTAACCTCAGAACAACCAACTTTCTATTTCACCTGTGACTGGGAATACCTCTGCACAGCCATGGCAATAAAAACTCTAAAATATTTTCTGGGTTTTTTAATGGAGTTTAAAAAACTTTCCTTCTATTCTGTTTTTTTTTTTCCCCATGCTTCCTGTCAATGCTTATGCCAAGAACCATCATGAAACTGCTCTGAAAACACCAATCCACAAAAGTGGTTTATCCTTTCTATAGATCCACATGCAGGCAGACTTCAGGGTCATAATTAGGCAGGAAAAATGTCCTTTTTTTTTGCTGTAAAAAGCAAAGCAGGGCCCGTGATGTGCTGGGAGGCAGGACCGGATGGAGGCAGTGGGAGCTGCCTGAAGATCCCAGTCCTGGCTGCAGTCAGGAATGACAGATGGTGTTTGTCAAGAGGATAGAGATTTACCTTCTTATTTTGCCATGGAAATATAGCAGCAAGAACACTACCAACATCCACTATTTTATCCAACAGATTTAAGAAATACATCCCACATTAAAAAAAAAACAAACAACAAAGCCCAACAGGATTCCTGCAGGAAAACAGAGCGCCAGATGCAGCTGGAAATCCCAATTAAAAGGAGCAGTTTTGTTTACCAAGAGACAATGTCAGCCATTGCATGTAATTTATTTTCTCATTAAGGAAATGCACAGAGCATATACAGAGATTACATTCAATACAGATTTATCATTACAGAACCATACAAAGATAAAGATACAATCAATACCTGCTTCCCGTAGCAGAAGAGGTTGAAGGAACTGCTTCAAGCTGAGAACGAAATGAAAAATATTTACACCAATTTAAGTGATTTTTATACAGATGAGACGCTGGAGTCCAAATTAACATTCTCAGCCAAGATCTGCTGCATTGTTGCAATCTTTACATTCAACAGCTTTAGCAGACTGGTGCCTAGAGACTAAAAATAGAGCAGAACTGCCTTGTTTGAGCCCATCTGAACAAAACCCCAGGAGAATCCAGCCAGTCTGAAGCCACAACCTACGTGAGATGATGGAAGGATCCACACTGGGAAAAGAGCACAGTAAAACAAGGAGGCAGCTCGGCCCCTGGGACAGGCAACAGCTACAAGGCAGGAGAGGGTTGCACTCTGCAGGGAGGGTTCACTGATTTACCTTGAAGCAGCTCTCTAGAGTTTGCAACCTTAATCAAATTCTGGTCAATGTGAAGAATTCTACTACACACTGCCTGGAACTGATTTTTCAAAGAATTATACTGAAAAAAGTCACAACACAAAGCTAGTAGAAAAACTACTTTGCCACGTATTTTGTGAGTTCCATAAATTTGATGACCTAACCTTTTTCCTACTAGGCAACTAAAACTAGAACTGGACAGACCACCTCTACTTCAGTTACATCAGCTGGACTTTAAGCCAATCCTGTGCATGGTGTGCTGGACCAAATCATCACAGCTGGATATTAAAATCTACAAATATCACTCATCTGCTTGCCTGGTGCTCTGAGTTTTGGATGAAAGGAGGTAGTGATGCACAATGACTTCTATGTGACCCTTTCTGGATCATTTACTTGATAAAATTGCAATTAATGGATTTATTAAAATATTGATTTAGTCCCTTATGCCTCTAAAGACCTCCAAGTAATTTCACTCGCTCTGCAAAATGAAAAGGATACATAAACCACCTCAACTCAATCATCACTGGATGGGGAGAGATATATATAAGTACTCTTACTCTCAAAAACTGAAGTTTAGGACAGTGGAGAATTATCTACATAATTGAAGCCTCAAGAAGAATTATAAACTCAAGTTATAATTTGCCTACAAGACAGGGATTAATCACTTGTTTTCAAAACAAGCAGGGAAGATAGATTGAGGAGTTTTGGATGGAGTTTACCAGTTGAAAAACAACTTCCAAGCTCATCTTTTTTCTTCTCCTTCTGATGCTGTGGTAAGAATCTCAGAGGATCAGAAAAGAGAAGACTGGAAGGTGTTTTTTTTCCCCAGGAAATACACACAAGCATAGAACCATAGAATGGTTTGGGTTGGAAGGGACCCTAAAAACACCACCCAACCCACCCCCTGCCAGGGGCAGGGACACCTTCCACTGTCCCAGGTTGCTCCAAACCCCATCCAACCTGGCCTTGGACACTGACAGGGATATAATATACAATACAATATTCCTCCATGCATTATTGTCTTAATGACCTCCTCTTACCAGTTTGTAAAAATACTAAATCATTGTATTTTGAGTTTCCTGGCTTTGTTCAGTACACCAATGCTCTCTGAAAG
Source organism: Chaetops frenatus (assembly GCA_013400775.1). Lineage (NCBI taxonomy): Eukaryota > Metazoa > Chordata > Aves > Passeriformes > Picathartidae > Chaetops > Chaetops frenatus. The sequence continues at coordinate 149,955 of VZTR01000759.1, forward strand.
ATTAATTTGCTTGCTAGAATTTTCAGTCACTTTGTGCTTGAAAATTTTAACTTGCTTTTGAAAGTCTGCTGACAGTAAACAGCATTTGCAGACATTTGCCCTTTACCTTACTACCAGGCTACCTGCAGCAAAGCTTTCTCCTTATCTAAATTGCAGGAAAACGTTATGTATTCACACAATCAACCCCTCAGGATAAACAACAGGGGAGCATTTTCTTACACAGAGATCAAGACCTATTTAGCAGATGAAACAATTTTTATCTAAACATCTGTCAGGTCTTCCTACAGCTTTTTGCCTAGTGAGATGTATGGTACATGGAGCAACGTGATTAAGAAATATTATCACTCCTTACTAAGAAGGCAGAGTTATTGCTTCAGGATACTCTTTCTTGGAATTTTTTCCCCTCATGTCAGCTTCAACAAGGGGTGCCAGAGCAGTGTGAAGATGAGCAGGGAGAAGGAGCTGCTGGAGCAGGTGACCCTGGGAGCCAGGCTCTTGGCGTTGCAGTTGTTGGAGTAGCAGCAGTGGACGCTGACTCCGGGCGCCCGCGACCCGTCCCTCCTCGCCCGCTCGCAGAAGGACCTGAACGAGCAGGACTTCATGATGCCACCTGGAACAGAGCCACAGTGAGCCCACTGGGGCTGAAAATGGGCACCTGCTGCCCCACGCATCCCTCAGCACCAGCCTGACCACCCAGCACTGATCAACAACCTTGGGTTTGGCTGATCTTCACAAATAAATGAATAAAACCACGACACACGGCAGCACAGCAACAAGCTCCCACTTAAGTAACTCTAGTTTATCTTAGGTGAAGCTTAAATATCTTTGGATGTGCTCGAGTGCAGGGGCTCATTAGCTTCTGTTCCATCCTAATTTCCAGGTAAGACACTTAATTGGGCAATACTTAAAATGCTTCTTTCCAGCTTTCACACAGGGTGAGTGCAGCTCACTGCTGCACACTGACAAATCATTCCCACTGGGATTTTGTGTCAACAAAATTAGGACTGAGATTTGTTAATGGGGTTTATTTTGAGAGGAGACATTTACTTTTGGTTTTCTCCCTAACTTACTATGCACTCTTCTCTTTCCAACACTGATTATTTGTTTCTTTTGTGGCAAACGCAACATTTGTGACACTTACTTGCTTGTCCTCTAATGACTGCACAGGCATCTGCATGGCCTGGACACTGCTGACTTCCTTGTCTGTTGCAGTCGTCATCACTAGAACCTACACAGGTGTAACATTGCAGTGCTTCACCTGGGTGAAGGGAGAAGAGACCACTCAGAGTTTACAAGAAGTATTCAAAAATATCATTCTAATATTGTTTCGAGCACACATAAAAAAAACCTGCAAAGAAGTTCTAGAAAATCCAAAGATCTGCAATTCTTATAAATGTTTCTTTTTTAGAAACAGTTCAGATACTGATAAAAATATAATAACAATTTAAAAAAAATCAAGCACAGACTTAGCTGTTATAATCTGCATTTAAAATAATACAAGAAACATTTGATCTTCTGTAATTGCATCCGTATCTTCTTGTAACATTTTTAGTGCAGAGCCCACAGTCTTCTTCCCTTCATGGTGATCTTTGGTCCACAGTACCATGAAAAAGCACATTGTATACACATAAAATCTTACAATGATACAATATTCCTTTTCTCTCAAAGTATCAATTCAGCTGGAGAGCACAACAGTGTATCCTGAGTTCTGTTCTTGTTTAAAGATTACAACCATAACTCAATACTCTTTCTTCTCTTTGTTCAAACTACATGGTATTTTCAAAGGCAAGCATGAATTTGAGAGATATTTAAAATGCCACACTTGAAGCTTGCAGAGCAGAAATCCCACCATGGCTGTCAGTGGGGACATTTGAATTTGTTAGTACACATATTTATCTTTACAGAGGTGCAGTTCTGTGCTGCTAACCACACACAAAAAATGACCCAAAACCAACCCAACCCAACCCAGGAGAGGAGCCCAGAACAGCAAAGAAGCTCAGCCATGCCTGAGGTAGGAAATGCAAATGAAATAAAAGAAGAAAGAAAAAGGAGTTGACTTACTTTTGAGGACAAAAAGGGAGCTGACAAGAACCAGGCTGAAGACTGTCCACATCATGGAGATCCAAGAGATGCACCATTAGGCAAAGAAAGCAGTTTGTTTGCTATTAGAGCCTTAATGCTTCTCCTACATCCCTAATCCTGTGCAGAGGATAACTTACAGGATAAAGAGGTGTGCAAGAGTGCTACTTATGGAGCTTATTCTGGGTGCACCTCTGATCACACCAACCTCATCTCCACCAGCCCTGCAGGCAAATTCTTCCAGGAGCAGGGAGGAGGAAATGTATTCACCTTCCAGTGCCAGACATGCTTAAAAACCATCCCATCACCACATGCCACAGCCTCCGACTCCTCCAACAGCCTCATTACATTTGCCCATGGGATTTGCTGGATCAGGGTCAGAGCATTAAATATTTTGGAGGATTAAGTCTATGCTTGAGACTTGAGTGGTCCAAATCCAACACACACATATATATATATTTAGAGAGACAGTAAGATATAGACCTAGATATGTGCACATAAGCAGCAGATTCTTGTGACCCACAAAGTGTTCCAAGCAGCGACCCATGAAGTGCTTTCTGTGAAGGAATTAATTCCCAAGAGCATCTGGTGCTGAAATAAGCAAGTGAAGGACACAAAACAGAGACATACTTATCTTCAACTTCCAACGAAAAAATTTATTTACAATAGAGAATTTCATTTGTGACATGCATTTTCCTTTTTTTTTTTTTTTTAATTTTATTTTACAAATCAGCAAATGCAGATAAAGTTTACATTCCTTAAGGCAAGAGTCCCCATGCAAGTAATACATGTTTATATTAAATCCAAAAGACATCCAACATGGGAACTCATGTACAAAGGGAAGGCTAGGATCAGCAATTTGTAATTTCTTAGAGAACTTGACAATCTCCCTGATACAGGAACTTTGAGATCAACTTGCTATGAATTATACTGTGAAAATGCAAACAATAGCAAGAAATTCTGATAGTCGTCTTAGTACTGCATACAATTAAATCAACTTTATTTAGAAAGAAAATACAGTAGTGCATACGAAAAAGTGAAAATATAACCTGTCCACATAAATGTATGGACATCAGTGTGCCAATGGTCATATTGCACTCAATAGCGAAGTCCAGAAATTTGGTTAAAAGTTAGCTTTTCCCCATTTTGGCAATCAGTTCATCACAAATCTTTGTTAATTCTTCTATCTCTTTATTCTGGAAAATAAAATATGAAGTATTATGGAAAGTATTGCTGCATTAAGAAGGTTTTTAGAATTTTAATATTATCTAACTAGTGGGAGGAGTGTGGGAAAATGAACTTTCCTCCAATGCTGAGAACAGGGTATTTGTGCATGTAGATATATGTGCATATATAGTACAACTGAGTGTTCATATTCATAGTACAGCTACACACATTCAAACAAATGCTTCCTTTTTTCCAAATACAGCTCCTCCAATTTTAATAAATCAAATTTAGCACCAAAGCAGACAGCTTCACAGCAGTCACTCCCAGCACATCACAATAATACAGAGCTGAATTTTGTTTCTAGGCAGCACTTTTCTATTTTTTTCATTATTTTCACCCCTGCCTTGCAGAGCTGCAAGCAAGGACGAGCTGTTCTATGCCAAAGCAAGCTCCCTTGGCTGAGCTAGAGAACACAGAGATATAAATAGGCATTTCCTACAGACACTTTGGAATTAGCATTGGAATTACAGCTAGCACTAAAAAGGGAAACAGAACCTGAGAGAAGCACTAAAGCAAGCTCTGAAGCCTGAGAAGTGAAGCAAACCAAGGGCTGGGCTGCAGAGGTGCACCCTGAGCTCTGGCCAAGGCTGAGCCAGCCCCAAGCATTGGTCAGGGTGCAGACCAAACCCGAGTCCAGCTGGTGCACATGGGGGTTTTGCCTTAAAATTTGGGGAGTGCTGCTGTCCCCAGGGCCAGGGAGCTGCAGGACAATCCTCAGGCAGAGGTTGGCTCTGGGGAGAGCAGACTCCTGATTTACCTTTTGTTCCAGTGTTCTCTCCAAGGCATCCACTTTGAGCTGCTCCTTGCGAAGGCTGGCCTGGTACGCTGCCTGCTCCTGCTGGGCCTTGCCTCTCACTTGTGCAATTTCAGCATTGGCTCTGCAACAAACAAAGGGTTTGGTCACATCAGGTTCTCTACAGGAAAGGGCAGAGGGTGGCCAAGGGTGGACAGCACCTTAACAAATGGGGGGAGAGGGCAGGACTGCCTTCTGCACATCTTGGGTATATTCTGACACTTGGCCCTAGAAACTTTTCACAACTCCCTCTCTTGCTCAGCAGGGGCTGCAGAGTCTTTTCCTAAAGTCTGTGTTGCTCCCTTCATGCTTCTCTCAGGTATCTCTGCTGGGGTCACAAATAAGACTCAGGTAGAAGTGTTTTATGGCAGTTTCCAAACCTGATCTCCACTACAAGGGAACCAAAGACTATACTGGTCATTACATGGAAATCTAGAAAAAAGAAAACTGGCTAATGGCTTCTTTCTTGATCTTCCCATGAAAATACATCAAACATGAAGAAATGTGATAAATCCAGAAATTTAAGGTGTTCTGTATGGTCAGGAGCTGGAAGAAACATCAGCACATGGCAGAAATTATCAGTACTGCACTTATTTCCACCCTCTATCACAAAGCATCCTGTGCTTTGCATATTGTAGGAACAATTTGGGAAGTGAGGTCCAGCCATGGGAATCCTCCTGCAGCACAAACTCCTGGAAAAATATGTGTACAATCCATGCACCATCCCTGGAAGTGCCCACGGCCAGGTTGGACAGGGCTTGGAGCACCCTGGCATAGTGGAAGGTGTCCCTGCCCATGGCAGGCGTGGAACAAGATGGTCTTTAAGATTCCTTCCAACCCAAACCATTTTGTGAATCCATGACTCAATTACCTGTCCAGTTTTTCCTCAGCATGAATTTTGAGTGCCTGGTACCTCTGCTCTTCCTTCTTTACTCGTGATAAATATTCCTGTGCACATTTCTTCAACACTTCTTCATTCTTGAAAGAGAAGATGACATCAAATTTAACCCAAGAGTTTAAACTGCAGGACAGGCACCTGTTTGTGGGAGTCACACACAGCTGTTGAAGGGCTGCAGTCCAACACTGAGGCCACGTGAAGGGGAATATTACACAATGCAAAAAGCTTTACAATTTTTCTGTTTGCATTTGATAGCTGGCTGCAAACCTTCACCTGAGGATTATGGTTTGTCATGCAGGACATCAGAATTAGCTGGAAACACAAGTCCTGCCTTCTGTTCAGCAGCACTGGTACACAGAGCCTGCTCAGCTCTGCTCTTGAAAGGAGATGTTGATGTGACTCACCTTCCGAAACCCCTCCAGGACTTCTTTCATTTTCTCATATCTCCTGAAAAGATCAGCCAGGGATTTCTCCACTGAGTTCAGATCAGCCAAAGCTTGCTCCTTCTCCACTATGAGCTGCTGAACAGTGTGGTGGGAGACAGATTTCTCTCTCTGTTCATCCTCTGAAAGAAGAGAGGGGTAGGGAAAAGAGAGGTTTTCAGAAGGGTAACAGTAGTAAGAACACTGACTTCTCTATCACCTTCAGTTTCTACTAAACTCTGCCCTATTCATGTATTAGTAAGCTTACAGGATCCAGAAAAGTCAGATTTATATTGAAATACAAGCCTGTTTTAGAAGACAGTTGCTAAACATAATGATATTTAAGTATTTTGATGTTGGGGGAAAATGTGAATGTATCTCTGTACTGATGATTCCTTCACTCTGAACTCAGCTGTTCCCATGAAAAGGCAGGTGCTGGATTTCCCCTGTTTGCTGAAGATGTACTAGCTGAAGGAAAGGACATTTATGCACATTCCTAGCACTGGCCACAAATCATTTGCCATTGCTGATAAATGCTTGTCATCTCCTGGCATCTTCTAATCCTGCACAAACAAGGCACTTACTTCAGTGGAATTCAACCCCAATTCTTCCCTTGGAAAAGCAGTGTTTTGCCAGCTCTCAGGATTACTGCAGCAAGTGGCAGAAAGGAAATCTAACAGTAGACAGACTTCCTAAGTGTAAAAAAACTGCAAAAAACATCTGCCAAGCTCCTCCTGTGTATAGTTAAATTTGAGTCAGGGATGGGGGGAAAAACGTAATGGGAATACAAAACCATATGGAGGAGAAATTTTCAAGGGCATTGACCTCACAGTAAGTTGGAGTACCCACATAAGACTGGAATAAAAGGCATTGCCTTCCAAAATGCTGCATTGTTTCCTTCATGTCCTAAACTATGATTCTTGTATCCATTGGTTTAAGGGTTACTTTGAATGATACTGCAAGGAAAATCCACTCACAGAACACAGCAGTTCTATATTAACATTTTTCTTGTTTATGATAGAAACTAAAATAAGCTAAGAAGTTCTCCTGTGGAAAAAGCACAGGGCATTTCACAATGTACAACTTCTCATTTGGGCCTTTATATTTGGAAATATAAAGAACTAAGCAAGTTTGGGTTTTATTTGAATAGAACTTTTCATCTGAATTACTTATAGTGCTGGTCAGCTGTGAAATGCCAAAGCTGAGATTAATCTCTTCCTTCTGCATATTCCATCCAAAAAATACACATCTCTGCTGGCCTGACCAAGGCCAGAGCAGAGATGATGCCACACTGTCCATCAGTTCTTGGGCTACACTCTCTGCTCCTCTGCTCACCCCAAGAGCATCTGGCTGGGGCAGAGCCTGACCTGAGCTTATTTTGCTCTGTGTGATACAGAAGATCAAAAGAACCAGAGAGCCTCTCAGGACCTGCTTGTGACACCTTTATTTTACTGGTGAATGAACACCTTTGACACAGCAGAGAAGCCCAGAGCCCTGTAATACCACATCACTTGGATATAGTTAACATTTTATTAAAAATAAACATCCTTTTCTATTTTGCTCTCTTAGAGACACCCTGTATTACTCTGTAATGTCAGTATTGATGTCTTCTCAATTAAAATAAAATAACTATTTGTTGTCTTCTGTTTATTTTGCTAGAGCTTAGAAGCTGTCTCATTGTGTTTCAGCACTAGATTTGTTTTTAATTGTGCTGGAGATTACACCCTGCCTGGATAATTCCAAACCCCTTCCTGGCAGGATCCTGCTCTCTGGCAACACTTCTGTCACTGCAACTCCAGGCAGGGCAAGAGATCTCTTCACACAATCATCCAAAATACTTTAATGTATTTAATGTCACATCTCTACTTCTTGTGAGTCTGCTGTCTGAGGTATTTTAGCAACGTTCTTATTTGTTTCTAGGGCAATCAAGAAGTTAATAATTCATGTCACACTCCCTCACAAGTACTGAGCTCCTCCTCTTCCACCCAGTGCATCGTGGGCCCTCCTCTCTCTCCTCAGCTGGATCAGCTCCTCCAACTCTCAATCCCCAGCACCATTAAACGTGGACATGGGAAACTGGGGCAAGTGCTACAGAATCACAGAATGGTTTGGGTTGGAAGCTACCTTAAAGCTCATTTAATTCCACCACCCTGCCATGGGCAGGGACACCTTGCACTAGAGCAGGTTTCTTCAAGGCCCATCCAAATGATGCTCCCAAACCAAAGTGGTTAAATACCACAAAACCCAGAAACTTGGCTGGAGAGGGACTAGAGTTTTTTGTGATATTTTCATAAAATAGTAGAATGGTTTGGGTTGGAAGGGACCTTCTATTTTCTAAGACTGATTTTAGTTTCAATAAAATGTGCTGGTAATAGTCTGCCAGTCAAATCTTAGATAAGTGGTTACACATACTTAATTCTAAACATATTTGCGAGGTTATGAGATTCAAGTATTTTAATTAAATGACTTCCACGTCTGCAACACACCCTGCCCAGGGCTCACCAACAATAACAGCAGTATGCTCAGGACTAACACTATCCAAACTGACAGAATCAGAGCAGCACCAGGGCAGATCCGCTTTCAGGCTCAGCTCACTACGACTCACATGACTTAATGGGAATGCAGCAAACAGAGAACAAAAGCAAAAGAAACTAAAGATGCAAAATGCTGGTGTGAAAGTTGGTGAAAAGCTTTACTTACCAGGCTTGCCTGTTTTGTTTTTGCAAGCAAATAGCAAGAAGCAACGAAAACGGAAGCAAAATAGAAAAATCGGGAATTGTTAGGAAAGCAGCAAATAAGTAATGCAACAACCTGTAATGCACAAAGCATAACATCTGTTTGTTTTTCACAAGGAGAATTTCATAATGTGTTCAAATGTAAAGTATAAGGACACATTTTTAACAGGAAAAGAAAACCAAACCAACGTTAGAAACTTGTCAGTGAATTGGAATTGGGGTGGGGTTTTTAGCTGTCACCTGGTGTGTGGAGGGTGGGGTGCAGGGAACACTGGGGTCACCCAGGCTCTGCTTCATTGCTACCAGGCACAAAGCAGCATCAGCACAGCCTGGAAAGCCTGGTCTTTCTTCTCCCCTACTCCTGAGTGTAAATTAAAATGTGTCAGGGGTTGAGGCAAGTGTAAGAAAAAAAGGAAAAACTGATAAAGCACCAGTAAAAAAATACACCAAATGACACTAACAGGGATCTCCACACTGACAGCTTGCAAGCTCTGGCTGCACAGAGTGTGGCATGAAGTAATCACAGCAGCTAAGCTGGGTAATTTTGGGTTCCATATACATATGACAGCAAATACTAAACCTTCCATAGCCCTTGGAATCAAAGGTAATTGCTGTCTGCAATGCACATTTTTCAGTCCCTTTAGAGGCAAACATAGGCAGACATATATTCTTAATATGGGGTATTTTCAGTATTCATTATACACACACATGCCTACAAAAAGCTCAGCAGGACCTATCAACCTCACTGAATATTCATCAGAAGGATTGGTGAAATTGGTTTATGTGCAGTGCCCTTCTAACAGGGCTGTATGAATAGTTCAGAAGGGGTAAATGATGAACAGAAACAGCACAGGCATTTCTTTTGTTAAGATGCATATTCTGCTTTACTGTGAGGCATTACTGTGCTCACAGGTCACTGAAGTACATGCAAACAGCAAACACACGTTTTCCTCCACTTGTGGCATTCGGATGAGTGAATTCCTTTATTGGCAGGGACAGCAATTTACAAGAAATGGCATGAGAAAGTGGGACAATTAGACCAAAAATTTACATTAAATGCAGGGAGAAGCCTTGCATTTAACGTATTACCATGCTGTAGGATTTGCATACTGCTCTAATTAACACAGAAAGGATGTTTTCTGTGTCGCTGTTGTGGGTTCAGTTCCTTTGCAAATGGACAGCAAATTAAATTACTCATAGCCATAGCCCTTAAAAACTCACCACAGAGCATGAGAGGCTCTGATACTCTGAATCTGAAGTTTAAAGGTCTGTTTACTCAGTGGTCAATGGCCCAACACTTTACTCAACCTTCATTCCTTTGCAACAAGAGGAAGTGGCAATGGTGGAATGTACTGTGTACACCAAGGCTGTGCCTCTGCCTCAGGACTCCTATTCTGTATCTTACTGTTGCACTGCAGCCTCAACATTTGATTTTTTTTTTTAAATCTGTTTCTCAGAAATCGAATTTGAATTTATCAGTTGTTAATTGCATGCATAACTTGGGGAAAAAAGGACAGGTCCTTTGTGTGTCCATAGCACTGGCCAGGTTCAGGGTGGAAGCCACACCAGGGTATGTTTAGTGTAAACCAAAATGAAATAAGTTCTTTGCACACTCTGGTCACTCCTACTTGAACAATTGCATAATGACAATGACAGACACCATGTCAGAAGGCAGCACATTGACTGAGTTGTGAATACAAAAGGCAATGGAGGCATAACACCAGAGAGAATGAAGCCTGGCATATCATCAGTGTTTATTATTCATTGTTATATATATATCATTCATTACTTTATTTATTATAGTTGTCATTCTCAGAAAATTTATTTCTTTGTAGTTCCATTTTACCCTTCACTTGAAAGGAGGCTGGGATGTCTCCCAACGGCCAAGAAATCCAGGAAGGCAGAAAAAGCACCAGACACTGGTGCTCTTCCCAGCAATTTTGGCCTTGGAGATCCCAAAATTCCACTCAGCCATTTGCCTTTCTGGGAAAACAGCTACAGCTGAAGTAGTACAAGGCAGCACAAGCCACTGGTGCTTTCTACAGCCAGACTAATAAAGAGAGCTTTAGAAATCTTACAGGAGGCTTTAAAATCACATCCCAGGGGCCAGACCTCCCATGTCAAGGAACCACACGAGCCCTGCAAGCTTTGCGTTTGAGCTGCTACTGAGCAGTTTCTTATCTGTGGGACATGCTGTTAGCCAAGGTGTTTTAATTACTGAGAAGCAAAACTTGCAATAATTTAGACTTAAAAGGAGACCTTTGTGTCAGTAAGTAACTGGGAGGTGGATTGGCCACTCGTAACCTCTCATCTGGGATTGGAGTTAATCTCGGTTTTGGTCTGATCGATGCACTTAGCAAAGATAATCCCTGTTGTTGTGAAGAGCTAAGTTTGGTATCTGCCACTAAACAGCTGTGAGCTGATGCCTAAGGGGTTTTCAGGTCACTCAAAGTCTCTCCTGGAGAAACCCGTGAATTTGAACCTGTTTCCTATGGGCCAGTTTGCTCTGCCGCAGAAGGGAAAGCTCTGAGCTTTCTGTGTTACCTGAACTGCCCGAGGCCCTGACTTTTCCTTTTCTGGTGTCCTCAGATGCATTCACAATTCCCTGCAGCATCAGCAGATGCAGCCAGCATCAAAATGAAGCCCACAGACTTCAACCAGGGAGCATCTTTCACAGTAGGAACACCTACCTATCATCTGAGCAATCGTCTTCTCATATTCCGAAACTATTTTTCTGTAAGAGGGGAAAAAAAAGAAAAACTTTTGGCAAACAACATCATTGCTCATGCTTACTTAGCAAATAACACTATCAGGAACTGAACTGTGGTGTTTTTAAGAGATACAGAACCCCACCACACTTTAATATGTTCTTTATTGCCCAAATAACAAATAAAACTGACAATTTTAACACTGCACCTGATTTTTAACTCTCCATGGAAATCAATAAAGGTGAGGGAAGGAAAACGAGATTGTTTTGAAACAGATTCTGTTTTTTGAAACATCACCCATCATGATTATAAACATAATCACAGTGGTCTAACTCAAGAGTTACAAAGAGCCTGATTTTTCCATTACTTTCTCCCCTCCTCTCCATATTTGTGTTGGTTTATTTTTAATATAAACTTTAAGCAAACTTAAAACTGGTAGCAAGTAAACCTAAGAGGAGTAGTGTTGGCCATCACCCAAAATGTATCTCATCTTCTAAATGAATCTTCTCATGACTAAATGATTCACTACCACTTAAAAGAACAAGATCAAAATATTCAACTGTGTAGCACAAAATCCATCATGTCCCATTTCCCAAATCTGTTTTTGAAGCAGAGGTGGCAAAATGCTACTTTTAAGACTGTTTTATTTCATATACTCACAGTAGGCTTTGAATTTCCTTCTTGAAAAGAGGTTAGCCAAAATAAGCAGATTAAATGTGATTTAGAAAGATGATCCATCGCTTCCCAGAGCCAAATAAAGCTAATGAAATGAGACTAGCTTGATCTGTGCTTTGATTCATGAGCCACGCAGGACTGTCTACAAAAAACAAAATTACCCCACACTTCACCTGAAGTGGATATTCAAAACAGTTCACTGGAGTTTGAATACACCTCTTTTAAAATTTGTTTTCACTTGCTCCAGTTGGCGAGGTTACAGAAAGGATGTGGGAAAATCCTGAGACAAAAGTCAGCAAGGAAAGGTGAAAATTGCCTCCTAAAAAACTACTGCAGCAACTCTAGAACTGCCTCCAATGTGAATCACAGGCAAAGTCCAGAGCTCTGAGAAGGCCTCCTGGCCCTAAACCAGCAGCATCTCCCCTGCTCTGGTCCTGCAGAGCACTCAGAGAGCAGGGGCTCTACCCCCGAGCACTGGAATTTTTCCTTTCAACCATAAATGATACTTTGGAGAGCAAAGATAACAGCAAGGATTTTCTCCTAAAAGGAAGGGGTTGGTTTCATGTCTAAAGCAGATTACCTCAAAAGCCTGCTGTAAGCAATGAGGATTTTAAAGCTTTGTCATATCCTTGTGACACGATGCACCTTTAGGAAGTTTTATCATCCAAGAAATGAAGCCAAGGACTCTGGGTACTCAGGGTAAGGAACACAACATTACAACACTGCAGCACTTCCCAGGGAAGAACTTGCTCCAGATTCATGTCAATGGCCTCTTTCAGTCAAGCAGCCTAAATAATGGTCATTACAGCTGGGGAACCAAAGGATGCTGCCACATCATTCCTCTTTGGGAGGGCACATCTTAACCCCAGGCTGACACATTACACAGGCTCAAATGTTGCTATTTGAGACAGTCTATTCACTGACTGCACATTTCCAAGTCATAAAAACACCAGAATCCAGGGCTACAAAGGGTCTCAGAGGTCATCTGCTTGACTCCCCTTACAGAGTCATGATCAATCAGACCTCCAAATAACCATAAAAATATTTCTTGCCTGCCTGTGGTTAGACTCTTGGATTTTGGTACAGCCTACTGTGGTTTAGCTCTTTGATAACTACTGCATTGTTAAACCTTCTCATTTTGGTTTCTGTTCTCTGGAGTAGAATTCCCTCCAGACTGAGGTTTTCCTGGAAGTTTAGATGAATTCAGGATATTCTAGCTACAGTATGCAGCATTGCTTCTCCTTCTCTGGGAAGTGATGCTTTTGTGCTTGCAACTCTAAATAATCCCTTCACTCCCTGCTTGTCATTATGTCATATCTCATTGCTCCATCTCTAATTTACCACACATGGACTGCTTGAACATTTAAACTCCAAGAGAAATCTTTCTTCATGCACATATGTGTATTTATCATTTTGTGACAATATTAGCCAGATTTTTTCCTTTCATCCACGCATTCCAGGCATATGCCTGTGGGAAATCTGGCTTAGTTACTGTGGGTTTTTTTTTACAAATCAGACTTTATGGAGGGTGGAGACACACACAAGCAAATTACTCTGAGGAAGATGAAGGTGCAGATCAACAGTGTGCTAGCTGCTCTGTGTCTGCCCTGGCTCTCCTTCCTTGAGGGAAAAGGCTGGCAGTGCCCACTGGCAGCCACGTGCACCCTGACACAGCACAGACCAAGCACCACACTCGAGTGTGAGCTGCACTCTGAGACATTCCTTACAATCCCTCATTTTGTTCCCTCCTTGTTTTGCTCCCTGGGTTTGACTGCTCGCAGCCACTCCGTTCTGTTTCTCCTCATTAAGCATTTCAGGGCTATGCCAGGGCTTTGTTCTCCATCCCAACAGAGCACAAGGGAGGTGAGAGAACTCAGCTGGGCACTGGGAGGTGGCAAAAAAGAAATAAAGAGGCTGCCCTTGCCTTTTGCAGATGCTTCTGTTAAGATGCTTTGGCTCAGAGCCCTGTGCTGCCGCTATTCCAATCTGCCATGTGCAATTCCTGGCATCCAAGCAAGCGTTTGTGGAGCTCTGCACTGCAGTTCCCTTCTACTCTCCCTCCCTAAGTACAGTTTTCCTGGATATAAGCAGCAATTGCTTATGTAGGTCATCACTAGATACAGAGTTTAGCTTTAAATCACTGAGACTCTTCATTTTGGGAAGAAGCTGGTGCTAGAACAGAAGGGATTTTATAGAAAATTCAGGCTCAGAAGTGATTGTATAAATTATTACTTAGAGGAGGGATGCTAAAATAATCTGATAGTTTCCTTTTATTTATGAGTTAATGGGGGGGACCATTTTTGAAGGTAGAAAATAATGAGCTTTAAAGACTCTCTTGCAATTGATGACTTTCTAAGACTCAGATCAATGAGCAGGCCAAGCTTATTGCTTTGTCCTTCTTATGGCCCTACCAACTGTAAAAAAAGGAAAATCTGAACCTTTCAACTGACTGAATGGGAGGCATCAGTGCTTCTTTAAGCAGCACTGCTCAAATCATCCACTACAGGGATTTTGTTGTCATCCTTGCAAGTGGTAGGACCTGGGCTGGAAAGGAAGGTCAAACCGTGTTTCAGGATAAAGATATTTAATGTAATTGAGGCAGGTTTGCAAGAGAAATAGAACAGATACAACCAGAACAAACTGAAAAGCTCTGGGTCCTTCTGTCAGCTCTCAAATGGAACAAGAGAGCAAAAGCCAAGAGAACTATTGTTTAACTAAGATTAACCTTAGTGTGTGCAGTAATTAAAAAATCATCTTAGTTCAAAGAAAAGGCTGTAGAATCTCCTTAAAAGCCAACATTTAGAATGGTTCCTTTACAAGAAATGCTTTTCTACTGACACTGTGGTTTGATTTCTATTGTTAAACTTCAGTTTACAATGATGTCCTGAAGGCAGCCTCATAACTATCTGCAAACCTGCACATTCTTCCCTTTTGTGAAGCAAAATTACTTGTGGAGAGTGAATTTAACACTGGCATGTGCACCCCCATGCCAGCTCTTGCAGGCACCTCATCCAGTCTGCAACAGGAACTTCACCCCGCAATCCTCCTGAGAATTCACACACAAACCAGAGGAAATCCTTCCCTGACATTAACCTCCTTAAAACCTCTCCTATCTCAGTGTTCTGAGGATGAGATTAGCAACACAAACATTTCAAATGATTACCCTGAACACGGGTGTCCACCATACAGAGAAAAGACAAAGTATCAGTTTAGGATCAATGCAAAGCCTGAAATTAAAAATAATGAAGCAAATTCAGCTAAGCAAAACAGTTGTACGAGCACAGTACTCTGTGTACTACCCACAGGCTGAGACGAGACTCTCTGACAGAGTGATCAAGTTAATAACTCACCTCATTTCCATCACTTCCCTTCTGCTTTCTTCATATTTCTCCTTCCACTCAGATACTTCCCTTTCCTTGGCCAGAATCTGAAATAAAGAAAACAGCGGGAAAAAAACCTCACTGGACTGTACCCATTTTTAAATTGTTATTACTAGCCAGGCTAATATGACACACAGCTTTGTAAAATACATAATTTTATTCCTATTTTGAGCAGCTTACTGTTTTTATAGTTATACATCAATGTCAAGATGCACAGTGCACACTTGAGTTTTAAAAACATGTTGATTTATTTTTACATCCTATCTGCTTTTCACTTGCAGTGCGGCACCTTTTGCTTTTTAGCGCGGCTGAGGGTTGGTCCCAAGAACAGAACAAGTGATGACAACATAAAGCATTTAAGAGAAAACAGGCAAGAAGGGAACAACAAGGGGCAGGTTTTTCCTTCCCCAAACTCTGGAGACAGTTACCTCTGCTCTGGCGAGCCGCAGTGCAGAGTCCAAGTCCTGCTGGGGGTAGAGCAGAGCCGCGGTGCTCTCTGCGTCCGAGGCGCCGATGCGGGAGTACAGTGCACTTTTGGAGATGGAAACATCTGCTGGGATAGCAGGTTCTCTCTGTGTGTTTGTTTTTTTAAATACAAAGAAACGAACCATTAAATAGGCATTTAGCTCATGGGTCTTCTGGGTGTGGTGCTAGGACTAGAGTTCTGTGCACCTCTAAATTACAACAGCAGTAACATTGTCAAGGAGCTTTAAATGTATATTTTATGATTACTGAATTTAGGATCCTTAAGATGCACCAGGAGAGTCACGCTACCTTTATGGAGAAAATATAAAGCCAGCACTTTGCCATCAATATTTTAAGGTCTTATCTTAGAAAATGTACTGCTTTTCACCGCAACATCCACAAGAAATGCACATCAGCAGAATGAATCAGATTTGAATGCAGAAAGCTTGTTAAGGGGAATTCTACTTCCATAAAAATAAATCAAGAAACCAGAAGCAAGAGGATACAATACATGGTACCTATCAAAGAATACCAAACAAGAAGTGTGAATATGCAAGGTGGCACTGCTGCCCCACTGGTGTCCAGCATGCGATTAGTCAGTTAAACGAGGCTTTTTTTTGCAGCTCTCCATTTTGCTCATGTCAGCAGCCCAGATTAAACAGGGGAGAGCAGAATATGAAATGAGGAGAGCAAAGAACAGGTACATGACACTGAGGTGCAGGAGATGTCTCACAAACAACTCTTGATGCAAACAACCTAAGCTACAGCACATTAAAACCAAGGAGATTACAAAGGATAGTTCATAGGATCCCAGAATGGTTTGAGTTGGAAGGGACCTGAAAGCCCATCCAGTG
The DNA here is from genome assembly GCA_013400775.1 of Chaetops frenatus. NCBI lineage: Eukaryota > Metazoa > Chordata > Aves > Passeriformes > Picathartidae > Chaetops > Chaetops frenatus. The sequence continues at coordinate 166,191 of VZTR01000759.1, forward strand.
CCACCCCCTGCCATGGGCAGGGACACCTTCCACTGTCCCAGGCTGCTCCAAGCCCTGTCCAACCTGGCCTTAGACACTGCCAGGGATAGGGCAGCCACAGCTTTGCTGGGCACTGCCAAGCCCCCACCACCAAGTTCACATGGAGAGCTGGACCATGAGTGGGGAGAAGTCAGGTTGATTGATCCTTTTTCCAGTTCACTGATGGAAATGGATATTCACATCCTGTTTTCCTGGTGCAGCACTTCCTTGCTGCTGAAAAGGGTATAATGTATTTTTCCCATTTACTTGTTAACTTTGTGCATAAAACAGTGTATTCTATTCCTTTAAGTTCACTAATGCTGTACCTATGTCTTTAGGTTTATCTGCAATAATTAAGAGTAGTAATCAAGAGTACTTCAATTATTTTTCTACATAAAAGGGAAAAATGTATTTTCTTATATTTTATTGCAAAAGAAGGTGGTGTGGTTTTGTTTTAGTTGTTTTGTTTGTGTATTTTAAAAAGAAAATAGCAGAGCCACACTCTGCTGACTGAAGCACTGGAATGTGAAAGGGGGTAGGTAATGTCCAGATCAAGGTTCAGTCCTCATTAATTTCAACATCACATACTCTTGTCTCAACACTGGTAGAGGAAATTTTGCCAGCTGCTATTCCATAAAACATTCATTTCCTCACAGTTCTTCTCACACTGCCCAGGATCTCAGAAAGGATCCAAACCCAACTGCTAATTTTGTTGTAATCCCTTGTGATTTCTCCTATCACACCTGACTGAAAAAGCTGAATTAAAAATTGTATATAATGCACAGAGGACCAGATGTTCTGGATATCACATCTGTAAAGAACACGAAGAAACACTAACAACATTAAAAGACAAGGCAAGAAAATTTAATTAGAGCAGGAATAACCTAAACAGTACTTATGGAACACCTCACTGCATCTTCATTTACAAGAGACTCTCACAAATTTGCTTTGTACTTTTTGTTTTTAAACCTGGGAGTCAATTGACTCTTACTTCTAGGATTTATGGAGCAAGCCAACCCTTCTCTGTTTTTGCTACATTTAACATGAACACCCAAAATAATGATCAATTTCAGCAGAAATAGGAGGTACAACCTCAAACCTGATCGATTTTCCTACCAGAGGAAAAAGCATTCCAAGATCTATCAAAATTGCATAGCCTGTGCTCTTAAAAGTATCTCCCAATGTACAAGAACTAAATAGGAAAAAATACACCTGGGATATAAGCTCAAACACCTCTGTAAATGCATAAATTAAAAAAAAAAAAAGTACTTTAGTCCCTTTTCAATCACAAGAATAATTGAGAGATAAAACAGAGCCATTAGATCATCAAAGCTGTCCTGCAAAGAAAGGCCACCCCTCAGATCGATCTGTTGAACTGCATCTGTCATATTTCAAAAGCCTCCTGCAGCTTAATTTGCTGGATCTCATAAGGAGATTGCTGGAAAATATTCATTGTGCCAAGAAGAAACACAAATTTCCTCAAACTCAAATAAAAATATGTCAAAGTTAACTGCTGAGGTGATGACAATTTTTAAAGAAAAAGACATTTAAAGCATTTAATAAATACATACTTATACATATTTTTATACAGTACACAACACCTCATTGATACAGTTGTTTTCTCTAGTTCCCTTTGCATTTGAGTAAATTGTAAAAAACAATAGCAATAATAACATGCAAATCAGCTTAAAATTTCCAAAAATTACTATAAAAACTCTTGGAATTTAACCACTGAGCAAAAATGCTTGTGGTAGTGGTCCAACCAGTATTGCCCTGACTCTGGAAACACCCTATACAAATCACAGCTAGACTCTCTGGCAGGACTAACCAGTAAAAGTCATCATTTTACTTCAAAAGCCAATTTTACACAACTCCTAACTGATGCATAACTCAGCAACTGTTATTTGCTGCCTGCAAAATATTCCTACCCCGAGTAAATAACAGCACCTGACCAACAGGATGATGGTATTACCCAAAATAACCCAATAATAATGCTTTAACACCTAATTGCTGAGAAGGTAAGCAGTTAATTGGGGTAATAATCAGCACAGGGATTTGTAAGTCACTAAACCTTGCACAGAAAGATTAGAGTCTTCAGGGGAATTACTACAAAATGTAGGTCACTGCAATCTTAGTGTAAATACTTGAGAGCTCAGCACACTTCTCTTTCCAGCAGCTTTCAAAGAAACCAGATATCTGACCAGAAGGGGAACAAATGCATATCCATTAACCATCTGCAGTTATCTCACTTGCAGGAAGTCAAAGCAGAAGAAAATAGAGAAATGGAATGAAAATGAAAACTAGTTTTTATTAGAGCAGTTAGAGGAATGTGTGTTTAGCCCTACTGAAAATGAGGCTGCCCTTTCCAAGCACTGAAATGTTGCCTAGGTGTGCACAGAATGATGGACTCTTTAAGTAATCTATATTTGAGCAGACAGGTCAGTGCAGGCAAAATGAGACCTACTCGTGCTTGCAAATACATGGGAAGGCAAGGAAAACCCAAGCAGAAGATTTCTGCCTGTGAAGTTTTGCTAAAATTAATGGCATTGCTGTTTGAAGGAAATATTCCTCCTCTACTACCATGAGAGTCCCACAAAGGTGTAAAGCACTAATCCCATTTTTGCCCATCCCTTTCCTTTCAGTCCTTTTTTTTGGATCCTACTTCAACATCCATCCCTCCATCACCTCAGCATCCACAGGATGCTGGACACAAACCCTGCTTGAGCTGCACCTATTAAAAAAATTACCTCACAACATCCAAACAGAGACTGCTCAAAAGAAAAGTGTTAATTCACCTCAACACTGGAAGGCAGAAATATTTAGCAATGTAAAAGCAGGTGACTGGTCCTGCTGTTGTTGAAGTCTGTGATGAGAAATTTGGGAGTGGACAAATAACTTCCCCCTGCCTGAAAACAACAAACTGCATATCCTTATTCTCACTCCTAGTACTAGCACAAAATGCTTATATTTAATCTTTATTTTAGGTGACCTAATTTGTCATTACAAGTGCTTCTGTCTTTATTTATCATTCTATCCTTGCTACCCATCCTGTAGCAGTTTAGCAAATGTTAAATGTAATTATACAGCATCCAGAAAAGAATGGAGGCCAGCCATCCAGAAGGGAATTCTGCCAGAAGCATCCAAATTTAAGTCACTGCAGTCATCTGCTGCTTTCTGTTCTACTTAATCCAGGCCGTTAGTCACTGGAGGTCACAAGGGGTGTCATCACAGGTTAATTTAACACCAGCAACCTCCCACTGAAATAGCAAAGTTATGCAAGGACAGGTCCTTCCCAGCCCAACAGGACACCCATGGTCTACAAGCACTGCTGTGCCTCGACCAACTTGGGGCTTTGTCATCATCAAACTGCAGCCAATCCTCTGTCAGAGGGGGGAGTTTTGCCTATTTTGCTCTCCTGCTGACTTATTAATGGACAAGAGGAGGAAAGTCACTGGAGAATGAAATGTCAGAAGAACATTCTCCTCATCTGGAATGAAATGTCTCACTGCAGCAGGACACTGCCATGCCCTCAGCACCCCATTCAGCTGATACCCTTTCCCAAGAAAGCCACTAAGATTTATGGAATGACTTTTTTGGCTTTCCAAACACAGTGAGGTCCATGTCTATCCCGAGAGCAGTGCAAAGCATCGCTCTGAGGCACAACTAGACAGCATGACCTGGAAATAGCAATGAAAAAAATGAAGATTTAGATCTTCATTAATAAAGACACATTGTGTTGGGAGGCCTTTTTTCCTTGGGAGCTCTGTAGCCCTTCCAACCCTGCAGCAGTCCCTTTCTTCAGATGCCTGAGGCCAAGGTCGACTGAATTCTTCACTTCCAAACTTTGAGGGTCAGAGGTGTCGGACTTCAAGCTGAAAATACCACTGAAAGACAAAATGTCCCTATGGCCAAAGCAGGCCTGATATTCTTCACCATCAAATATTTTAGGACAAATCTTGCTGCAGAGAAACAATAAACAGCCACCTGGACTGCAGAATCCACCTCCTGCGGAAGGAACGCTGCTGCTTCTTGCCTGCTGTTAATTGGGGTGTGAGTGGGGTGGGTGACAGCGTTTCTGTGCCAGCTCTGCTGCCAGCATGCTGCTGGTGTCCCCCTGGGGAGCCCCAGGACAAGCAGCACTCCAGGCTGTGCACACTCACACACACAGGGCAGGCACACACCGGGTACCTTGGAGCGCAAAGAGGAGAGGGCAATCTGCCTGGCTAACTTCAGTGCTTCTATCCTCATGGCAGCAAACTCTAACTCCTCCTGTCAAAGGGTTTGGTGGGGAGGCCCCCACAGGGAAAAAAGTGCAGTAAGAACAGAGGAAAAAAAAATGTGTAACATACTCGAAAGTGGATTGTTAAATTTTGACGTGTAATACAGACAATTCCTGGGTGGGTGACAAACACACCCCAAACTCCTCTCATGATGAGGACAGTGATATGAAACTCCATGGGCTGGTCAGTTTTGAGGTAGCTGTACAGACAAATAATTTTTATTAGGTGATCAGCGTGAACAATACTTCATGTAAAAGAAATGTTTTCTGAAGTAATGCTGTCTTATAACAGACTCTTCTCATTTCCATTTTATGTGAATTTATGCCACGTGCTGGTCTCAATTCAATCTTTGTTGTTTTAAAATTTCACTATAAATATTCCAGAAAATATGTCCTGACACACAGAACTGCTCTGCAGATCCATTTGCTTTTCCTAGAAGAAACCATGCCAAATTCTGCATTAGAGAGACTACTAGAAAAACAAAGCCTGATTTTCATTTCACCAGAATTAGGTCCTGAATCTAAAAAAATGAATTTTTGCAGACAGACTTACTAAAGCCAGGTGTCAAGACAACTCTCCATACACCAAGTCCTGTGTTCAAGCTTAAAAGAATTTGCTTTGTAAAGACTTCTGGAAAATAGATACGTTACACGTACAGGGATAGGTGTTGATGAAATTCAAGTTTATATGAACTACATGAGTTAAATGAAAATATCTTCGTTCCTTAAGTCTTTAAAAGGGCAGCTACTTTGGAAAGAATAAAATAATTATTTAAATTCTTTTCCAAAGCCCCTCCAAGCCTCCCTCCACCCCTTTCAGATGAGGCAAAGCATTCCTTTGCCTGTGGACAAACAAAGGAAAGTGACATTGATATTTCTGCTACAAACCTGAAGTTTCTGAGCAAATACTGGGGGATTCTTTTCTGCTAGGTCAGGATCTAGGTATTCAGGCTGATCACATATTGAGGCTTTCTTAGATATCCTATTGAGAAGAGCATCAGCAGAGACAAAGGAGTCTTCAGGAGATGTCTGAACAGTAAAGAGGAGACTGAGTCAGCAACAGAGATTTTGCCCAAGTTGTTCAGGCCAAAAGCAAAAGGCAAAATTTCTGCAGGAAAATGATTCCAAAACTCTTATCATACAGGACTTACTATTTCAATAGCCTCTGGAGTTGTTCCTAGAGTCATGGGCTCCAGGTCTTTCTGCTTGGCCTTGTCAGGGGACTGTAAATGTGCCTCTTGGCTGGCAGCTAGCACTCGGGAAGCTGGGTGTGGTATTTTCATGCCAGAGGACTGCTGGCCTTCAGGGTCTTCAAAACTTGACCTGGAAAAACATTGTATACATGTTTTCAGGGTGGAGCACAAGGCCTTCACAATTCTTCTTCTAGTAACAGCTGAGCAAGTCCTCTTCATCACTTTCATGTGTATGTGTATATATAAATATATATATATATACACATACATTGTTTCAACTCAATTTTACATCATTATATCTCATGACACTTTGCAATCTCCTTTCAAAACAAGGCACTGGAGACATCTAAATAAAAACAGTTCCATCAGAAATGTCACATTCCTTCAACATTTCTCACTTGCCTTTTTAGCCCTTTCTCATTGTGACCTACGTCTCCTCTAAAACACAACTCTTACTAACAAGAACAGATGTCCCTGACAAGCAAAATTATTGGAAGTAAACACAACTCCCACATCCTAATCTTACGAACAAGAGCCCTTGTTCAGAAAATGTATCCAGGAAAAGCCAAGTGAAAAACTGCAATTAACAGATTTCTAGATTAACATGAAAATTACCTCAGTATGTGAGGGAAAAGCTCACTAGTAGGAGGCCACTGTCCAGTGAAACATTTGCCACTGTGATTATTTAGTTAAGAATGTGAAGGAGAAATTTATGTCCTTACTCCCTCCCATCACAAAACTTGTGTATCTTTGCCCTCTGCTCTCTATCATATGTGTACACAGATGGAAATCTATTTTTAACCAAGTAACTTGGCAGCACAGAGGCAGAGAGAGGAAGCAGTGCCTGTGTACGTGCTCTGAGGGTAACCCACTCCCCTGACACCCTGTTCCACTGCTCACAGTGACCTACCCTGAGCAGGGACTTGTGGAGTCAGACAATCTGATGGGAGGTGATTTCACTGGGCTCTCCTGCTGTGCATCAAACATTAGGTACAAGGACTGTTTCTTCGGGGTGCCATCATCCTGCTGGGGACAGGCAAAGAGAAACTCATTAAGTAATTCAACCGTTCTCCATTAAAGCTAATTCAGGTCACTGAAGCCTTTAGTGAGCAAATGAGTTGACAGAAAACTAATAATACAGGGCTGTAGTGCTGATATTGAGATGGACCCTTTCAGGAAGAAACCATTAAAGAACAAAACCTAAACAGTTCACTCTTTGTAGTGGCTCTTCTTCTCCCAGTTTGGGGTTAATCAGATTTCTCTGGTCCTGTCAGACAGGGGGCATCCCTTGGCTGAGGGTGTTACTAAAATATTCATTGAAAATTCTCATTGGCCTAAGAACCAAATGACTGATTTTCCTAATTTCCCCAGTGGATATCCCCTCACTGGATCCAGTCAAGACATCAACTCCATGGATTAAAATGGTGAAACAAGTGATAATGTATAGTGCTGTATAGTGCTGCATTCCATACTTCACACCAATTCTGCTTCTTTCCTGATTCCCTCCAGCTTCTTCAAAGTTTTACTCCCAGTTTCTTAAATAGTTCAGCAGTTGGTGTAGACAGCTCTGCACCCAGCACTGCTGGATTTGCTTTGAATCTCCAGAAAGAACTCCTATGATACTAGCTTAGTGTTGTGGTTTAAAGGACAACAACTTTTTTTTCTCCTTCCTGGGGGGGGGGGGGGTGTTTTGTTTCAC
>VZTR01000759.1:174067-232542 GCA_013400775.1 Chaetops frenatus
CATGTGAACTAATATCCTTTCTGGGCGGGAGTTCACGGTGACATGAACTCCACGAGAGACTTGTGTTTCTTGTGGGAAAATCTCCATAGTGAGACAAGAGAGACTCTTCTTCCAATTGGACTGATGAAAGCCTATTTTAAGAGTGGTAAATTGACCAGGGATTTTCTAAGTTTGTTTCTCTGTGTTGTTAGTGAGAAGGATGGTGGTAAAGGAAGATAAATGAGGTGGGAGAAAGGAACCATCATGGGTGAGGGGCTGGGGGGAGGAAGAAGAAACCACTTGGGGGTTGATTTTGATTCTGTTGTTTTTTGTTAATAAACTATTTTTATCTTTGAAGTTTAGGCCTGTTTTGCATTTCTCTTAATCCTTATTCTCATAAAACCACTACACTACACTCTCGCCTGGTGTGAGCAGGTGAGCAGGTGAATGTAAAACCGCTACATTAAATGGTGTTTCTGCCCGGTTTCGAACAAACCCATGACACTTAGATATAAAGTCATAAAATGGAACAAGCTTTACAGGACACAGGACAACAAAGCACAGGCAATTTACCCCAGTTATGCCAATTTCAAGGAACTGGTTTTGCAAATTTGCTGCAGGCACACTGTAATTAATTTAAAGGGTGGTGAGGCTGAGGGCATTATCAGGATAGTACATTATGACAAGGGAATGCAAATAAATGGAAATGGAAGAGAGAACTTACAGGCACAGAGGAGCCTATTTTCTCCATATATTCTATTTCATATGAGTTGCCATATTCCAATTCTGCAACAGAAACAAAAAAAGAGGTGTTAATACATGCCATGACATGATTTTTGCAAAGGAAAGGAGATCTCTTCTCATTGACAAGGGCCACTCCCTCTCTGCTCAATATTTTCCAATGATATATTAAAAAGAGAGTATTCAGAAAGAAAATAAAAGGTGCATTGATATTTACTGATTTTCAACAATGAACCTATGACACATTTCAGGCAAATCAGCTTGCCAGAAAAAATGAAGCTTTTTAATTTGCCCCAAGGACCAGAATATTAAGAAAGTTTCAGAGTAATTTCAGAGCAGAGATAACTTTAACCTATCATGTTGTCTTATCACAGAAAGCACATTTTTTTCAATAACTGGCAGTGCTGATGCCAGTTTCCTTTAAAAAAAACAAACGAAAAATCTGTTTAGAAATTAATGAATTTTTATTTGTTCATGTTTATCACACGCTCCAGTTGTTCTAATTCAGAACAACTACTGTGTTATCACTGAAGAAAAAGATAACTAAAATACCTGAATGCTCATGGACCAGGGGTGAGACACCAGCCCATCTTACTGGGCTGTTCTCATATTTTGTTTTCAGAGAAAGAGTCAAAGGCAGGTAGATTTACAAAGAACCCTAAGTCTTAAAATTTAATAAAAAGGCAAATCTTTACTGCTTCTCTACTTCTAATCTCCCAGTTACACTGGAGGGAATAACCAACATTTCTTCCCAATCCATGATCACCCAGTAGCTGATACAGAAGCAGAAAGATCTAACACAGGAAAAGAGGTCATACCTTCCTGCACTCAAATAAAAGCAAACTTCCTACAATGACAACTTAATTTAACAATTAAAAGCATAATTAATTTGTCCAGATGCTGTATTTTATTCTGTTTCTATGGTTTAATTCAATAAACCACTTGCATAATTTGATTTCCACTATAAATAAATCCTAAGGAAATGCACACCACCATTTGCATTATGATAAAATCATATGCTTAAATCCTTGTAGATTTGGGCAGCTTTGGAAAAGTAGGGCTTGCCTTAGGAAGATGATATCCACCATTAATATGTTTGATGTTTAAAACCAAACCAACCATAAAAATAATCTGTTTCCTCTTTTGTTGATTAAAACAGTTTTAGAGGGTTCAATGTGGTCTTACCATGCTCAATTTTTTTATAATAAAAAGCATTGTGCAAAGACTGTAATTCCACAAGTTATATATTTTGTCAAACAACCACTGAAGAAGCAGAGCCACAAACTCTCAGTATTTGTTGGGGATATTCACGGTAAAAGTTGTAAGTGAAGAGAAAGCTGTAATAGCAGGCTCCTCACGTTTAAATTCCTAGCACCACATGTTTTTAATGGTAATAAGGAGCCAGGCAAGATGGACAACCTCCTGGTGTCAGATACCAGCAACATCCTTTCTCACTCACTCTTCTTCCCAGCGAAAGCAAAACCCAAACTGGAAGGATGAATTCAAACCCCCTTCGAGGAGCTGAACTGCAGGAGAAAGCCTGAAATCCCAAGTAACAGCATCAAGTGTTTAGAAACTGCCTTTCTGTATCCCATTGATCCACAGCCAGCCAGCCCAGTGAGGTGCATCAGGAGCGTTTATGGAGCAGCTTTATGCTCCAGAGAGCAATCCCTGGGTGTCCAGGCAGGCTCAGGGGCAGCAGACGTTCCGGCACTGTCCTCTGCTGGCACAGCCACAGGGATCCTCCACCTGCCTGCAGCACTGCCAGCAGCTCTGCAATCCCAATCCAAACTGACTGCTGGGACAACACACATTTAACTTCACTGCTGAGAAAAATAAAGAAAACAAGGCAGGACACAGATGGAAACAGTCCAAGTAGAAACAAAAGGAATAACGCGGCTGGCTAAACGCAGTTTGTTTCATCTCACTGCTCTCAGGAGTCTCCAGCATAATTCCTCTCTCTCCTCTACTCTCAGACATCATCTCCCCTCCAAAATCTTAGGCTCTGGTTATCTCTAGACATTCAAAATTAGAAAATCCCAGGATATCCCAAGAAGCAAGATAATTATCTTTTATAAACACGTACAACAGACTTACTAAGTGATGTCCTCCAACTCCTCCTACAAATAGCTGCAAGATTACATCAGCATTTTCTGCTAATAATTACAGCTTATTTCGGGTCTGTGCAACAGGAAAATGGCAGCAGCTATAGGCAATGCCTGAAACAGATGAGGGCTGGATGCACTGGCTGACTCAGGAGCTGGGCTGTATCTGTACAAAACACAGTGTTAGGTTACAGGGTAACACACGGGTGACTGGGAGAGGTAAAAATACCTGCACTGAGAAACAGCCCTCAAATTACTCAGAAATTTCTCAAAGCTGCATGAATAAGACTGTCAAGGGGAAAAAATTATTATTTTTAAGAGATGTGAAAAGCGGAAGCATTGTTGATTATAATGAGTGTGTAATCTGAAACCCTGACTGTACCATGCAGCACACATGACACAAGACAATTACCATTTAATTAGGAGCTTTGCTCACTTTCTTCTTCCGACTTTGAAAGCTAAAATGATTGCTTCAGAGTATCTCTCACTATTCTTTTGTTCCATTTCCTTCCCTATAGTTTCCATTTTCCCAGATTAAGGGGGGCTTATTTTCTAAAAAGTGTTTAAGTTATTTTTTAAGATATAAATACAGGGAAGTCAATGTCTAAAATTTATAATTTGACAATAAAGCCAAATTAATTCATCCAGACTGAAATACTTATCTGTTCAGAAGACTCAACAGATGTCCAAAAAGCCCAGGGTATGCAAGCACATGAATATGAATATGAACAAAAGCACTGTGATTGCTGTTGCTTTTTGATGTCAAACACCTTGACCTAAAAGTTTAGCAGTTCTTAATCAGGCATAAATTTAGACCCAGCATAAAATGGCATAAAGTAGATTTAATGGTAGACTGGGACAGGGACTGAAAGGTTATGGGGAAAAAATGAATTCTGATCAAGAAGAAAAAGTTTAAGCCAAGTTAAACTCAAACATGCTTCCCACCCACAAAGCTGAACATCTGCCTTTGGAGCAGATGTTGCAAAGCAGAATTCCCTCTGGTAGTCCCAAGGAAGGCCACACACAAATTTTCTTAATTCTGTCTCTTCTATATTTCACAGACCTGAAATGACAGTTCTCTAAACAGAAACTTCCAGCTTTAGCTCTCAACTGCTCGTAGGAAGGTATGGCAGGAAAAACGTTAACAGGCTGATCTAGTAGGGCATTTTATCTGAAAATATGAATGGTAACCATCTTATGCAGGGGATATCCTGGACACTTTTATGCATGAAGATACTTGGATACTCCCAGGAATCTGGAGGAGGGATGACATGTTAAGGGTCATAATGCAATACAGAAATTTTGAGCAGAATTTTAACACGGGACCTTCTCCCATCCAGGTTAAGGAACAGGTCAGGCAGAATCAGTAGTTCAGTGATGCTGGAGCAGTATCAGACCCCAGTCTCCTGTGAAGGCACTGAGAGAACACGATGCACCCAGAAAAGAACAATTAATTACAAAAAGGAAGCAAAAGCCAGTTTCTCTGAAAGCCTCTCTCATTTTCCTTTAAGCATCTTCTTTTCTTTCCTGAAAACTCAAGATTGGACTATTGGGGTCTTACATTCAGCTCCCCGTAATTGCCACGTTCCCCAGAATGGCCCAGAGAGCACCAGTTTTTAGGATTCTCTAACAAGAGTCTGCATTCAGCAGAGCACAGGCCAACATCCTCAGCCAAACCAAACCCCTCTCAGTAAACACCCCCTGGCTGGAGCAGACAGTACCCTCTGTGGGAGAGTTGAACTTGGTCTCGTTGACAAAGGTGGACAGGTCAGAGGGCTCAGGGTAGTCCTGCTTGTCCGTGTTCAGGTCCACAGTCATGCAGGTCCACTTCTGACCCGTCACAGAGGATGCCAGTTTCTCCTCATCTGTGGCATGAACCACTGTGGAGATGACAGGAGGTGTTTCTGGAGTTGGCAGTGGAGTAGGATCCTGCAGCAAACAAGAGCCAATTAATTCCATTATCTTTCACTAACACACAGAACAGCTCAATCTCTGAATTCCCCTGCACCACCAGAACCATCTTTTTAATTCCATAATCTCTGCTGCAGCTCTGTGTAAAATACTTAATGGAAAATACTAACTCCAGCAGCAGCAAGTTTTCCCAGTATAACTAAGCTCTTTGATGATAAACACTTGCATTGCAAAGCTGCTTTGATAACAGGGAACAAAGAAGATCCAGAGCTGTTGAAATCTGCTAGGCACTTGACACAAGTCCACACATCACCCATTACTGAAGTCTCTGACTACCAAAACTGACTTTTTAGGCTTCCCTTATAGGAGCAAATTCTCGTAGCTCCACGAGGTCATGAACCCTTTCCCCTTTCTTCACTTCTACCCTGTCAAGCAGCACAAATAAAAGGGCAGGATGGATAACAGGAAGAGGAACGGCAGCGTGGAAGGAGCTGTGCCACATCAAAGCAGCCAGGCCTTTGTGGAAGAGCAGCTTCTGTTCAATTCTCTCCCAAGGAAACCACCTGCCAGCAGTTTACAACACGGAATCAAACTATCCAAGCACATGTTCCTGGTGGATCAGCCCACTTGGTTTATTTCTATTTCCCTTCCAGCCCACCAATTTGGTGCATTTAGTTTCTTACTTTCTAATCTAGAAATTCCAGGGTAGATAGTGATAGTCTCATTTTTCAGACAACTGACTGAAGATTTTTATTCATATCCTTGCTCCATCTTAACACAGGGCTTTCCAAAGCACATTTGCTAATACTCTAACTGGAATTCCCAGAGAAAATACTAGATCTATTATATCTTTATATACACAGTTTTAGAGGACAAAAGGTTAATGCTTTCTGGTAATAGCCCAACATGCTCTACTTGGACATATGCATGTATTCTTTACAGAAATCTCTCTTATTAAAAATACAAGCCTACAACAAAAATCTCTTCTGTTAAATGTACAATTCCAGACTTAAATTAATCAAATCTCCCGCTTTTTGCCCCTTCAAGAACACAAATTACATGCATTAAAATAAGGCAGCACTTTACCTGAGAAGGAGGATCTGATAGCGGGGATCTTTTTGGTGATTTTTTCACCCTAAATGTATCACTGAAAATAAAGTTCAATCTGTTAATATGGTAATACCAGCAAGAATCAGGTCATTTCACACTTAGCAAGAGACAGCCACAGACAATGCAACCTCTGTAAGCCCTTCTGCATTAAAATCCCATCCATTAGGCAGCAGCACCACAGAGAAACATGCCATGGGTACGTATTTTTGTCATGCACTTGGAACAGGCCTCGATTCCCCAAAAGCTGAGAACAGCAGGATTGCCATATTTTTCAAGCTAACTCCTGACACATTCACAGAGCAGAGTTACTGCTCGGCTGCAATTCAAATCCCTGCTCCACCACAGGCACCCTCCGGGGCCCTGTGGAAATGATTTCGCTTCTGTCTGCTTCAGTTTCACATCCAAAATTAGGTCTAACCCACACCTGTACCTGAGAATTAAAACTGTGATAAACTTAGGCTCCAATGACCCCAAAAATCATGAAGAAAAAACCTGGTCTGCTTTAGATGATCTACATAAAACCATCTGAGGCAGCTGCTGTTCCCCAGATGCCAGAACAAAGCTGTGTCATTACAAATGGGCTGAACAGACCTTTTTAAAAACAAATACAACAAGAAATATGGCAATTCTGCTTCGAGTTCCCCTGACACCTCAAGGTGCAGACTTGGGAGCATGGACACTGTAGCCCCCCAAAATCCCACAGGTTTCAATCAAGCAAAAGGGATGAAGGACATACATTATGTCATGATGGTGTATAATTATGAATGTTGCCTTTATGTTTATTCACAATTGGCTAAAAATATTTTCTAACCAGGAAGAAACTAATTATCTATCTGTTCTCTTGATGCACACTGCCAGAGTTATTCAAAACCATTTAAGTTACTAGCTACAGAAGGGAGAAAAATACCACAGCAAACTCACTCACTAAGACTTTATGTTTGAACTGAGAGGCAGTGGCAAAAATTAGTGCCCACCAGTTCACCCCTGATCAGTGAGGGCAAGGTTGACATCAGAAATTCTAATGGTGGGTTTCAATTAGCAGAGGGTAAATCAACACCACTTCTAGAGGGGAAAATAAATTGGGCAGCTGAATATTGGTGTGTTCAATGCCATTAATTATCCAGTTACAATGGCAGAATTAATTAGGATAACTTTTTCCTTTAAGAAGGACAAGCACTTTATGCAGTATTTACAAAGAATTGATTGTACAACGTTCAATGGTAGAAATAAAACTTTCATATTTTAGCTCAAGGACACAAAATCTCTAGTTTTTAAATAAGGATCTTCTTTGATAGGCAACAGATAATGAGGCAACAGATTCCTCAAACTTATTCACAGTCAGGCATCTTACTTAAAATAGCTTTCATATGTGCAAGTGAAGAGAAATCATTAACATAAAAGCTTCATGCTGAATAATAACTTATCATGCTGCAAAATAAATAAGTAAAATTAAAAAGCCCATAAATCAAAGAGGAAATTTGAATTGTTAGGTTAGAATTACTTACAACAGAGAACATACAGACATCACATCTTCTACCATCCTAAGACAAATAAGACAAAGAAAAGAGAGACAGACAGAAGGAACTGACAAAAAAGATTAACCTACAAATACTCTGTTAATGTTAATGTGTTAAGGCAATCTGATCATGCATATTTTCTACCTGTATAATCTTAACCCCTACGTTTTATTGTGAAATACATGAGGAGGAAAAAAATACTCCCCAAGTCCTTCAATGTTTTCTAGTTCAATATTCTACTTTTGACACGCTTTCATCTTATGAAACACATTTTTCAAAGCTGACACCTTCAAGTTAAGTTCCTTTCAACACACTAACTGTCCTTGCCTTCCCTGTTGGAGGCCACCTGCCTGCTTTTCAAAACACTGTATTTGTTACTATATGAGATGCAAAACTGTCCTTGAATGGTAACTAAGCTTATGGAGAGGGCACAGTTATTCCAGGTTTTGTCATGTTTGCTGATGTGTTGTGACAGCACTGAAAAAGCTCCTTGACCATTTCAAACTATTTACCCAGGTCACAACAGAAAATGATATTTCTTTAAATCTCAGCTGTTTTGGTTCTCTCTAAAACCTAACCTGGTGTTCTGACAGAGCAAACTGGTTTCCCCCAAACCAGAACCAAACCCTGTCAAACAGCTTAGGCTAAGAGAAGTTTTCATTTATTTCTAAGCTTGGCAGCTTCTGCCCATCTCTCCTCACGTGCAACTCTCAGGACAGCTGGCACCTTCCACTTCTAAACAGCCGCCAGCCGCCCAAGAGCTTTCAGAGCAATGCCTGCACAAACAGTATCTCTACATAACACCTATTTTTACTCATCACTGTGAGCTGGCACTAGGGAGGCATCAGCTGCTCCTTCCTCAGCATCACCTGAGCAATGTGGTTGTCTCCAGGCAGCTCAGCACTCAGGAAGACGACCAGAGAGCAATTTGTGTTGAGCTCACATCTCTTGTAAAACCCTCATCTTTTCACAGGGAGGTCAATGCTTAGACTGCTGCAGGTTTCATTCAAGAACAAAAATGGCTTATTGATTTAACACATGTCAGACTGAGCACATGGCTCAGATTCAAAGTAGTACAAGCTTAGCAAAGGCTTAAACTCATGCCTGGCTTCTTCACCTCTAATCTAGAAATCACTGCCTTTCCACACGAGGAACTCATTTTCAAACTGGTCCATAGATTTCTGCACCCCTCAACAGTGCTAATAAAAGCTCCTGCCACTGCCTCCCCTGACATCCCCTAACAAGCCTTAAGGTAATTTTCTTCTAGAAAGTACCACAGCCTCAGGCTGAAATGTGTTATTAATATGCAGAGTCTCATCTTTGCTAAAAAAAAAAAACAAAACAAAAACCAAAAAAAACCCCCAAACTACTTGCAAATGTAGGTTACGGGGATGCAGTGAGCAACAAGAGAACCCAGTGAAAGCAGTGCCAAGCACAGGCTGGGAATTCCTGCAACCCTCTTGACCCAAGAACTTGTGAGCCCTGAGCTGGGAAAGCTTCACTTCCCCACTGTGACAAACACCAGCACAGAACTTTTGTGATTCTAGGACTGGGATTTCCCGCGATGGATTTTCCCAAGGACAAATGTGGATTAGCAAACTCTTTGTAAAAAACTCATTTTGCCCCTAAATTAACAACTTCGGAATTCTTTCCAATATTCAAAGCAGATGGGAGAACCCAAGAGGTTCACACTGGGGGTGTGTCAACTCCAGCTACTGGAAGACACAAGGAGACTGGCTGGATGCAAAAACTTAAGGATCTGGTGATATCAAAATTCCCCTCTGCATTTCCCCAGTAAGATTCAAATTGTTCCTCTCTTGCTGTCAGACTTTTAAATCTTCTTGGTTTGGACCAAACCAATTTGGACTGCAGGCTTGGAAAATGTGTCAGTTTAGCAGGCATCTTAATTCCTACCTGAATTACCACTATATTCCAGGTACACCTCAAAAAGTAGCAACACCAGAAAAAACCAGGCTCCCCTCCCAAAGAAAGCATCCCAACTATACAGTGGTCTAAATTATCCGTAAGTCAGAAATGCCCCTAGAAACAAAATAATGGCACAAGCTTCCTCAAATCTGGCAAGGGACTTGAATTAGAAGCTTAGAAGGCAGGAGGCTGTTCAGAAAAACCTGAATAATCTCCTTTTCACCCTGTACAGGAGGTCAGCTTTTGTTGTAATGCTTTACATTAACCATGTTATTTTCTTATCTTAAATTGGCATTTAAAATTTTTGCTCCCGTTTTTGTTAGCTAGCTGGAACATTTAAACCATAAAGGAACATGAACTGAGATACTTTCTTATAGATACACAAACAGGAGATCAATTTCAGGTATATGGGATATAAAATTAGTGGTCACCAACTCAAAAGAACCATATCTGAAGAAATAAAACAACATGCAAATCAGCAACCAGACACAGAGGTTTTTAACCAAATATCTAAAAACAGCATCACGGAAAATTTATCCTGGAATTTGTCCCCTATGTCTAAAAGTTGGATATTTCCCTAACATGGAGCAGTTTTGGAGATTTTAAACTTTCTGCACAATTGTAAGCTCTTTCAAAAAGGAAATTTTTTCACATGTTTTAGTCGTGTATGTAAAAAAAAAAAATATTTCAATACTGCATTCTTCTGTTTCAAGTTATTTTCTTTTAAATACAATAGGTCTATGGATAAAACCATCTTCCTGCTGTTTGCAATACAAGATTTGTCACTGCCTTACTATTTCACATCCCACGCTCAAAAACAATGATTCATAAAATAGTTGTGTTGGTGTGCAGACTTTGATCATCTTAAACAGCACCAACTTCCCAGAATGAGATCACAGAAAACTGGGTACAATTACAATTTAACCAGGTTCAAAACTACACTGAGCCAAAAAATCTAAAAAAGGCAGTTGCTTAATGTGGCTTGGTAGCTCTGGAAATACCAAATTATTGAGGAAACAGGTTGAGGGAGAGCAGGAACAACCCCCCAGCTTGACTCCAGTTGTGGCCACCAACACCCAAGGTGACCTCCCTCTCTCTATTCAAATATAAATCCTGTGTAACTGTGCTAAGGGGGAGGAATGTGCTGCTTCTATTCTAGAAATGTCTCTGCCCTTTAACTTACGTTTTTAGTGGAGTCTTTTTCTTCTTGGCAGGTTTGTTCAGGCTGTCTCCTTCTGTTCCATTAGGCTCGTTGGCACTGGCTGGTATCTCAAAGGAAGCTGGAGATTTGGAGGGCGAGCTGGCTATCTTAGAAGAAGACTTGAAAGGGTCAATGGAGTCCTCACACATGTCCGGCTCGAAGCTGTACGTTTGCTGAGGCAGTTTGGGCGATTCCTGCATTTTTGTACTGGATGAGAAGGGGTTAAAATTGGGATCATCCCACTTGTCGATATCAAAAGTGTAAGAGCCTTTCGTGATGGGGATTTCGTTTGGATCTGTGGGCGACTTGGTCGGGGTGGTTGGAGCATTGTCAAGCTTCTCCACCGGTTTTTTAGTCTTTGGCCTCCGTAGTGGCATTTTAGCACCAGGCTTTTTCCCTGCTTTTTTGGGAGGAGGAGCGCTCTCCTGCTGGTCTTCGCTCCCCCCTTTCTCCTCAGAATAATCGAACTCCAGCCTCACGGCTACGCCTTTGACGGGAGGGTCCTCCTGTCCCCCAGTGTCCGGCGGAGTCACCTCCACAGCCTCGGGGGCCGTCGTTAGAGGTAGCGATTTCCTGCTGGCAGGGGGAGAGTTCTGCACTTTGCTGCCTCCGGAGCTAAATGCACTAATCCCTTCAAAACGGTCCGGATCCGAAGGGTCGGATCCTTCAGGCACAGGCGGGGCCTCCTCTTTCTCAGCAGAGATTTTGGAAGGTTCAGTACATTCAGGCTTTGCTGAGTCAGCCTTCACCTCAGGTGCTTTATCCTCACAAGCTGCTTGGCCAAGCTCAGGCGGTTCTTGTGGGGTTTCCTTCACCAGTGGGGCATCCAGAGGTTTTTTGGCTGACTGCTTCTTTTTTAGGGAAGCTGATCTGGGTTTTTTTGTTCTCTTGAGGGTACTGGAAGCACTGCTGGAACCAGTACTGTACACATCTGCTGATGGTGCTAATGTCTCACTGTTGCCAAGGTAAGATGCTCCATCAAAATCGCTGGCCTGTAGGCTGAGAGATCGAGACAACGTGGATTTGGAAACCGGGACTGAATCCGTGGATTTTCTCCGGACATTTGCTTTGGGGTCACGATTCTTGGGGTCTGCAGAGCTGGGTCCTAAGGCATGGAGAGAATCGACCAGCTCAATGTTATCGAAGTCCAAGTTGTAGGTTCCACTGCTGGCTATGGGCTTGTCCTCGTCGAAGACAGTGGAGAAAGAATGGCAAGGGGGGCGGAAAGGGCTCTCCTGAACTGGTTCACTGTGTGACACATCGGGTGTGGGTTCAGCTTCTGAACACAGTCCTGTGGGAACAAACAGAAAACTTAGTGCACTTCAAACACATTGTTAGAACTGGGGCTTAGGAAGTTCTATTATAATCTAAAATTACTGCAGGTAAAAGGCATTAAAATCATACAAATTTACTAAGCAAACCAAAGTGACTTTTCCAATAGATGAACTATATTAGAAGTAAAAATAGATCTGTTCTCCCCAGAACAGGATTCACAAGGCAAGTTTCAAGAAAAGACAAAATATGTATTTGCAATAGCCTCTAAAGCACCTCTTCTAAACTGTCACTTACAGAGATGGATATTACCATAATACACTAAATACTGCAAATACCAGAAAAACTGCACATAAAGCACTTTTTTACTCTAATTTTCTACTATTATAAAGAGTTCACACAATTGTGACAGAGCTCTTATGCAGTAAATCTCCAGTAAATTGACTGCTGCTTCAGTAATTACAGGTTGACCTTAAGTTTGTTTCCCATGTGCTATTTTTACCAATTTACCCAGAGGAAAATGGCTTCCTCTCCACAACCCATCAATGCTACTCCTCTATCTGCCCCAAGCAGTCAATAATTAGAAGTTTATAGTAAGAGATGCACAATTGAGAACTTAATATGAAATAAATTATGGTAAAGGTAAAAAAAAAAAAAAGTCATTTAGAGAACGCCACAAATATTTTCGATATTGAAAAGTTGAAAAATCTTCCTTAAAAAAGCCAGAAGCTTCCTACAGATTATTTAAACCAGGTTTTCCCAGGTACAGTTCTAACTCTTTGATGAAAAGAAAATTTTGGAGAGAGATTTATATGTTAAAACTCTTAATCCAAGCAGCTTTCCATTGTAATTAAAGGCTTTTTTATTGAATGGAATCCTAAAATGATTTCTATAAGTCTCTTCACTTGGGATATAAGAACTCTGTTGGAGAGCATAACAAAAAAACCAGAAAATACGGATATAGGAAAGCATGAACATGATGGTCCTTGCTGCCTTCCAGCTCATTAGGTTGATTATTCAAATGTTTTACAAATGCTGCATATGGCTTGCTGCTGCTGTGACTGTACTACACTGATCTGAATGTACCATGGTCACCTCTGTCCGTGTGTCCCTGTGAGGTACCCAAGACCTGGGACAGCTCTCTCCAGCTCCCAGTTCAGGCTGGGCTCAGGCAGCTGCTCACAGCTCTCACTGAAGAGCAAAATGCCCCCGTGTTTCCTGTGGAAGCAACACAGCCCTCTTCATGTTGTCTTTTTTTTAGAATTATGCAATTATAAAGAAGAACAGTCAAACAAAAATGAATGCTTTGCTCAGCCCTAAACGATTTCAGACACATTTCCGCTCATCCTTTTCATTCCAATCCTGACATGTTTTGCAGAAAAACTCTCATTTTGCCCCGCTACATTAATTAACACTGCTCATAAAAGCAATACAGACAATCAATTATTATTTTAGTGAGAAGCTATGAATGGATTAAGAACAGGGAAAAAAAATTTTCCTTTGTTTCAGAAGAAATTGTATGTCTGCATGGAGACTGTAAGAATTATTATTTATGGGTACAGAGGACAGAAAAGGATTTAAGGGAATTGGACACATTTCCCAAAGTGGCACCATGTACTTCCAGAGATTGTCAAAGGGATGACAGCTACGCAGTTTCTCTTTTAAGACTGTGGAAGTTCACTAGGATACATCAATTAAAATAATATTCTAATGTGTTTTTCTGCTAAATAAATGCTAATAGTGTGGCAGTACTTCAGAGCAGTTTAGTTTTCTCCTTAATCCCCACTGGTTTGGGCTTGGTTTCAGCCTGGCTGAGGGGCCATTAATTAGGCTGAAGTTTGCCAGCGAGCTGGTGCTCACTTCACACACACATCACTTTGTGACACTGATGGGACTCCTGTTAAGGGCACTCAGAGAGTGCCATAAACCTCCAGCATTAGCCTAATCTTTCCTTTTCACCCTGCAAGGAGAATGGAAGGCACTTCAGGGGAATACATCACAATAAAGACAGGGATGTCAGCAGAGTACAAATGTAGGTCAGCACAAAATGAAAGTGGGATCTGAGCAAGGAATCATCTGCAGTTATGCACTGTTTTCATTCCAGCCTGCGCCAAAGCCCTAAACAGTATCGAGGCCCTTGTTCAAAGTAGTATAAACATGCCTTAAAACAAAGTAAAATAAAATAAAATAAACCACTGCCCTGCAGGACTTGGACTGTAAATAAGAGGCTGAGGTTTGGGATGCATCACGCAAAGGGAGCGTGCGAGGCTTTGCAGCTACTCACAACAAACCAGCATTTCAATTCTGTGTGCTGCACACAGTGCAGGGCTTTAATCTGCTGTAACTGCTTATTTCATGACTTCCTCCTCATCAAATCCTTTTTACTCAAGAGTACCGATTTCTGCAGAGTGTTGCTCGGTATTTTTATTGTTTCTTTATGAAACAAGATGTGAAACTGTCTCAGCAAACACAGTTCCTGGCAGAAGTGAAATGCTGCTGTCAGCCTCTTCTGGCTTTATGACAGGACTGGCTCACTCCTGGTAGCAGCAGAATTGCTGGGGCAGGAGGTATAAATGGTGCTCAAGGCTTTATTACTACAAAGAGACATAAGTCCATTCTTTCCTGACATTAACAGCCTATTCAGAGAGCAGTGACATTTGTCTTTTTACAACACAAAATTAAGCCAATCAGTATCACTACAGTATTTTATTAAAATGCAGTTTGATCACAAAGGAACATACTATGAGAGCAGCTATGGGAGTTAAGGCAGGACTCACCCCAGAGAGAGAACAGCACAAGGTTTTAAATCAGGTTTATGCCTTTTATTGGCTCTGAGTCACCCACAATTTATACTGGAAAGAGCTGCCCACAGGAAGATATTAAGTTTTATAAAGCACTCCAAGAACATGGAAGATAGCTGGGGAACTTACATTGCAATAAAAAGCCAGGCAAGCTTCTCAAAACCCCTTGTTTCATTAATTAAAAAAGAAGGTCCAAGTTCTGCTCCTTCTACCAAGAAATTCCTCTGATTTCAGGTACATTTTGACTGGATCAACTATAAAAAACAATCCCAAACCCAAACCAAACAACATAAAACTCAGACTTCTTGTATCCAGGTGATGAGACCAAAATATTAGAGCTACATGGTATATTTAACACTTGGCATTTTCACCTAGCACCTGTTATGGCAGAACCAGGAAGTTGCTAGAAAGTCACAGCATCACAGAATATCCAAGCTGGAAGGGACCCACAAAGATCATTGAAGTCCAACTCCTGGCCCTGCACTGGACAGACCCAAGAATTCCACCCTGTGCCTGAGAGCACCAGTAAGGTATTTTAAGACTGTGTGCATTAATAAACAAAACAAATTTCTGTTACTCCTTTACAGAACTAGTAAAGGCAAGGGGTTACTTTGCTGAAACATCTCTAAAACAGAGGGAACCCCAGTAAACTGAAAATAGGCCTTAACACTGCTGAGCTGGAAACAAAATGAAACACTCTTCTGACAGGCTTAGCAACAAAATTTAAACAGATTAAATAAGCAAATACAGAAGAAATTAAATTACAGTTCTGTTTTCTAGAGAAAAAGCAAACAAAGGCAAACCTCTGGAAAATGCATACAGCATTCACCCACTTATTATGTTATGAGGAAAAAAATGCCAAAAGCATATAGGAATTGGACTTACCTAGCACTAGAAATTTTGAAACACCGTTTATTTCAAGTTCCTGCTTGTTATAAAAACCCTTTGATGTCAGCAAATCAATCAGTACTACTTTTTTAAAAAGTTCTGTAAAAATACTTTTGTCATTTATTCTGAGGGAAAACTTTGTATATAAAAGTTTCTTTTCAAATTTTCCATATCAGGCTGCAAGAGGAAAAACACTGAAGAAGAATACTTTCCATATGAAAAATTTAGGGGTTTTTTGTCTGGACCATAATGTCTCTATTGAGACATCTGACCTAAAATTTCCCTGTCACCAGAAGGACTCAAATATAAGTGCCCCATATGCTGATTTTTGGGCTGTACTGCACTCAGGGGACTCCAGCTCTCACATCTCCCCTGTGAATACAATCTGAATTCAGTAATCATCTGGGGAAGGCAATAGGGGTGACAGAAAATTCCTAGCAGGAATTCCTGGCCAAAACCAGGGTATTTGGGAGAATGGGCTTGGAGAACATTCTGGTGCTCAGATGGATGAAATAAGGGACAAGTGGACAGTGCTACGAGAAGCTGAGACAAACAACAATAATTTAAAATAATGACAAAAAAATAATAAATGCAACCTCAAAATCTCCAATTTGCCTCAAGAGTATAACCCATGTTTCTCAGAGTTTATTTGGGAGGAATGGAAGGGCTCATTGATGGCACTTCCTGGGGCTCAGGGGCAGTTTCCATACTTGCTCTGTTGCTCCTCTTCCCCTCCAGACTTGCCCTCAGACTGACTCCCCTCCTCTGCTCTGCTGCTGATGGACCAGAGCCATGCAGCAGGTTTTACCCCACCAGGAGCTGGCAAAAACCCAGCACGAGTCCAGCTTCGTTCACTTTCATCGTATTTATTAAACGACCATTGAAGTCAACCTAATTAAAAACTCTCCTCCTGCCTTTCCAGCAGTGGGGTCCAGCTGCTGTGCTAATGATATCAGGCAACACAACTGCAGCCATCTGCAGAAGTAATTATTGTCAGCTATAGATGAAATAATCCTTTAAACACTTACTGTGCTCCCTCCTTCCACCCAATACATGCTCTGTCACCCATCCCATGTGGAGACAAAGCCATGTGGCTGCTGAACCAGGAGCCCAGCAGGACAGTGCTGCCTCTCCCTGTGCCAGGCTTTTCAGCTGCCCATATTCCTCACTCCTCCTCTAGTGAAACCTATTTTAGCTGCATGGTGCCATCCAGGAACTCTGCCTCAATGCCCCAGAGCCCTGAGAAAGGGACTGATTCCCTTTGTGTGCAGCCACATGTATAACTTAGGAAATAAATAGACTACAAGACACTCAAGTGGTTTATAAAGTACAAAATGTTTAACTTTTC
The DNA here is from genome assembly GCA_013400775.1 of Chaetops frenatus. Classification (NCBI taxonomy): domain Eukaryota; kingdom Metazoa; phylum Chordata; class Aves; order Passeriformes; family Picathartidae; genus Chaetops; species Chaetops frenatus. Next base: position 190,867 of record VZTR01000759.1, read on the forward strand.
TCATTTCTAAACACCTAAACTATACTCTTAGTATTATTTATTTCTCCTAAAGGTTTCCAAAACAAATGAATGCTTTGTGTTGCCCTCCTACATTTGGATTTTTTCCGCATTACGCATCTTCTTCCCCTCCAATAAACTCCCCTGTTGTATAACTGTGTTTTGCATAATTTTGGAACACTGAACAGATCTCTGTCTCTTTGCTCTAACTTGCCTCCTATGGACAATGTGATTTGCAAATGAAGTGGTTTCCCCTCTGCCATCCAATGGCCTTCAATAGAGTTCACATTGGCTATGAATAGATATATACAGTTTCCCACTTTTCCTCAAAAAGATCTGAAAGAAAGGAGGGAGAGAACTGGGATGGAAGGAGACAAGAATCACATGTGCCAGGGAAGCACATGTGTAATCAAGGGCTTGAAGATAATCTACTGCAGTAATTAAAAGCACACTCCAATTCCGTTCAGCATGTGTGTTCCTTTGTTCTCTGAGCACTTATTTTGTAATCACTGGGTCGCTAAAGATTTTTAAAAAGGAAAGAGGATGCAGAATGAGTAACTTTTGCTACAATGAAGAGGGAACAGCAGAAAGGAAAAAGCATCAGGATGCCTCAGTATTTAATTTTAATTTTGTGAAATCAGTTTGTTAAAAATCCTTGAAGCTTATTATAAACGTGTATCATAAATCATGATCTTAGAGATCACTGGTTAATGAGTAACTCCCAGAAATGCTTCAGGTGGCTTGAGACCTTTGGTGGGATGTTACAACTCTTTCAAAATATAATACAAGTGAGCTTTAGACTGCTGGGAGAAATATTATCTGCATACAATTTAGCCAGGTGATCAAGATGACTTGACTTTCAGATGGGAAAAAAGACAGCATAATGGGGAATTCAGTCTCAAACTGTTGAGCTGTCATCCGACAGCCCAAACAAAGCTATTTTGGGCTAATAGCATGCTTTCTACTCCCTCATATTCCATTACTCAATCTGGAGAACAAAGAACACTTTTTTGGGGAAAGAATTTCTTTGGATTTTAAACACAATTGTCCCTTTTAAAAGATTTTATTTTCCCAGTATGTATCAATTTTCACATATGTATGCCCTATGTACATTAATACATGCCCCATGTTCCTCCAATAAAATCAGTATTTCTGTTGTTCTAATGGGCTTTTTGATCACCTCCTGCTTCATGCAATACATTTGAAAATGGCATTTTGTTAACTGTCACAGTTAACAGTGCTCACACAGCTACCTGCATCTGCAACTCACATCTCCTTTTTCTACTCCCCTGAGTCTGTAAAGATCCCTACAAAAAGCAACTTGGTTCAAAAGGAAAAAAGTTCTTTTCTAGAGAGCTCCTCTTTTCTTTAATATTATTCAAATGTTATGGACAGATTCTCCACCACTTTATTCCAGGAGGCAACCAGGTTTTTCCTCTCTGCATGGGTAATTAACTAATATTTCAGAAGCCAATTTATTAGCATTAATTCCTTGCCTGTGCTTAGAGAAACAGCTCCCTGCATATTCACCTCCCTCAATAATGTGTCCCAGTCATTACCTGTATCTTCCACGGGCAGCTGAGGTTTTATTTCTTGCTCTGCTATGTCTGCAACAACGGCTGCTGCTGCTTCAGGGGGTGGCTGTGGAGGTGAAGGTGGTGCCTTGACAGGTGTGGTGGACTCCGGGGTCTCAAATGCTTCTTCAGAGTCAGAGCTCCTGGGGAAAACCAAAGCAGAGAGTGGTGAGCACAGCAAGCACTCACATTTGCAGGTCAGGCTCAGCAATGCTGGGCTTCCCGAGCTGGTGGCACAGACCTCAGCTCTCAGGCTACATCTGCACTTCCCACAGGAGATTTGACATTCCAGTCTGGAATGCAGAGCAGGATGTCATGGCTGTGGTCTTCTCCCTAGACAAGCATTTATGTCATTTGTGTTACAGAAGTGAACACACACTTGGAAATAAAGCCATCCTACAAAGCCTGCTTCCTAGTGTGAGAGTGGCTCAGCCCCACAGACCAACAGCCCTGTGCTACTCCTTGGCCTAAGTGTACCTAAATCAACTAAATAATGTAAATTAAAAGGATCTTCTCAAGAGAATTTCACAGCTTCACAAAAAAACACTCAAACATCTAAAACAGCACCTAATTTCTTTGTGTGCTTTTATAGGTGAGAGAGCAGACAAAAAGATATCTGAGGCGTAGCAAACTCTTGGTGCATCCTCCTCCCATGGAAAATACTACATTCTATTTTCAGCAGAATTTTACCAGAGCCCTTTTCAAACAGACCTTGTGACACAAGGTAAGACAGCCTTTAAAATGTATGGAATCCTGGTATTATCAATAACTCTTTTGTGGCACCATGTGCTCACATGGACACAAAACCCATAGGGACCACCATGGGTTGGTGCCAGTCCAGGAAAGAAACAGCAGCACCCAAAATGGAGCCATTCAAGTGGAACATGTTTGAAAGGGAGCAATTCTACAAAATGATGAGTAACATAAACATTAAGTGAAGATCTAACCCCTTCAAGAACACACCACTTGAGAAGTGTACAGCCATAGGAAACTGGCCTTCCAGGTCTGGAAACTATAGATCATACTTGTTCTTAAACTGAGCTCAAATTATAAGCATTTCATCCTTTGTTTGGGAGCAAGGGATGCAGTAACAAGGGTGTCATATTCAATACGCGCTAAACATATGTTCAATATACATTCAATAAGCATTTCTGTTGGTCAGATGCAGTTTTGGGCTGTTGGTCTGTAATGAAGTGAACACAGCAGTCTGCTAAAGGACAGGACTGATCTGCCTCTTCCCAGTGATTCTGTTTTGCCATAGAATGAGAAGCCATTTCATCCCCCAGAAGCACTCCACAAACCACCCCAAATCAAGGACTCCTCTCATTTTGTTCGAGTTAGAAGATAACTCTGAGCTGACAGATTCTGTTTGGTTTCCTGAGACTCGAGATTATTTCAAGCAGCTCCATGTCAGGAGAAGTACAAGTACAGGATTTGCATTCATTTGCCTAAATCTATCACAGCAGAAAGCCTTCGGAGAGCTGGGGAAGAAGAGACCCCAGTGTCACCCCTGACACCTCGAGGAGCACAGTGGTCCCAATTTTCCCTCTCCCTCTTTTCTGCAGAGTCCCAGAGAGAGCTCCCACTTCCTCCCACATCATCAGGGTGCACATGGCCCTGTGCCAACCTACTCCTGAAGCAAAAGGAGTTCTACTAAGTGATAACTTTGGATGTTTAGGGATTTTTTTTCCCTCCCCTAACTTACAGAGCTCAAAACCACTGTGTTTGGCTTTCCATTATATCTGTTGTCACAGCTTCTCAAAAAACCTTCGTGCCACTTCTTTAACCGTGCTCATTCCTCAGGCCACAAAGCAGTCAAACTGGAACAGGCCCACATCATTTTAAATTCTATTCCTACAGAGATGCACCATGTTTTAAGTTCTACATATTTTAAGCGTAAAGAGCAGTGCAAACAAAGAGCTTCTGTAAATAAAGCTTCACAATAGGTATTCAACAATAACAACAAAAAAGCTTTCTCCTCCCTCCATGGAGCTGTTTCAGGAAACTTGAAAGTTGAAGAATCAAAGAGAAACAGAGTTGTGTGATATTTTCCCAGTGTCATAAAAATAAACCCAGGAAGTTATCATCTAAACCAACAAAAAGAGAAGTAATTCATATCTCTCAGGCTTTCACGAAGGTTTTCATTGTGCTGCACTTAATTAATGTTTCACTCCCTACAATCTGAACTCAAAGTCTTGCTCTGTAATACTCAAACAGTAATGTTTAGATTCTTTTTTTGCAAACTGTCTGTACAGCACATGTAACATATACAGTAACTGGAATAGGAAAAAAACAAACCCTCTATTTGCATATCCTACTCAAAGGAGGATTTGTTGAACTGCCTTGACGGTGCAGTTCTGTGTCCTCCTTTAGTTAAATTATAGAAAGAGCTGGTGCCTGTTTATCTCCCTTTTAAAGGAGCTCCCTTTGTTTGCGTGGTCTCTTCCTTGGATGAGCTGGATGTAAGCATTTGAAGCAAAAATACTTGTTCATTTTTGTTCACTGCATTGAGTTTCCACTCTGGAAAACCTACTGACTCTGTGGACAGCCAGTTGAAGTGCCTGAGCTCCAGAAAAAGGCTTTGGTTCGCTAACATTTAGTAATTCCCAAAAGATTCTGATGCAACATTCTTGATTTTTAGCTAGTACAATCAAGTAAGAACTGTCTTAACCATAAGTCAAATCCTGACAAGCTTGTTATGAGAAGCAATTGTGCTCACTAAGAAAATTCTGTTTAACAAAGAAACATGAAGGGAAGCTTAATACCAGAAAAACCTTCTTTGTCATGGCCTGGGATCTGGGCAAGGGCATAAAGCTTGGAAGCACATTCCAGTACTATGCTCCAAAGTCAAAATGCATCCTGGAAATATTAAATCTCGTGTTCAGTTTTCCTTAGTGAAAATACAGATGATCTTGTGTGAGATATTTTTCTAAGACTACAGTCCTATGTTCAAACAGTAAGAAAAGATTTTCCCAGAACAACAGGATTTCCTGTGAAAAGGAAATTACATATTTCAGCCAGTTCAATTCACAACGCTTTTTCTCTGAGAAATTCAGGGAATACATGGAACAAAAAACACTGCTGCTGTACAGTTCCTGGTGTAAAACAAGATTGCCAAATTGTGATACACCCTGAGAATCAGCACCAATTCAAAGCTACACAAGAAGCAGCCACCATGGGTCCAGCTCTGGGCAGGTTCTCAGGAAAGGAAGAGTCCTGACCATCTACAAAATTATTCTGAAGCTCCAGCCAAGGACGAAGCAAAGATCAGAGTCTGAGCCTGCAGGACATGTTTGTAGGGCAGTGATGGAGTAGAGCTACAGGAAGGACCACACATTCATGCATCTGTTTAGGCAGCCTGGGAAATTAGTGGGAGTTTACTTTCATAACATGTCATACATTTTTTTCCATCTGTATCCTTTGGATTTTGTACATAACAGGCAAAAAAATATAGATTGTAGAAGTCACAAAATATTTTTTCAATCTTTTCCATGTCCCTTCCAAAAGACAGAGTAAACAGTAACTATAACATGTACAGATGGGGTCCAGCAGCAAGGGAGAACAGGGAAATCCAAGAATCAGACTAGACCAACCAAATCTGGCAACACTGCATCAACTTGTGGAGCCTGAGCGCTCCCACCCTCATCTGGGAAGTCTGAGCTCTTGCCCAGCCTGTTACATAAATCTCTGGAGGAAATAGTGAAGGCAGTCACCAGGGTTGACCTCTCTTCCTCATCTCTGACCATGTGGAAACCCAGCCTCATAAGTTACATTACCTTTTCTTATAAACCACAGGCTCTTACAATTTAAATCCTCCCTGATTTCAGAATGAAAAATTGCCTTTTTGTCAGAGTTGCTGGAAAGCAGTCAGAAAGCAAGAACGGGATTTCTTCATTTCCCTGCCTCTCCTCGCTGCCTGCCCTCGTCAGGCAGACACAGCCCCTGAAGTGACTGAGGTCACCCCAGTTGCCACCCGGAAACTCAATTCATTAAAAAGGAGCTTTCAACAGAGCTGTGGCCTTGGGCTGTGGTGGGATCACTGCCATCTGCCTCGGCTTCCTCCAATATTTACACTGCAGCAGCACAGCCAGCACCACCGTGCTCCCTGGTTTCATTTCACACCAGGGAAAGAGAATAGAAAAGAAACTTAAAAGCAGGACTTTGACACGAGGACTGAGCTCAGCAGCATCACCTCCTAAGGAAGGGCTCAAGGGAGCAAAACTGGAACTGGGATGTGCCTGTGCCAAGGGAGCTCCATGGGCTTCTGTAGAGTTACTTCATTTAATGTTAAATCTATATAGAATTTTTATTTAGTGTATAGCCTACTTCAGGAAAAAAAAGCAAATATGTCTGACTACTTTATGGAGTACTGATTTACTGGTGTGCAATATAAACAACCTGGAGAGGAAATGAGGGGTGATACTATGAATTTCTGAAGCCAGGAGTTGGAGCTGCATTACTGAGAAGTTCTGCCTGTGTTGGGAGTGGGGAGAGTGGGATGGAGCCAAAGGAGCGGCTCTCCTGCTAATGCAAAAGCACTACCTGTGGCAAGACCTAGAGGGAACAGATTCCATCAGGCCTGGCCCTCCAAAGCATTTGCAGCTGTTCTATCATAAATTTAAGGTATAAATTTCACAGGAGTATTTACTCAACAATTTATCATGCACCGTGAGAGGAAACTCAATCAGAGAGAAAAGGAGAAAAAAACCCAAAAAAACAATCAACTTTTTAAATTGTTCAATTTAGAATTGAAGATTAATTTTGGCTTTCATTCTTGGTATCTCCCAGTGGGAGGTGAGCTGGAAATAAAAAGGAGGAATGAGTTCTGTAGTTTCACCTCCATCGATCATTTAACAGACATGATCCTCATAAAGCCTGCATGAATAATTCAGGTGTGGTTTACTGATGAGCCCAGAACCAAGGATGCAGGAGTGGCTGTATCCTTTTGAGGTCAATCTGGTTGTGTGTTACTTAAGCAGGCTCTTCTACTGCAGTGGCAAGGGCCACAGAGGCTGACAAATCAGGAAAGACACTGAATAACTCCAAGCTTTAGAGCTTCTAAAGCCAGAAAGACAAAGCAGTCAGAGATGTGCATTAATTTCAGTCAAAGCTCATTCACTGTAAAACCTGATAAAATCTTTTAAGATTTCCAGGAGTCATTTTCAACGGTTAAACATTTTCTCTTAAAAATTCCCCAAACCTAAGTAAGCTACAACAAAAAAAGAACACTGAGGCAGGATGTTCCAGCAATACATCTCTCCGGATGCAGATCAATGCCTCTGAACCGCTGCACATAAACAGAATCATAAAATAATTTGGGTTGGAAGGTGCCTTTGAAGTTCATCAAGTGCAGTGCTCTTGGTCAGTTCAGTTCAAGTCTGCCTTATCCACTCAGGCTGGGACCTTTTAACAGCATGAATAGCTTCTTGCTGTAAATGTATGCAGACTCCAGAGGAGGAAAACAACTGCTCATTACATTTGACATTTGAGGACCTTTTCCTTTGGTTTATATAAAATTAAATAACTGACAATCTCTCATAATTCATCTTGTGCTATCACTTGTGGTACAGTTACACAAATCTAATACAGAGACACATACAGTCTTTCCTCCTTTTTTTTTTTTTTTTCTTCAGACTCTTAAAAATACAGCCTTGGATCATAATTCAAAATCATCAGGAGAGCCCAAATGGTAATTCCTTTCCTGGAGATCAAGTTACCACTTTAGGCCAGCAGCCATTAGCTGACCCAAGGGCCTACTTGTAAGGACCAAGAATGTTCTACAGCTACAACAAAAGGTCGTTTTCTTAATCCCAGCACTAGGTTAGGATAATACCAAAGCTGTGTCAACTTTCTATGCTGTGATTTTTGCATAGTATTTGTCTACACAGTGACTTCCAGCTAACATGACATTCCCCAATAATTAGCTTCTTTTAACATGATGATTGTTAGCTATTACATGCTTTGAATATGAAACATCCCTACTGATTTTAATTTTGAATATTAAATTTGTACAGCAACCCAGAGAAAACAGAGATGCAATGGTAGAATTATCTGGTTATTTTATGTATTTGGTGTCTACCAAATTGGAATTAGTGTATCTATCAAACCTAGCACCCACAGATCTGCTAAACGCCTGTCTTTGAAGAACAACACAAATACACATGGTGAGAGGCATAAACCTCACAAATAGTATTTCCCATCTCCCTAATAAAATAACCCTGTGAAAGTACAGGGTGTATCAGAAGAATTCAGGAGAACAGAGAGCTCTGTACCCTCTCTGGAGGTTGGAGCAGATGAGCTCCAACCCCAACCACTCTGATTCTGTGAAAACCTTTTGCCCAGGGCAGAGCAAAGCCAGTAACCTCAGCCCAGCCTGCCAGAGGTGAAGGGTGGGTGACACTTCAGGGACCATGGAAAGCCACCTGTCCTGCTGCCTTTGTCCCCTGGGAAATGTTCCCAGTGCTGGATCTGATGCCTAATATTGAGTCTATTGCTTATATTGAGGAGCTGGGGGAGGTACCAACATGTCATTTACACGTCACCACACTCCATTTACATGACAGTTCCTGTAGGGACACATTTCTGACCATTAACTATTAATGCACCTCTCTCACACTATTGTAGGGCAAAGTGACAAGATCATCCTAGGATTAAATAAATTCACGACAAACCCATACTGTGAGGAGACCAACCACAAAATGGATCACACAAAGATGATGTTGGGAAGGAAACAGATCACCAACCTTTCCTTCAGCTCACAACCTGCTCCCACAGGTGTGACACCATTATCTCACAGGAACATTACAAGTGATGTGCACACACAGGATGAGAAGAAAGCCTTGAGAATATAATAAAATTATGTTTGGTACCTGCAAGGTGGACACAGGAAAACCACAGGGTATTTGTCTCTCTGAGGGTCTGCTCAAGTGATGAGCAAAATGCCTCAGGCCATGCCAGACATTAGTGGGAATTCAGAGACTTCAAGTGCTGAGTCTGCACTGAAAAAGTGCATCACCTTACAGGGGAATCCTGCTAGCTGGTATGTAGGGCACACGTACAGAATATATATCATATGTACAGGAAAGGCATTCTACTCACCTGTAACACTCATGCCATATTCTACAGGCTTCTGCCTTGCAAAGTCTGACCGTCAAAACAAATTCATAATTTCATCACAGGATTATTTCAGCTTTAACAATAACACTGGAGAATAATTTTAGGCTTACTTCATAACAGTCACTGCTGCTGAGTCACCAGATCTCTCTTTTATTTTTACTTTAAAACTGGAGATGGCTCAATGAAAAGTACAACTCTAGGTTCTTTAATCACAGCAATTTAAAATAATTTTGTAGAGGAAATCCATGAACTGGGATGAGGTTAATTTTCTTGGGATCTTCATTCTTTATCTTGCTATCTTTCTGATGCATTAAAAACTTAATTAAAAACAATACCTTAAGACAGAGAAAGAGAGGTTTTTGTGAAGGAACACAAACAATCAAAGCTGGGAGGTTTAAACAGAAAATACTTTGCATTCTAAGTAATATTCCACAAAATCAGCTGCAGTTCCTTCCTCAGCAGAGGCTTTCTGCTCAACCCAAGAGCAGGATAACATCACGTGTTCATTTTATGGCCTGAGCTATGAAGCAGCAGAGAAGCATCCTTTGCAATTCTCACTTAAGAATAAAGCTTTTATCAAATAAATCCCATTCCACCAAAACGACAATTGCACAAGAGCTCAGGGATATGTGCAGAAAGCAGGGCAGGAGCTGCTCTCCAGAGGAAGATTTTAATATTATTTCAGCATAAATATTCCTACAGAAAACACAGCTCCCCAGAAAAATAACCACAATTACAACAAAGGTGGCACTTGCCAGCCCACAAGGATGTGTCATGAGAGGCACAAGGCTGAATTTTGGGACACAAGGAGGAAGGAAGGTGATCCTGCAGGCAGAATCATTCCCCTACCCTGAGCAGTTTTGTGCCTCCCCTCACCCTGAGCCCAAGGGGTGTCAAATCCCCTGCTGCCCCAGAGCACCTCAGAGAGCTCAGCTGAAGTGTCAGTGATGGACACCAGGGTAAATGTGGTGTGAAGGGGTGAGTATGGTCACACACTGCTGCTGAGCTGATGCTACTGAGTCACTTCTCAGCTCTTCCAGCAATGGGGCTTCCAACCTGAAGTCCTGGGATAATTCAGTGTCTGAGCTCAGAGACAGGAATCTGGATTTTCCTTTTATACACAGGTGAAATAACAGAAATAAAATGCTATGGCTTCCCCTTTCGGATCATTATGAGGGACTTCAGCAGTGGAAAATAATACCTTGTGTGTTATCCAAGCCACACAGATCAGTTTGGAAATGTGTCTTCTATAATAGATTGCAAAAAGAAACTTATGAATACCTTAAACATTAATCACTTGCTATAAAAAGGCCAGTTTTTCCTCACAGGATGGCTATATTTAGAGAACAGGATTAGAACTGCAGTGGAGAAGGGCATAGGCATCCTTAAAATAATGTTCAATTTTGGTTTTAAGTCTATTGTCTTATAAGCAATCTTCCTACCATAACTGAAATGGGAAGAAGGAAATATTTTTTCCTGCTTTTTCTCCTTGTTTATTCAGCAATTTTGAGCACATTTTGTGCAGAAGCCAAACTCCCACTCCCCCAACAAAAGCCATTTCCTGCTTTCACACAGCAACGAGAGAGAAATGTCTCAAGCTGTGGGAAACCACATCTGAAGGAAAAAAGACTGCGGGATATAACATGGCACACTTACAGCAGCACTTCAATCTACTTAAATCATTTTTCTAACTGATTAGCAAGACGTTCCTCATATTGCTCTAAATCATGTTAAATTTTTCCTTTTTATTGCTTTTCCTGAGATCTAGCAGGGTATGTTTTTCAACACCACTGATATAAATGAATAATAAAACAATCCCTCATCCTTTCTGGCCAGCCTGCTTTCTCTTTTACTGGCTTCAGCCTGAATAATGAAAATATCTACGCCACAGAAACAGGACTCAGAATTGAAATTGTTTTTTAAATCCCTATGCTCTTCTCAGGGAGATGCTCTATTCTCCGAGGTACAACAGGAAAAAGCCATTTAATTAAAGGCACTCATCTTCAGACATCACAACTGCAAATATACTAACATGTCCCTAACTCACCAGAGGCTGCTGAATATTCAACCACAGAAATCTTCTAAGAATGATGCAGGTTACCCCAATATCAAAGGTGGGAAATACTTTAAACAAATATAACCAATTAATATATAATAATCCCAGTCAGTGATGCACTTTGCTCACCCTAGTGGATTAGGGTGAGCAAACTGCATCACTGGTGTTTGAATCACTGGTTGATGTTCAAGTATTTAATACCCCTGGCAGGTATTTTTCCTCTTCTTTTAGTCCCAAGGGCTAAAATTTTAATCCAGGAAACATCATTGTGTGAACTGTCCCCCAATGGAGCACCCTGTGCTCCTGCTACACAGCATCATCAATGAGCACCCAATCAATAATTCATTGGGAGCCAGAGCCACAGGTTTGGAATTGCTTTGTTTACTGGAACCACCATTTAAATGCAACAAGGCTTTGCAGAGCCACGTCTCAGCTCTGCCACGCAGCTCAAAAGCAGGACCAGGGGACAAAACAGCAGCTGTGAAGTGCAAGGATGAATGTGTGACACTTGCCATCCCTGGGGATGGGCTGATCCTGGGAGCAGGGAGACTGCTGGAAACATGAAATGTGGAAATAAGGCTGTGCTCCTGTCATGCCTTTGGATGGCTCTTCCTTTCAGAAAGGAGACAAGGATTACACGGGGATGGAGAAGAGAGGGGGGGGAGAACCTTCACTAAAGAGGAAAGAGAGAAGAGACCCTCTGTCTTCAACCTGCTCCACATTCTGCCTTTTTAGCCCCTGCAAAGCCTCCCTAAAGAACTTTGCAAGACTCTCTCTAACCTTTATTCCTCTACTTCAACACATAAAGCAGCTGCATGGACAGAAACATGGCCAGCAAAGAACAGGAGCAAAGAACAACAACAACAACAAAAAAATATATCTCAACCTCTTAACAACAACAACAAAATCTCTGCTTGGGCTCTACTCATTCCATCTCCTGCCTCGGGTGGATGAGATCCCTTAGCTGCTGCTCCAGCCTGGGGCAGCTCTGGAAGGTTTTGCACTGACTTCATTCAGCCCTCCCAGGGGCACGGTCGGTGCTGCTCCAGCTCTCAGGGAATCCATCCCTTCCTTTCCCGCAGGTGCTGTGGGAAGACCCGGCTCAGGACACACCGGCTCAGCACCACAGCACGATGGAAAGAGCAAATCCCTGCTCTCCAGTGGCATTTCACCAGCTGGCACCCACAGCTCTGCCACGTGAGGAGAGAGGTGCTGAACCTTCCCTTCCCAAGCTCCCGCTCTGGTCCTGCACTTGGGAACTCAAACAAAGGGATTCGAATTCCTTGCTCATCTTTCCCCTCCTTTAGCAACCAAACCCTTGTCCCCGCACAATGCTGGACTCATTTTTAAGGAGTGCAATGGGCTGTTATTAACAAGACCAATAAATGAAGGTTTTTATGCTGAAGGAAATCAAAGCTCTAAAAAGTAGGAGCTTATGTGATTGTAACTGTACCCTGGTTTACATTATGCCCTAGAAAAAAACCTGCTTTTGTTTAGGAAAACCTTATCATGTAAATTTGGACATAATTCTAAGGATTCTGATTAATCAAAATCAAATGAGTTTTGGCCCCAACAGGACCAAAAGCCCCAGTTCTTCCTCTGAAAGAGATTTCCCAAACATCCATTCATATCCCAAATCACTCCTTGAAGCAGAGGGAGAGGAGACATAGCAAACAATGCTGCAGGGAAGCAACAAACAAAAATAGAGCTCTACAGGTCCCCAAGGTCTGTCTCAGACGTATCCACAGTTGCTCCAACAAAAATTCAGTTCACCTGCAAACTCTAATTTGGTTTCCAGAGCCAAAGAGGGATCTCACTATCTTGTCTAGTGTCACCATCAATGAAGGCTCTCAGGCCAAAACCTGCCTTACAAGAAAATTTAGACTGTGGCGGAAAAAGGAAACTAATTAAATTTTTTTCCCATTAAGCTGGTTCTAACGGGAATACAAAACATGATATCCACAGCCGGCTACTAAATTAAGATGGTTGCTTCAGAACATTTAAGAATCTGAAGAGAAATTACACCTTCTTTTCCTTAGCTTTTTCCATAATAAAAAATATACTTGTTTGTTTGCTTCTTACAGCAAACACGCCCACTTTCTCCAAGAGAATGCAAACTGCGTTGAATTTCTAGCTGTAATTACAACTCTGCCTCTTGCCACTCAAAAGCCTGCTTACCTGGACTACATAAGAAGCTTGGTACACAGCTCAATCCTTACAAAGCATTGGAGATGGATAAGGAAATGGTATCCAGGACACAAACAAATATAAAAACCATAGTGTACGGTCTTTAAACAAAGGAAATGTGCTTGTAACAGACAGAACTGCTTTTCTGGGTGCTGTAATCATGCTGGAGACACATCAGAAGCACCCAGACTATTACTTTTTGAAACACACAGGAGTGAAGAGCATCTTTGATTTAAATCTAACAATCAGTTCCTCTGACTGCTGGGTCAACGAAAGCAAAAAGCAAAGAAGCAAACGCAGCCAGGGAAACAGCTCTGCTGGTAAATGACAGCCACAATGCATGTGCAGGAAATGCCTTCGCATTCATGTTTTTACCACCTCACATCGGTTTGTATTTTCCAATTTGCCTGCATGTCATAATACATAATAGATGACAGCAGCTCCATTACACATGGCATAGGGCACCCCACTCTGTATGGAGAGCTTTTAGAGCACACATGGGTTTGCCAGACGTGTGCTGCGCCTTGTTAATAGAGGGGTGAGGGAGGCTGGGGTCTTTTCATTTTGTTTTCAAGTCTAAACGTGACCTGCCTACTTCCAGTGACAGAAGAAGTGGTTGATGTAACCACCTCTCATATCAAAGGGAGCGCTGTCATTGACTTCAGAGATGAGATCCTTTGGGCTCAAATAAGGGAGGCTGGAATGAAAGACAGGGAAGCTTGACAGAAGAATCTCCTCCTCGTTACTTCTGGTACATCTTAAGTAAAACATCCCCATGGCTTCCAGCAATTCACACTGTTTAGCAGATAAACCTAGCAGATAGAGCATCCTCTAATTACTGATGGGGATGCTCACTGAAGGCTGTCAGTGAGAGGAAGAAGAAAACAAATTGATGTTTCTACATAATAAACTGACAATAGGCAGAACTACCTGTCAAGGGATTAACTCAGACTAAATATCAATTCAATAACAGCAGCTTCCCCTCCTACCAAGACCCGAATTCTTTCAATATTTTCTAATTACATATATACATATATCCCACTCTTCCATGTATATATATTTATTTGGATAATTTTTCTATGTACGAGCATATAAAATTGTGCAAGTATTTCATTAATTTCTTTCAAACTTTTAAGAACCACACAATGGATTCTTCCAGGTTTGGGGGATAGAAAAATAAAAAAAATGTGCTGGTAAGCAAGGACTGGTTTTTTTACACATATGCAGAGATAACTTTTATAAATGCATGTGTATATAGACCCTTACACACAGGAAACTGCTCACATCTCCTGTGCAGAAGTCTGAGACCATCCAGTTTAAATTTTTCTGAGTCTCCCTAGTAACCAACAAACAAAAGAAAAGACCGTGCAGCAGAAGAAATATTGAAAAACAACCCACAGGGACACCAACATCTTGGCCTGCTACCAATGATCAGTGACATTCAATTTCTTTCTTGGAGCCTGCTCCAGCTCCCACTGAAGTCAGTGGGCATTTCACTATCAACTTCGGTGGGAGCTGGCTCAGGCTTCAGTCATTTTCCTCTTGGATTGGCAAGGGATGCAAACGTTAGAGACGCAGCAAGTAGAGCTCCTGATGGCAGGAAATAACACATCAGCAGCCCTTTGGCTGATCAAGAAATGGGCTCTGAATGTAAATCCTGCCCAGCTGCTGCAAGGACAGCAACCATAATGCAACCAGAAAAACAAGGTGTGGTTCGTGCTCAGGAGAAAAAAATCCTTTCCCCTTGAAAAAAAAAAAAACCGAAAAGAAAAGAAAAAAAAGATTCAGGGATGACAACTGCCTAAGAGCTCCCAACATCTAAAACCCTAGCAACGTTTCCCGTTTGCTAATATTTAAAAAACATTACCAAGAGATAGAAATACATTGCTCTTACAAATAAAAGCACTAAAGATGAAGGTGATAGCACTCGGCAAGCTGATTGCTGCTCACACCCTCATCAGGGCAGCACTGGCATCTCAGACAGCGCACACAAGGACACTGTCAGCAGATCTGTGTGTGCACCCAACAAATCCGTGCACACTGAACATCATCTCACTGTCACTGCCTTTTATTCCAGCAGGGCCCACTCCTATTATCTGATGGGAACGTGCCCCTGGTGGAGCTCAATCTGTGACCACCAGGGTGCCTGCTGCGATTTGCAAAGCACATGACAGCGCTCATAACGTCAACAGCGAGGTCTGAACCACCCCACTTTCATCTGCAGTTAACTTTTATTGTCAGGGGCTTCCCTTGGGCTTTCCCTTTTTTATCATTCCAAATTGACTTTTCTTTCTTCTTTAAATAAAAGGGCAATTGTCTGCTGCCAGTGAGTGCTAACAATCCACAATGAGCAAGAGAACACCCCGGGCTGTCAGTACCAATGGTGGGTTTATTGCAAATACTTTTATCCTGGCTGAAAGAAATTTACATTAAAATTGGGAATTTCATATACACATGCAAAAAGGGCATATTTAATCATAGATACACTCTAAAATCTTAACCCAGACCCCTCCTCAGCATGAATTCCAACACCGATTCATTTCTACAACTTTCCCTAGTGTTTAATCAAGAAGTCCATCATAGGATACTTCGGAGGAACTTATAAAGCAGCAGCTGGTTAAGGAATTTGTTTGCCTCTGTACTTTTCTTGACGCTATTCTACTCCAGTAATGATTCCTGATTGACACCCCTCTACTCTAATCAATTCGGGGCAGCCAAACCCAACCCTGCTCTCCCTTTGTGGAGCAGCTGTCCTTAGGGCAATCAGCCTCTGCTGATGGCAGGAATGACTTCAGGGATGCTGGAACTGCGTGGGCAGCTGCCCAACTTGCCTGGGACATGGCCAGATGTTTCTGCCATCACTGCCATTAAGGAATTTGCTTATGTGTGCTCAGCAAATCAAACACAACCTCATTAAAAAAGCGCTGGTAACAGTTACAGTGATAAGGGTATGAAGTCAAAACCTCACACAAGACTTTTGACCATGACATCCTCTGAGGATGTTCTTGTTCCATAAAACAGGCCTGTGTTTTCTCAAGAATAAAGAAACATCTCCATTCTTATCTCATTTTAAAGAGTATTTAGTTGAAGAAAGCAGCACAATCTCTTGGTGAGTTATTTAATACAAGGTTAGTAATACCTTCCACAAACTCTTCCCAAGGATATCAACACTTACTGAATAAAGCCTGTGCTAAAAGTGTATCTGTTGATTATGTCAGGCCTTAAAGGATCATCTTGAAACCCCACAGGAATGACTTAATGCAAAAGATGACTATGTTTACATATAAAAGGAGTCATTGAGAGAGATGACAATATAATTTATTCAGGTGCCCCCAAAACATATAAATATATACATATACACCTTGATCAATATGTTCATCTAACAGAATGCATTCTTTAAAGGCTGTGAAAATTGGAGCTAAAACCCCCTGATCTCTGTTTTAGCAACATGTCTTTTATTGCCCAGTCTTTGGATCACTGTTAAAAATCAACACCAGCTTGTGCAGATGAAAACGTAATTTACAGTGCTTTAAAGACAATGAAGCATCCATTTATTCCACCATATTATTAAAATAGATGCTTTTTACAGGAATGTCAGATGGAACTATAGGGGGAAAAATATTAATTGCTGGAGCTACACATCAAAAGAACAAAGGATGCAGAAATGCTGTTAGGCCTGTATCTCACAAATATAACAAGACACTGTCAAGCAAAGCTATCTGCTGATATACTGGAATATGACAATAGGGAGCAGATACCTACTTGTAAGGCCTATTATAGAGGCAAAACTATCAGTTAATGCTCTATCATTCCCCAATGGCTCTGAAGCACTTATCTCAAACACACAAATGATGCCTCAACCATAATCAGAGCTACCTTAACAAGCAGACATTACATTAAAAAAAAAATTTTTGAAGAGATCTATATGATGGGAGATTGTAGACTAGCCTTCGTGGATAAATACCTAAAATTTACCAAAATACGTATTTGGTAATGCACGCAGTAGTCAGACATGTTAAGATAAATTTCATTTATGTAACTGTAATGACAAAAGGAGACAAGGCAATCCTTCTAAAATCCATTCAGAGGTAAGGATCACACTCTAGAATTCCAGCTTAGTAGTCTGGGGTGCAGGGTTAAGGAGAAAAGACTGTTGGCTAAGTAAACTGATAAATCGTCTACCATTAAACTACAAAATCCTATTTACAAGTGGGAAATGATGCTGCTATGCCTGCATGCACGCACACATTTCTGCACTTTCATGTACGATTTAGCCCAAAACAGTGCTAACTCGCCCTGAACAAGCACGAATTGTTTGTTTTTTCCTCCCTCCCCCAGAGAATCCTCCCGAGTCGGCCAGTGAGGGGAGATCTAAGGACACCTTGCTTAGGCTTCATCAGAGGATATAATACCGTGACAGGGATGGATGTGACAAGGTTGATGTGACCTGAGAAACAGTATCGGTTTTTTGGTTTTTAAAAAGAAGCCCTGAAAAAGGCGCAGTGGAACGGAGCTCCACGCTGTGCATTTCAAACCGAGAACACAGAGGTGGCGGTGGGTTTGGGAAGGGGGAAGGGGCCGGGTTTTTGTTCGCTAGGAACCGTCATTGTGTTCGATTGACCATGCACCCGAAACACGAAAAGACAAAACACACGGCTCGCAGGCACTGCTGCACACACACGGACCGAGGTGCCCTGGCAGTGGGGCAGCGGCACAAACCTCACCCACACCCGGCCAGAGCCCAGCTCTGCCCCTGCAGCCAGCGCGGAACAAAGGCCTCAGACACCCCGGCCAGCCCCGAACGCAGCGCCCAGGTGGGGACAGCCAAGGGACCCGCACTTACATGGCCTCAGACGGCTCCCGGACCAGGCCACCTGTCTGTGCCTGCTGCAGGGACTGCGAGCCGCCCATCCTCAGCGTGCCCTGGGCTCGGGGCTAGGCGACAGCAAGGCCGGCTTCCTCCGGAATCCCCCCGGCGAGCAGCCCCGGCAGCTCCGGCTCTGAGGAGGCTGCAGTGCTGCAGTGCAGATGGAAACAGCTGCTCGCATCAGTGGCAGCACAGGCAGGAACACTTCGGCAGCTTCTCGTCTCTGAACTGTTGCCAGTTTTGGCGGTGGGTTGTTGCTTGGTTTTTGGTTTGGTTTTTTTTTTTTGGTTTTTGTTTTTGTTTTGTTTTGTTTTTTTTTCTGTCCAGATGAACGGTATTTATAAAATAAACCAAAATCCCGGCCACTGCGACAGGGTAATCATCTGCTAAACATCAGTGGTCCAAACGGCTCCGGTGCAGGCGCCTGGAACACGGGACTATTGGCTATGGAAACCGGCTTAAAAAAANAAACCGGGTTAAAAAAAAAAAAAAATTTAAAAAAAAAAAAAAAAAAAAAAAAAAAGAAGACGAAGAAAAGCAGACCCTCCCTTTAAGCACACATTGTCAGCTACTGTGGCTCTCTAAGGACCTACAGGCAGGACCATTATATTGTGTTGACTCAGCCGATTTGAAATGCAAATGCACGTGTGCGCTGGGTGCCGCGCATACATTTCCCCCTCAGCACTGACAAGTTGTGCACATCGGGACGCTGGCACAGAGGATTAACGAGCAGAACGGCTGCTTTCTTTTCGTTTCGCTAACGAGCTCATCCCTCTCGCAAAAAAAAGAATGGAATCTTCCGTGAGGAACGTAGGGAGAATATCATGAGCAGCCAAGGTAAACAAGCCAATGTGGGAGCAGCTCCATCCAACACTGGGGCACTTTAACCATTCTGCTCCTGCCTGCACAGACCTCCTTGCTGGACAGTGAGCTGGGGATGCTTTATATACATGGGGAGGATCTCAAAGCCCACAAAGTACAGCATTCCAAACCCTACAAATCAGCTTATCCTGCCACCGTGCAGGTACCAAGGCACTGGGAATTCTAAGATGCTGAAAAGGATGGGCACCATCGCTCTCCACATCCCTGTCGTTGGCAAATAACAGATGATTTACACACAAGTTGTGTTTCACATCATTACAGGAGCAGAAGAAAAAGAAAAGAAAAAAAAATCAGTTGCACTGCTGCCTGTACCAGGAATTAAACTCCAGGGATACAAATGGCTTGAAGCTATGTAACAATTCTGGATACATCACAGGGCAGAGGGGTCAAAAGGATCAGATAAATTTAACAGAAATATTAAAACGTACTGACTTCCAAGCACCTATCACAGCACAGCTTTTATGCTCTAGTGGAGGCCTCATTAGGCTCACACTTTCAACAGTTCTGAGTATTTTTTTTCTCTGCTTGCATAAATGGAAATCCAGTTGGGTTTTCTTGCTTGAAAGGAACGAATGCTGAATACAGGTGCAAGGTTCTGACTCTCCGGGTGCACCCACAACAAACTGTTCTTGAGATAAGAGGAAACAAGGATGTTTAGCAAATATTAAGAACTTTTCATTTCCAGAGGCTGCGTAAAATGTAATTCTGTTTTATGAACAGTATCAAAATAAATCACATTTTTCTTTTCTCTACTTTTTTAAACTACGTGGGAAAGCCTGCAAACCAGCATTTTGTTCAGCCACAAACTTCCAAGAAGTTATAATTTTGGGGTTGTTTTGTTTCTGATAATAGTCAAACCCTCATTTCTAGCATCTCATTGCTCAAGACTCATCCCAAGTCCACCAGAGAAGCAGCAGCACCGCCTCACTCAGGAACTGGGCTCCAGAATTTCTGGAGAAGGGTTGGGTGTCTGAGCCACAAGTGACCCCCAAACTCTGCAGCAGTGCCCAGCTCTGATCCTCCCTTGCCAAGGTGGTGGCAGTTCACTACACCCTTTCTATTTGCCATTCACAAGTAAAGAACAGAGAGAAAGTGAATAATGTGTATGAAACAGTCCTATACACTCTCTGGAAGTAGCCTTGAAATGGTTAATAACTCCAGGATTTCCATCCAATATTGGAAATCAATGGTACCACCCAACAGACTAAAATTACATGTCTGTATTCAGAGTCCCTGTTAGGCTGAGGTTACAGCTCAGCTTCACTTTCGAGTGGTAGCTCTATTTTGAATATCATAACAGCTCCCTGCTGTATTTCATTTGTTACAGAGAAAAGGAAAACTCAGAGAAAAGAAAAATCCCTAGAAAGGCAAACACCAAATTAAGTAAAGCCCTACCAGGTACCTGGAAACCAAGAGGGAGAACACAGGCACTGTTTGTCCAGGCAATGAGGAAAACAAGGACAGTGTCCTGACAGTGAGGAAAACAGGGACACTCCTAAGAAGTACAAAGAATACACTTAAAATGCCTGTGTCAATTCCTTCAAATTTCACATGTACATTTATTACATAAACAAAGCTCAATAAAAGAAGACTTGGATTGAATCCTGTTCTGAGGCAGCACAGTCCTTTTGGAGAAAGGTTTTTTTTCCATTCTCCAATGTTTTTATGTAACAACCATTCAAACTGCACCAGAAATGCAAGTCTTGGCAACCTGCAGGATGAAGGGCTTCAGGCTTTGGAGCCCAGCTGTGGCCCTGGTCACTTTACACACTCTCTCTGGGTTACAGGGGGCTCTGGGTTATGCTGAGGAGTGTCACAGACAAGGCACTGCCTCCTTCTCCCCTCCCTCTCAGCCCAATTCCTGTGCACGGCTCAGAGATTCACCAGAGGACAGCTCACTGCCTCTGAGCTGCTCCTGCTCACAAAGTGGACAGGATTTAATTCTTTCCTTTGAAAAATAACCATCCAAGCGGCTGAGCTGCAGCAACATGAACTCCTGATGACCATGGTCTGTGGCCAAAAAAGGTATGCTGTAACTGAGCCCTGGCCTGGAGAGAGTTTGTTGCATATGGGATGCAATAACAAATACTAAACTGATGTCTCTGGCCAACCCATGCAAGAAGCCAAACTGTAGATTTACTTCTGATTTGGCCATAAAATCTGTTACACTAGAAAGCTGCAGCCCATCCTGACTGGTAAGAAATACCTCAGAGGAGAGGGGAGCTCTCCCTCTCCTGTCTGGCCCCAGTTCACCCTTCAGGCCTGCCAAGAAGCATCAACTTACTACTAAATTTAGTGTGGGCTTTTAAAAATACAAGAACTGTGTTGACACTCTGAGTACATTTTGTAAGAACTTCTCTGGAACCTTAAAAACACACAGATGTAGCTCAAAAAGGAAAAAAAATCCCATTGTAGCTTCAAAGGATTTAAGGATGCCCTAGGCACTTCAGCCTAGGGATTAAAAGCCATGTAACAACTTATTGTGATCCCACTGCTGAAAAGCCTATTTAAGTATTCAGTACCATCCTTTAAAATTAATCATTTTCTCTTTCTGCCTCTTTCACCCATTTAAGCAAGAGCCATATCTTGGCCTCTACTAAATTAATGTTTTATTGAAACTGAATGTCCACTGATTAGTTGTTTAAAACACTGTACAGACTCCTAAATATTTGGTCTTATTCCATTTCATGTTTATATATAAATTCAGACTTGGGTCACTTGCACCCAATTTGAAATTTTTGGCTTCCATCAAAAAACAGTGCTGAGCAGGAACGTGATAAGGTCTGAGATACTGAAATTTATGTTCTGTTTCTTTGCTCTTGGCTTCAGTGTCCATTGTGCCCCCCATTTACACAAGTTATAAACATGACCACACATATACACACACACAGAGGAACATCAAAGAGCCTGCTGAAAGAAAAGCCTCCCTCACACATCTACCCCCTTGGGAAGGGGTGGTGAATATTAAGCTGTACCTCCTAGCTGCAATGCATTATTGAGGTACTGTGCAGAAACGAGCACCATATAAAAGAAAATGCAAAAAGCAGAGCAAAACCAAACACCCCAAGCAAAAATTTCTCTGGTATCTGAACACTGCTGCTACAGCTCTAAGGAACAGTAATGCCAACAAAAAAAACAATCAAAAGATGGGAAAATGTTTCTAAAGATATATTACTGTTTAAACATAATTCTCCCCCTCAAAAATTTTTATATATATCAGTTTTTAAAAATTATTTAAATCCAAAGCCTTTAATGCAGTCTGGGAAGAAGTTTTCACCCCAAAGCCTCCCTTATTTGTAGCCTGTCTTGAATCAAAGAGTTCATGGCAAGGCTATCCACAATATCAGACTGCTAAGGAACAGCAACATCTTTCCTAAAGGACTAAAAGGACCAAACTGCCCGAAAAAACTGACTCTGTATGGACAGAGTGGCAAAGCAAACCCGTGCCTGGGGAGGCTGGCTGTGCTAGAGAGCACATTAGCACATAAAAGCACTGACATCTTTTGAAGTGCAGTAGTGACAGCCCTTTTAGGACACCCAAGGCTGGAGACTCCCGTGCTCCAAAAGCCCAGCAGGAGCACCAGCCCTCCCTGGCCTCTGCTAAGTCCTTCCAGAAATCCAGGTCTCCCTGGACCAGAGTTGATCTTTGTGTTCCAGGGAAGGTCAAGCAGGCTCTTTTCAGCCATGGTGGCACTCAGGTTTGGAGTTCATCTTTCTAAGGGTTATACAGCAGGCAGATGACAGGCTTTTCAAGAATTCAAACATTCTTCATTATAGGCTGCACAAAAATACACAGGTGTAGACATGTTGTGCATATTTCTGTGCTTCTTTGCTCACCATGCATTTTGTCAGTCCTGGGACACCTTTATTTCCTTTTGTTTTGTTTTCATTCTGCAAAACAGACCTTCTTGCTCCTCTAGCCAAACTTTTGCTCCTTACTCTCACCTCCTTCTCTGAAGAGAACAAGAGAGAATATATCTTATAATTTCCACTTCCCTAGAGGACAGTCATTTATAATTCCTCCTCAAGGAGCTGAAGCTGCTGCTGGAACACTACAAGGCATTTACCACCCTTCCTTTGGTTCTTCATGTTTTCTTGCTAGCTCCAATCCTATGTCATGCCCAGAGATGTACCACAAGGGTTCTCTGTGAGACCATATTCATCATTTATTGTTTTTTTCCAGCCAAGTCACTCCATGCTCCAGCTCACCACTTGCACTGCTGTGGGACAGGGACATTTAACACTGGTGCTGTCATTACCTCCTTCAGAAAGTCACAGCTAAGCACAGAAACCCAACCAAACCCCTTTCTCAATCTTTGTCTCCAGAGGTGTGATTCAATTTTTTTGTGCTTCAGGGAATAGAAGAAAATTAACTCTATTCCAGCCAAAACCAGGACACCATCATATTGCATGTGAGCAGGCCATAATTTAAAATTAAAAATCTTTATTATTTTGAAAGACGATATGCCAAAGAGGGAACCTAAGCAAACTACCTCCTAGAGGGCCAAGCTGTGACCTCTTGCTGCTATCAGGTAGCAAGAGCAGTGAAACAAAAGCAAATTCCTATTTTGTTCTCCCTTAATTTTATGAGCACCTTTGTGCTACAAATGAAAGACCTAGTATGAAAAGTTAGCTGAAACATGTGACAAATTCATTCCATTTTGGTTTACTGGCAAAAACCAGTGAAAGGCTAACACAAATTGTAACATCTATGCTTTAGGAGTGCCTAATAAATAGATGTGTACTGCAGTTTATGGCCATGGTATAATTAAGATATTATTACAGTCTATAATTAGCCATTTGAAGGTGCATTCATCGCCATCCTTCTAACATCCAGTTATCCTTAACCTAATCCTATTCCAGTACAGCTAAATCAGAAATTCAGCCCTACATGGAGAGTGACAGACCATCAGATTGAAACCATGGGTTTGTTGGTTTGGTGGTTTTTTGTTAGCTGTAGGCTTTGGGTCAGTTTTTTTCTCAGCATTTATATTTTAATGGTCTAAGAGTGGGGCACTGATTCACAACTGGAGATCTTAAATGAAATCTGAGCAGTAAAATAATTGCAGAGTGTTAAATCAGTGGGATATTTTTCAATAGTTTTCAAGGAAAACAGAAGCAATTTGTTCAATTGCCTTTGTACATCACTTGGCACAACACAGCCCTATCCGTGTCACCATGGTACAAAATTACACACCACCAAATAACACAAGGACATCCTGGGTGTAAGGCTCCACAGATTTAACTTGTTCTTACAGATCAAATACTTTAATAGACACACTGCCTGCTCCAGCACTTACCTAGATTAACACAGTGTGAGTGCTTTATTTGCATTGATACACTCCTCATGAAAATGCACAATGTCTCAGAATTTTAAGCCTGAGCACACTGACAGAATTCCCATCTGCTCATTCCAAGAAAATAAGAGTGACCAGTGATAATGCAGCCAGGTTGGACACTGCAGCTGACAAGAAAGAAACAGCAAATAGAAGTAAAAATAAAAATAAGACAAAACTTAAATAACTGTGCCCCCTTCCCATTGATCACTGCTTGATTGCTAAGGTCACTGCTTAATCTAAATTGCAAGTGAGATTAATGGCATTAAGAGTTATGAATAACCAAGATGCCTGCTTAGTTATTGAAATTTCCAGCATGGGAAACCCAGAGGAAAGACAACAAAAGGGGCCCTGCATGGCGCTGCTCGGGATGCAGGGGGGGCTTCAGGCTTTCAGAGGCCGGCAGTGAATTACGATCAGCAACGTGAGAACTGCACATCCCACAGGATTCCACATTCCAAAGCCTCCTGTGAAATTAAGGAGCCACACAGAGTGGGAGATTAGGTTTCCAGGAGCTGAGCACACCCCTGGGTGTGGGTGCCTTCCCCTGGCTGTGCGGGATCTGCCGAATGAGCAAGGAGGGCTGTGCCCCACACAGACCCACAGAGGAGACCCGAGCTGGGGGTCAGGGTAGCCAAACCCCTGTGCACAGCTCACACCTCACCTCCTGCAGCCTCTGGCCTCTCATTTGCTCCTCTGCTTTCCCCTCCTGCCAAGGCACAGACACTTCAGTTTCAGATTTTAGGCTGTATCACGCTGCTATTCTAAGAGCCAGGCCTGAATTCCTTGGATCACAAACAAAACTTTAAACCCTTATTTTCCAAATTTCTGGCCTGGGCTTCAGACTGGGATCACAAGCATCACCACACCAAAGGAGGGAGTTTGTTGTGCTGCTGGATATGCCTCTGCAGACCATGTCCCACGAGCCAAATGCCCAAATTCTGTTGACATTTCCAAACACCAGAATTGCAGACACACCATCACAGACGACAGGAGCTCATTTGCTTCCACGCTTCTTTCTAAGCCTCTAAACATCCTGAGTTGCAAGATCCCTACGGCAGCTGGAGCCAGGCTTGTTAGGAAAGGAGCTGCCTAACGCCAGGAGGGGACTGACATTTTTAAGGGCTTTCATGCACCTGCCCTCAGCTGACAGGATCAGTGCTGATAAAGCTCTCTGAGGGCACCTCATCGCAGGAGATTTCAGCCAGCAGAATCCAAAGGCCTCTTGGCCTCAGGGCCTAAGTAAAGAATTAGATTATGAAAATGTAGGATGAAGAAACCAGACAAGAGCAGTATTCCCCCCTGGTGCAATGCTTTGCTGTGGCTGCTAAGGATGGGTGGTCAAACGACTGCCTTTAAGAAGTCAGCTTACAGCTTCAATTTGATTTCAAGAGAGCTAACACAAAATTGGTCTGAAGTATTTCTAGTATGTTTCAATGGTTTCTTTAGGCTTTTGTTTTCAGAAGATTTAGCAGTAGAGGCAGAGTACCCTAAAAGCACAGGCCATATTTTAGCATAACAGATTATTGAGAAATACAAAATACACCCGACTAAACAGTTTTAGCCCATCACCTGCTCTAGGACAAGAGGTGATCCCCTACAAGTCCTCCACCCTCCTGGCTGTGTCAGGAGCTGTCATTGTGTTTGCCACAGTGCCAAGGAACAGCATCCCAAGCCAGGTGTGTCATCTCAGAATCTGGGCTGCCATGCTTTTGTAGGATGCAGGACGATCAATGCCGTTCTAAAACTCTTTGTGGATGGATTAATTAGTGTAACGACATACTCAGTTTCATGCTGCTGAACCTGTTCTAGCAGCAAGGAAATTACCATAAATCGCCTGAGGGAACCTGTAAAATACACAGGAATAACAGGCAAACAGAGGGCTACCATCACCCTTTTGTCCACCACCTCAGACTGTGAGCAGCTTGACAAGACACACAAATAATTGCTCTCTTTGAGGAAACCTGCAGGCAGAACACCCCAGAGAGCCCAAATTCCCAACCAGCACACGGTTAGGAAACAGGTGACATTTCCCACTTGTGTCAAGCACCCACTAATGCTTTGCCTTTTAAAAATGGAGCTACTGGCAGCTCTTTGTTGAATTGCTGCTGGCTGATGGAAGCTGTCTCTGCCAGCACACACCAGGGGTCTCTGGGCACCCTGACCATCAAACACACAGGACCTGCCCCCCCCACAGCATGGGCTCACCCAGATAACTCCACAATATCAGTCCCACACCCAGCTACAAGAAAATGCACTTAATCCACAACTGGGATTTTGGGAGTTTTGGGCTTGAAACATAGCAGATACCGCAGAATTTGATGCTGTTACTCAGTAATAAATTGAAGACATCTACACCGAGCATCCTCCTGCCTGAGTCTGAGCAGTACTAAACACACCACTCAGGACAATCTCCTTTAAAAACCTGGAATGGTGGGAATGGATGAAGAGCAGCGCTGTGGCTCATTCCTGTCCATTTCTTACAGGCTGGCTGGTTATGTGGAAAGTATCTACTTTTTATGTTGTTTTTCAGGAGATGGTAAATGCTTAAAGCCTCAAAAAAAAAAAAAAAAATCCCTGGGTTTGGCTTACAAGATTTAACTTCATTTCAATGCCTTCTATCTGTTGCTATGCTAAAAAAGGCATCAATTCACTTGTGCACCAGACACACACAACTACTATCCAGTTCAAATGACAAACATAAACCCCAAAAAACTACACTTTCCTTCCCCTCCCCCGAAAAAATCCTCAAACCCAAAAAACCTGCAAACTCCCTCATTTTTGAAAGAAAGAGGTATTTGTATCCCTCACCTGTACTTCTCATCTCTTTCTTGCTCAGTGCACTTGTAAACCTAAATGTTGTAACATAATCCTTTCAAAAGGGTTAAATTCACTCAAGGGAAAAAACCTTGAGTTTTTGAATCCTATTTAATCCCTTCTTGGTTTTGAATACATCCTTAAAAGCAACTCAGTCTATGATTCTCAATGTTGGTCAAAAATGAAGGCAGTACATTAATTTTTATTTCCTTAGTTTTACACCAAGCCTCCCTGAAGGTGGGCAAAAGGAGAAAACTTCTTTTCAACAAACGATCAAGGAAATAAAACCCAGAAGTCATAATGCTTATCCTGTTTTTCTGCCTGACACCAATCATTCAGCTTTGCTTCCTGCCAGGGAGGCATTATGAAACATTCTGGAAACCAACAACACAGAAAGTAGAGCTTTGTGTAAACACTGTTGTGAATTTCTGCTTTCAAAGAGATTTGTTGCTGTGCTTCCAATTGGTTCCAGGCTCATTTCAGGAAAATTAGGTAAGACAGAAATGTGTATTTAATTTTAGAGATTCGGAGACCAACAGAGATTCTCTGTCCATCCAAAGTCTCTCAAAATGATCAGACTCCAGTCTGCTTTAGCTTTTGAAAGGAAAGTGACCCTGTATCTGACAATAAGGAGGACCCAGCTCTCTGCTCCCATCAGCCACAAAGAACATCACAGGTGCAGTTTTCAAAGCAAGTAGTGAGGCTGCAGGTGAGGACGTGCTCAAAACCAGCACTTGGTTTTTGTTCTACAGAATAAATCACACCCATCTCTCTTCCTCACGGGACTAAGGGATGGATCAGCTCCTCAGAGACTTTCCAGCTCTTTCCCTAGGGCTTCCATAAAGAATCAGCTACTCTCTCGCAATATTTCAGCTCTTCTCTCAAATTATGAAGTGGCTGTGACACAGTTCATAATGTGACCATCATAATCATAGAGGAGACTGAAATGCCTCAAGGATCCATTTTGCAGAAAATCACACAGTGGCCCAGCAGCTGCACAAGTTCAGCACCTTGCCAGGCACTTGCCATAAATGTGACAAAGTGAAATATAACCCAATTTGCAGGTTATTATTTTCCATGGTTGATTCTACTTGATACACAGAAATCACATAAAAATGCAAGGCAGTCTCAGAAGTATTTACATAAGGGGCTGACTACAATAGCAGACAGCTATTTGGACAGTAATATATTTGCTTCCCAAGAGGATGCAAGAATGATCTTTTGTCCTACAGACAACTTTAATTCTCACCTCTGTATGCATCTTAATTTCCATTAAGATACAAACACACAAGTTCAGCTTTGGAGAAGGAAGCTGTGGGTGACAGGACCACTATTCTCAAGGCATAATGAGGATGCTGGGAGAGCACAATTCGGATGCTGACATCCCAGGCTGAATTTTGAGTCTACATTAAGAAGTTCTACAAATAAAACACTTTGCCCAAAGAGATTGTGGCTGTCCCATCCCTGGCACTGTCCAAGGCCATGCTGGACAGGGTTTGGAGCAACCTGGGATAGTGGAAGGTGTCCCTACCCATGGCAGGGCATGGAACTAGATGATTTTTAAGGTTCCTACCAATCCAAATAATTCCATGATTCTACTTAATTACACCATTGTTTACCTCATCCAAGAGTTTTTTACACACACTTACATTTACATTATTAAACACACGACATCAATATCAAAACAAACCAGAAATTTTAGAGGCACAAGCCAATCTAATTATGTGAGCACAGCAGCTCTGCTTGCCTGCAGAGTTCTAAAATTGTTTCTCTTGTCTTTGAAGCTGAATTCTAGTGAAAAGGAAATCTCCATGTTTTAGTGGTTCCAATTTGGATTTGTAAACAACAGTCATCTGTGACTACACTACAGCACTCCCAGAATGTGAAATTCAGGGTATCCATAAAGTTCAAACAATTTTGGATGATTCTGTGGAAAGAGCCAACATCTTGGGGTGAGTATTTTCCAACTTAATATCTCACCTGCCTATTTCTCTCAATTTTTAGAGGATAACCATTGTATCTACCCTTCAATTCAGAAAATCCTCTCCAGATGACAGAAACTGCCATCAGAATTGCAAACAATTCTGTTCTCCATCAATGGTACACAGGTTAAAACATATGAGTTCAGTGCAGTGTCATGGAGGAAACCTACAAAGACTTGGCCTAAATGTGCTTCAGCAGCACATACACTAGAGGTGAAGACACCATTTTTCTGATCAGAACAATCAGAAGTTTAGAAGAAATAATTAATCAACATTTCCTAGGTTTTATAGCCAATAGTTTTTTCAGCAGCATTTGCTAATAGCTATTTGTGCACTGTTCCACAGCAGAACATGTCTATTGTGTATATTTTAATTCATAATTCAGAGTATCCCCCTGCTGACAGCAGCATCTTTTGACATTTCTGAAGAGAGTTTTAGTGGCATAACTGTATTTCCCGTGGTGTCTCCTGTCTTGTATTCCACTTGTCACAAGCTGCCAGCCTGTATTGGTGGGGTGGAGAATGCTGCTCTCCAGGGAGTGCCCATTTCATATTCTCAGCTGTGCTGTGACCTTTTCCATTAATAGATGTCACAATAAGGGCAGGCCTTGATTGCTGAGCCTCAAGAGCAGACTGGTTAATCACCCTCAGACGGGTGTCAGCTGAAGCTCTGACAGGAATACCCTAGCACATGCCTGGACTATATTTGAGATGGGATGGCTGGGACATGATCTTTGAGGTTCCTTCCAACCCAAATCATTCTATGAGTCTGATGTAGTTCAGGAGTTTTCAAAGCAAAAAATGTGCCAGGCCACCTATCAACCACTGAGCAACAATCAGTATAAATCCGAGGCAGTGAAACTTCTGACTTTGTAACATTTATTCAGCAAGAGCAAAACCAAGCTGAAAAATTTCTTCCTTCACTACCGACAATGACAATGCAAATCAGGTGTGAGGTGGGAAGGGGCTGGCAACATCTGAAGGGGAATGAGCAGAATATTCCTCTTAAATAAGACCAGATCTTGCACAGTTTCACACCCAGCAACAAAACAAAACAAATAAACCCTAAACTTTAAGTTCAAGAAAGGAAAATATTGGGGAAAAAACCTAAAATAATGTTAATTTTAAAACGTAAGGAAAGATCAGCATAGTAATAAGCAGTGTAGCCTAAGCTCCCTCTTCTGGTATTTTGGAGTAAATATACTGGATTAGCCAGGTCTTGATAAATCTAACATTTGGATTCAAAATCTGCCAGCAAAGTGTTCATATAACTTGGACAAAACACCTGCCAAACTTAGCCTCTTTCACACTAGCAACATTTCTTAAGCAAGAGATGTAAAGACATAGAAAAGTCTTGTAACAACTGAAATCACACAATACCTCTTTTTCTCCCTTGTGAAACCTTCAATTTCTTGAGCAGCAAGCTCTACACCATCACCAGGGGCCACAGCCAAAGGTACATCCTCAGAAACGTGGTTCTCAGCTTCTTGGCAGCTATCAGGCTTGGAAGTGCTGCAAAGCAATTATTAAAAATAAGCTGACAAATCTCAGAAATGCCCATGAAGCTTTAAGGAAGTCACTTTATAGGATGAACTTTGGCTGGCTCTACAAGGAGCTATAAGGAGCACATCATCCCCTCCCGAATTCCCTCTCTCTCCCACCTCCCACAAATTACTTCTTCCTAAAAACATGATTTCACTTAACTTCTCAGCTGACCACATAATCAGTGATATTGCAAAGTCCTGACAGCTCTTATAGACCATAACATTAAGTGCCAGAGGAATTTAGCTGTGTATGAAATCAGTATAGTAAATAAATCACTAACGACTGCTTCGCTGTTCTCACACAGCCCTTTCTCCTCACTGTATAATATAAACATTCGATTAAGTGATTTGTGTTTTACAAAAAAACCCTAAAATCTGGGACTAAAACATTCTCTTAGTTTAAAAGCTCTCCCTAGGCTGTAAAGCTAAACAGAGTAATCCCAGAACTCATCACATGAATGTTAAGTCCCTCTGCTCAGCAAAGCCCCACGTTCAGGAGCAAGGCAGTAACCACACAACTCCCCCTGCTCTCAGCCACACTCATTAAACCACTGACAGAAAATAACTAAATAACCAACGACTCCCTATCTCAAAAGCAGGAGCAGTTTAAGGTCTTGTCACACCACACTGTCCCTTCCAGGGCACCTCGGACACACCAGAGGGACACAAATGTCCTGGGGCAACAGCCACACACAACAGCCTCCCCCCTCCTGCAGGCTGCTGCTGACAGAGATACAGACACAAATGTTGATGGAAACGGGATGTGGCTGAGAAGCTCCTTACAGGTTTCCCGAGCTAAATATAAACAGCTATCTTAGCCATTCCTTTGAACGTTTTTTTTTCCTCTTCCCCCAGGAATTACACTGGAATTGTCGGGGGCAGATTAAATTGTGTTACTGATGCAGAGTTAGTGAGGTCCAGGGACAGGCTGTTCCCTTCTTTGGTGCATGTACACAGAGGACAAGCCTAAACCACATCCCAAACTTTAGTCACAATACACAGGAGCATGAGAGCAGTCATCTCCCAAAGTGCTTGTCGACTCAGTTACTCAGATCACCAAAGCTCCTTGTGAGTGCAGTTTACCTTGATTAGCTTATATCCATGAAGCTGCTTTGTGCCATATGGGATAACTACCCAGCTATTTCTTCTTAGAAATTATCTCTGCTTTCCTCCCTCCTTCCTTCCTTTCTTCCTGTTTGTCCAAATTGGCCTGATGCTGACACAGACACTCGACATTTTCAGCCCCGTCAAGTTAATACAAATAAATAAATAAATAAATATTTAAAAGCAGGCTGCTTCCTTTTTCATGCAAAGGCCTTTGTCCTTGGCTAAAAATGCCTCTGTCCTAATATAGTAACAGCATCCCCTCTATACCAAGGCACTGTGACTATATAGGGGCACACGGAGAGCAGTGAAAGTAAGATTTTTAAAGCAGAAAAAAGTGAACTGCTAAAAATAAGTGAATGCTGAACATCTGTTTGGAGAAGAAACAAAGAGTTGCAAAACCCGAACAATTCACAAGAGGGCCCAGCCAAACAAGAGCACCAAAGGTACATAAAATTACAGCCCTGGTGTTATGGACACACAAAGCCCATTACCTGCTTACAGCAGCACCTGTTTCACCCACCCTCTTCACACAGGCCCAAATTATCATCTGCAGCCCTTCAGCTTCCCCCTTCAAGTCCTTCCACATCAAATGAAACAATTTTTAGAGATATCTTGACTAATGAATGTCATTCCCAACACTAAAGCAAAGCTTGTCATTGACACACACGAATTTGTAGAAGAGCTCTGCTCCCCATCCTTCACAGAGGGTGGGATCCATTCCTTCTCCTGCTCTGACAGACTGCACAAATTGAGGCAGGGGGGCACAAAACAGCAACCCTGAACAAAATACAGACTTTCTGTCCACTCTAAACTCTCCAGCCTAACACTGCATCAACTGGGGTCCACATGTCAACTCATGGTACTTTCATCACCTCAGACACGAAGCACCTACATTAAAACTGCTCCACAGCTCTTACTAAAACAAGATTTTCCATTAAACTTATTTCTCAACCAGTCATATTTTAATGGTTACAGCAAGAATACTACCAAAAGGCCCAAGTCTTCTCAGTGCACAATAAACTATACATGGACTAGTATTTATCCCTTAGGGTCAAGCTGATTAGAAAACAAACATTTTCAAGCACCATCTCTTTTAAGCAAACCTCAAAAATCATTTTCTGACTGTGTGCACAGACAGACCTGGGTACTCCTGCCTGCTTGTGCTGCCAACACTAAGAAGGTACAGCCCCAAACACAACTCATGCAGCAAGTGCTTTCTAAGCTGTCATTTCTTCCTGGGCATTTGCATATTTGAGGTTTTTCCCCCACAAGCCAGGAGGGAAGCTGCAGAGAACAGACACTGCTCAGGAGTGTTTCACACCTCTAACCTGGAGCCCAGCTAAGCTGTGGTCTTGTGCAGCCAGGGCACTTATTTGCCTTCTCTACCTTTCCAACCCAAACATTCCTCATACAACACAGAAGTCCTGCTGCAGAGCTCTGCACCTGCAGAGTAAAGAGAAAGCTGTGTCTGGCCAAAACTTCTTTCTCCTAGTGCAACATGTACTGGCAAATCAGAGTGAACTTGGCCTTTCTTTGCTAAGCAAAAATGCTTGGCAAAACTGCCAGTGAACTTTTTACCCAATTCTTTTCAGGGCACTTCTCTGTAGATAGAGCAAATAAAACCCTACTGAGCAGATGATAGCATGCTGTCCCTGATCAATACGTTATCAGCAGGAGAGGGGCAGTCAGTCACCCTCAAGGAGCAAAACAAAGATAGAGTTTCCTGACTGGACAGATGGAGGGACAACCTGATCTCTCACTCTGCCCTGCCATCTGGAAGCCATTTAGCACAAACTGACCCCATCATATATGCACCATTATTTTTCCATGTCAAAGTGCACACTGGCTGCATTATGCGACACCCCTGATGGGGAAATACACAAAAACAAAAGTAAATTCAGTAAATAGCTAAATATTTTGGGGGAAAACACTTCATGATTCTGTCTTACTGCAGACAGACTGGAATAACACCATGGCATTCAGGAGCCCTTGTAACATTTCCATTTTGCAAAGGTACAAAGTAGGCATCAGAGACATTACATGTATATGCATTAGAGAATTGTATCCAGGCACACTGAAATGCAGTGGTGCAATGCTTCCACATAAAATGCCAAAAAAGCAGTGGCTTTAATAAGATTATCTTTCTTACATTGCTCCATGACACAGGTGGATGGCTGGTGATGGATAAAGCAATGATATCAAAGAAAAAACATCACTGAAGCTCTTCCCCTGGATAAGAAAAGCCTAGCCCTGCTATTACTGATCCTGGTGTGAGCATAATCCCACATGTTTTAAAAGCAATACTTTCATTTGCTACCAACATTGTGCTGATAGCAGTTCAGGACTAAACCCCAGGCAGGAGGAATTGCACCATGACTGAACACACATGAGTTAAAGTAGGGGTGCAGCTGCACCTAGGGGCGAGCACTGTGGCAGCCTCTGGGTTTTCTACTGCTGGGACAGCAGGAAACCCCTCTGCAAAGCTCACAGAGCAACTGGCAAGTGACAACAACCTGGACAGGAAAGACAGGTGAAGGAGAACAGGTAGGCTTTTATATCCAAAGCTGCACACAAATGCAAAATAAAGGAGTAAGGAAAACAAACAACACTGACAAGAGCTGACTTGTGCAGCATTTAAAAAAAAATAAACTAATTAAAAGCAACACACACAGAAGAACCACTCACAGCCAGCTTCACTGCAGTTGACCATAGTGTAATTCTCTGCCAGTTTCCTCTGTTTCAGGAACTGGAAAACTACCTACATCCAATGTGAAATACCCCTGGCTTGCAACTTTTCAGAGCTGAACCCTTGCAAAAATCCTTGCAGTTCCCTCAAGGTCAGCATCTGGAAAAAGAAGCCAGATCCTGTGGTTGCTGCACAGTCCATGTGCCCTCACCCCTACTGGGCTCAACCACCCTGGATGGGGCAACCACAGCTCAGCACCAGCACAGCTGGGATGGAGCAAGGAACCCCGAGACAACCTTCAGACACCAACAATAAAACATTTTAAAGGCACAAGTTATGAAGCAGATCAAAAGAAAAGGTATAATATAATTAACTCAAAATTCCAGATTCAGATGAGAATGCAAACAGAGTGAATTCATGAGGTTTACAAGAAACAGTGAATTAAAACACTCTGAAACTGCTCTCCCTAAATGTTTAATTATAGACAGCTTGTGTGCCTTTTTCCCTGCAAACAGCAAATTATCACCCCAAGGGCACATAATCTTCTGTTCCAGACTGTAGACCAAAGACCATATACAAATCTTTCTGGCACTTTTGGTGTTAGTCTTTTTTCATGCCTCCACACTCACAAAGTAGTTCACAGCTCCACCTCAATTCATGTTCACTCTTTTCTAACTGCCTCACTACTATAGCCAACAATCCATTAGCAAGAAAAAACAGAATCCCCAAGAGAACATCAGTAACCCAATTACATTTGTTAAAAACAAAAGAAACCCAACTATTTGAGTAAAAAAACTTACAAGAACTGGAAGAAATCCACATCATTAGCTTCCCACTGTAAACTTCTCTAGATCATCTTACTCTGACTGTAGGAAAAAGTTTGTTTCTCACAGACTCTCCCAGCCAGCATTAGTGACTAACCAGCTTGGGGACTGGTGGCAGACCAGGATGGGCTAAACAGCAGTCACCCAGCTTTTAAGGTGGATTGAGCAAACCACACAAGGTCCCTTCTGCCTTTGATGGTGTATTATTGTGACTTCAGCTAACAAATTTAATGCTAGCTTAAATATACTGTGTGTGTTTACACTCCACTGAACTCCCGGTGATTGAAGGGTACACACACACCCTACAAGGCTTCCTCTATTGTTAAGACAAATTTACATGCCCGAAGATCCTGACAACCCTACTACCACCAGCACAAATAAAGCAAATTTCCCTTCTCGGTGCAAGCAAAGGCAGACAAAAAGGCCAGAGTCCAACAGAGATACCTGACTGCTTTATAATCAACATCATACTGTTAAAAGAACTCAAAGAAAATGCTCCAACGATTAGTTACCTGGTACTACTACAAAAAGTAAATATAAGCACTGAAAAGACATAGGGCATGTATTGCACCTTCACATGTCATTGCCCGCCTATGTGCTGATCTCAGGGAAAGGTAAAGAGCATCTTCTTTTGAAGGTTTTGACAAGGGGAGATTTAAACTGGTACAGATCTCTGCTGACAGATACAGGCAGCCTCAGCAAACCCATCAGCAGCTGGCCCTGCCAGACATTTACCCATCCAAGGAGGGTGACAGCAGTTCCTCCTGGTGCTCCACCCTCCCACACCAGGAGCAGCGCAGCCCCTGCCCCAGGGCACGGCTCTGGACAGTACCTGGCTGCAGTCAGCTCAGCAGCTCCCACGGGGCCAGCATGTCCAAAGGCTGCAGACACAGCTAAAGGATGCTCACAGGAATGGAGGGGAGAGGCCAACTGATTATCATCACCTGGCCCAGGAGGGCTGTGGAGAGAAAAGACAGACAGAAAGGCAGCCTTAGATGTCTTGAGTTACTGCGAATTACTGTTGTTTGTCCTTCTGAATCCCTGAACTTGAGCATCAGTGAGCTAACTTGTGTGTTAGGGAACGCAGAGAAAGTTGGCATTTTTAATCTAAATTGTTTTTGTTCCCACAGGACAGAAGTCTCTGGATTTTTGTCTGACTGCAGGAGCAATGAGACAGTACAATCCAACAGCAAATGAACCCCACTGTGCTTCTGATTATGAAAAGCAAACAAGAAATGGAGCTGCTGCTTGAACAAGAGAAATGACCAGATTTTCTTGCTCAGAAACCACACAAAACACAAGGANAAAGAGTCAAAGGTGTCCCAGGTGCTGTGGAGGGCACACTCAGGGAGACATCCAGCCTTGACCCATTCCTGGGAAAAGCTGAGTGCCACTGAGTACCTGCAGCTCGTGGCTAAAGAAAACAATTAGGAAACACACTGCTGAATCAGTAAGGAAAGGAGCCTTGCTGAAAAAGGGGGGTTGCTTATTTTTAAGAGACACCAGACCATGGGAACCCCCTGAAAACAATGTTTTTGTTGCCTAGTTAAACCTAGCTTTGCTGTGTGACCACCTAGAGATCAAGACTGTAGAAGCATCAGTTTTCCCCTAAAATTCACCAAAATCCTCAAGTCACTTGTAAACCATAAAGTGTGACCTTAAACTGCTGATGCAATTTCACACTGCCCCGAACCCCTTTTGACCATGTTGTTTCCCATACTACCAAGTGAATTCCAGATGGATTTGAGGTGCATAAACTCAGAACTGTCACTCAGCATTTGCAATGCCAGCTTATAAATAAAAAACTCTAAATCAGAGAACTCAGCTTTAACTCTAAGTGATTACTTCCTTACCTAACTTTAAATCCAGAGATCAGGATGATTCCCTACTGTAATTTAATTTTGAATCAAAAAACATAGCAAACAGTTAAACTTCACTATAACAATGTCAGTGTTATTCTGGTAATGACTGAAGGCAGCCATCTGAATGTACTAATACTTCCTGTATTTTATCTAAAGAATTCTGTAACATGTTCATGTGGGAAAAACAATTAGGACTATAAGCAATTAACTGCCCACAGGTTCTCTGGTTTAACCACACCTGAGGGCTCTGCCTGTTGCAGGGAACTTTGAGCCAAAGTGTTTACAGGTTCTAAAGTCCTCTGGCTTATTATCATAAAGGGACTGGTTTTCACTCATTGCTGGGGTGCAGATACAGCACAAACTGGGGTGTCCCCTCTGCTCTGCCTTAAAATGAGTGTTTAGAAAGTAGATTTTGACAACAGCACTTTACAATTTCTTTCTTATATACAAAATGAGTGAACTGAGGAGATGGGCAGGTTTTGTTCTGGCTCTGACAGAGCACTAAGGCTGTTCCCTGTAAACATGTAGAAAGCACAGCACAATCTCAAACTGCAATTGAAGCTGCTGTGCCCCAGTCTGGTGAGAAGTGTTTGCTCCTCACCATTCAGATTTCCTGCACAGCCAACTCCTGGACAGGGATTTTCATAGTTCATGGACAAAGTAACCTGAAACTCAGGCTTGGGGAGGTGATGGTGAAGCTGCTCCTTGCCAAGCCACCCTGCTCTGTGCTGCACAAACAACGAAGCCATCCACAAGCTGCTCAAACGAGTTCCACAAGTGACATTCCCGGGCATCACAAGTGCCTTTGGCTCTCCAGGCGCCTGCCACCAGGTCCCTGCTGTCAGCCCTCTGCAGCCAGCAGCCTTTAGGGCCAATTTGTTTCAAGAATTGAGCTCCATAAAAAGCCCACGAGCTTTTTCCATTCTGTCGCCTCAGTTCTGGGTCGAGCCTGGAAGAGGATCTACATAAAACTGCTCCCAAATTCTGCTTATGACAAGCATGACTGAAATAGTTTGCAAAGAAAAATACCTCACAGTTTAACAAGCAGTTGCTTACCAACAGCTGCAGCGAGCACACTAAATTCAGCCCCAAGACCACGGGGTTCAGTCTGTTATTAGTGTGTCACAAGAGAAAGACACTGCCCATCAAGTGTCCTTAGGCTCTTGAGTTTCACAATTTCACTTTTAAGGCCTCTACTTAGCCTTGAAAAGAGATTTTCCAAGTCACTGTTAGAAGGCAGGTATGCAAATAACAGGTTTCAGGCAAAGCTGGACCCACACTAATCATTATATATCAATGAATGAATGAGAAATAACTTCATAAACCTGTCTAATTTCTTCTTAAACACAGCAGGTCTGACTGTCTATGCCAGAAAGCTTCAAAGCAAGGCAGAAATTTCAGATACATACAGGGCACACATGGACACAGAGGCAGCGAGTGCTGGGTGCTCTGGTGGGTCTGTTTGATGCTCTCCTCCTGACATCCCCGAGATGCAGACCTTAAACCCATAATTTCATAGGAAAGTTATAAAATGCTTTGATACTGGTGCTGGAGACAGAAGGCAGCTATGGCTCTTGGCATTTATTCCCTGCCCATGTTTTTCCAATCAGGATGAGACTCCCTTTGAACAGTCAACAATAGCTCCATGTTTACTCCAAGGGAAACCAATAAGCATTTCAAACTCTGCTATCTCCCAGTCCCAAACACTTGGCTGCTTTTAATGAGATAACGGCAAGATTTATGGATCCTGCTCTTACTCCAGAAATCTCTGGAAAATGGCACCAATAACCACAGGGCAGGACTGAGCTCAGTGCTCTCATCACCCACTGCTTTGTTTTCTTCAGGACACAAGATGTTCTCACTGGGTACAGCAAGGCTGACAGATAAAATCCTCTAAATTTCATACTTGGTTTCTAATATATTGGGCCAAAGAGTCAATTTCTAGAGCCTCAGTTTACCCATACATAAAGAGCATTAATCAATCCCAGAAAAATACTGAGAGAATTTACTATTGCTAAGTTCTTACACTGCAATTCTTCGGAAAGGAAAAAGATCTAGCAGCACTTACATCAGTGTCAAATTCATTCATTCAAACACACCATACCTCATGAAATTTGATCCATTTTATTAATTCCTTCATAATATTAGTTTTATCTTTTCACGGTTTAGTTTGCAGCTTATCTCATACATTGGCCGCATTCACTGAAATAAATTTAGTGTCAAGAAAATCCTACAATAACCTGCTACGTTAACTCCATGTACCTTTTAAAAGTATTTTCCTGATTATTGGGACTCCTGTCAATGACTCAGAAGAGAAGGAGGTAAGAAGTTATTTCTCATATTAGAAATCAACGTTAGAGGTATCACTAACTATAACTAAACTTGTTTAGGGAACAGCTCAGAAGTGCTGCATAAGATACAAGCAAAGCACTAAAAACAAACTCTTCCTTTCCCCCCCTCCTGTACTACTACTTAAGAATTAATTTAAAATCCATTTAAATATCAACAGAATTTCAGGAAAAATAGGAGATTCTAAGATTAGAATGGAAAGTGTGGCTTTATTTCCCAAGGAACTAAGGGAACATCCACACCCACAGGATGAGTCCATACTCCAGCAATAGCTTAAAAGCTCAGACACAGCAATGACTGGGGGTCACTTGTGCTGGTCACTGTGCTTAGATTTAACCAAGGTTTTACTTTTACCAGCTAAAAATTCACTCAGAGTCAAAAGTTCCAGTTTTGGGAAATGCCTTGCCTTTTGTAAACGCAACAAAAGATCTACTTAGCCATTTAAATCCGTGATTTTGGAAAAATCTCTCAAATTCCACACTCTGAAGAAGAAACTATGCTTTAAGTGCCTCACACCAGCAGTTTGTATTTAGGCTTGGCCTGGGCCAGGCTGAGTTCTGCTAAGCTGGGGCTGTGCAAACACAGCAATAAAGGTATCCAAGAGATGAACTGGCATGTGTTAATTAACAGCAAATAAAACCCCAGTCACACAGGGGAAACACGAGTTTGCTGCCCGGTGCATGGCAGCACAACTACACGTACGGAAAAAAGGCACCGTCACCATGACACCAGAAGTGGCTCCTGGGGGAATTATTCCAGATTTCCATGGTGTTCCTGTGAGCGGGACTCGAGGAATCAGCAGAACAGGTCTGGGTGCCGGGTGACGGTGCCTGGAGCACCCAGGGAGAGCCAGCCCAGCCCAGCGAGCACCTGAGTCACACCTGTCCCCAAGGCATCACCCTGGCTGGCCACAGTCCGTGTGGGAACACGTGGCTGCCCAGCCCCGGACACAAGGCTGTGCTTCCAGCAGCACGCAGTCCCTTCTCCTCCCTCACCACTCCATCCGAACAGCACCAGAAAGGCGAACAAACGCAGGAGCTGCGTTCTGGAGACATGAAAGCAGTTTTTACAAGACTTCCTGAAGGCAATCCCCCACCTGTGGAAAGCACCCCCAGCTGTGCAGCAGCTGGCAATCCCTGCAGGTAATTCCCGACGTTCTGCTGGATGGGGAGCAGCGCTGTCGCTGTCAGCGACCGTGCAGAGGCATTCTCAGAAATTGTGCTTTTCTGGCACTGCCTGTGGAAACCCTGACAAGATAGAGGAGTTATCTTGGCAAGGGATGGTGTTTAGTCACACATTACCTGAGGGCCCGCACTTCCTCTCTCACCCAACCCTCTTTGCTTAGAAATCCCTTAATTTCTGTGACATGTGCACCCAGATTGATCACTGATTTGATCAGCTGTAACAATAAAAAAAAAAAGAAAAATTTTTTTTGCCTTAGTGTTCTACATTACTGTGGTCGCAGTAAAACTTATTTTGAGTTACGACATTAAACAAATACA
The DNA here is from genome assembly GCA_013400775.1 of Chaetops frenatus. Lineage (NCBI taxonomy): Eukaryota > Metazoa > Chordata > Aves > Passeriformes > Picathartidae > Chaetops > Chaetops frenatus. The sequence continues at coordinate 231,554 of VZTR01000759.1, forward strand.
ATTATTTTAGATTAAAATACTTAAAGGGACCAAAACATATGTTACAGAACTACTTCCTTCGCAGGCTAAAAGAGGGACTGCAGAAAGCCACATAAAAGTGTCAGAAGTATAAATCACGCCTGCACAGGATGAATAAGCATATTTGCTATAATAACTGTCAACCATTAAAAAAAGCCCATCACGTCACCACGGAGCAGCTTTTAGAGCCTCGGAAGGGCTCTCGGTCACGTCCTGATGTCACTGGAGCAGGATTTCAAAGTTCCCAAATTCCCAGTTAGTAAACCTGGAGCAGAAGTTCCTCAGTGCAAATAACACACACAGAGTCTCCTCCTCACTCGAGCAGAAACCCCAAACCCAGCCACAAACCAGGGCAGGAGCCACAAAACCATCCAGTTGTTTTTTTTTCTTTTCTTTTCTTTTCTTTTGGCGGGGGGGTTGAGGGGAGGAGAGTAAATCCTCACGCAGAGCTGGAGGCAGCTCTGTGGGGAGCGGGAGAAATAGTTTCCAAAAGTTTTTCAAAAGAGAAAAAAAANAAAAAAAAAAAAAAAAAAAAAAAAAAAAAGAGCGGGGAAAAAACCCCAAAAAGTTTCCCACTCACAAGTGTCTACTTACCAACGCCAGGAAATAGCCACCAGCTCCCCTGCTCGCAGTCATCCTCGCTGGCGACACAGCCCCTCAGTGGGCACCGCTCCCCTGCGCTCCCACCATGCCGGGCGGGCTCCGCCAAACCCCCCGCTCCCGGCCGCTTCTCCGGGAGCGTACAAAAGGCCGAGGCACAGGAGCCCGGAGCTGCTGCTGCTCGCAGGCTCCTCCCATGAGGCTCCCCGAGGAAAGGCCGGAGCGGCCGCGCTGCCTCGCCCGGGTCCTCCCCCGCCGGCCCCGGCCCCGCCGCCGCCCCGGGGCACCTCAGCCCGGCAGGGCAGGGCCGGGCCTGGCAGCTCCCGCAACAAAGGGGCGAAAACACACAGCCAGACCCACTGACCGCCTCA
>VZTR01000759.1:232917-283725 GCA_013400775.1 Chaetops frenatus
TTTTTTTAAATCCCCCCCTCCTCCCCAGTTTTACGGTGGAATTTCGGAGTTTCCATCCGCTGGAGGGGGGAGGATGTGGAGAGATTAAATTACGGTGTGTGTAACGCTTAAAGCACACACAGATAGCTTCCAACGTTTTAAAAGCCACTTAAGAGCAGCCTGGTTTAATTGATGGTAAGTGGAACTTTAAAAATGTTTTCAGGATGCAGATGTAAAGTTTTTAACACCTTTCACTGAAGCATTTTGTGTTTTCTAGCTAAACAAGTAACATTTTTTAAAAAATCTAAACGAAGCCGTTTTTAATCCTAGCTTAATTGTTGGGTAAATTCCAGCTCCTAAAGACACCCAGGTTTTCTCATAGGTTTCTCTGCCTGCCTTCTTCTAAATTAATCTTTCTCTATCTGCTTTCTCGTGGTTTCTTTACCTGCCTTCTTTTAAATTCCTTTACCTGCTTTCTCATGCGTTTCTTTCTTTCCATAGGTTTTTACCTGTTTTCTTACAAATTTCTTTACCTCTAAGAAAATGGAGCAGTTTTAATTAGTTGCCTGCCCTTATTAATCTCTTACGTTTCCTGTGAGTTTATTACAACACAAAAGAAGGACTTTACAGGTAATTAAGTCTGCATGGGGATACACCAAATTGCATATACGAGCTGCCGGCATCCAAGGAATTGAGTGTCTCCCCAGGGAGATCATTATCATGTTTATAACATGCCATACAATAACCATAAGCTTTATGATATCCATCCCGCAGCAAAAGAGTTGGTAGATTGGGCATTTGGTAAATAATCGAGATATTTTGGATAAAATGTTGTGGCTACACAGACTCAATTTAGTTGAGTTAGTTTCCCAGCTGAGTCTATGCCTCCAAACTCTTCAGTTGTGGTCCCAGCCACACCCTGGGTGACAAAACTAACACTTCTTCTTCAGAGCTCAGTCCAGCCCCTAGCAGGACTGTGCATCTCCTTTTAATGCTGAGGTACAGCGATGATACCTGGTGGGCTTCCCAAAGCATCAGAACTGGGCTGCAGGGGGGAAAATATATTAATCAAGTTTTAATTTTTTAACTCTTGGACTGTTTCTACTTCTAGTCCTTGTCTGATCTTCTATAAACAAAAGAAGGCAGCAGATTTTTGTTCAGGTGAATTCTGTGTTACAGGAGAATTTTCCCATCTAATCTGAAAGAAGACGACAGGGATTTGCCCTCCACGTGCTCATTGCTGCTTTTAACAATTCAGATACCTGTACAAGAAATAGAAGACTATACCAAATGATCCCCAGTCACCAAATCAGATACTGTAATGGGCTAAAATGATGAAAAACATGTAGACTGCCAGCAGGTATGGCTTTTCATGGGGCAAACACTGTGCAGGGTACTGGGAGAGCTCACTTGGTTGCAGGAATTGAAGCCAATAGCACCCACTCTGACAGCAAGAACTAAGATGAGTCCCAGAATTAAAACTTTCTGGGGAGAGGATCTGTATCATATCTTACTTCCCAAGCAGTAGGAAACCAGCCATGGAAGAATGTACTGTGATTTTTGATACAGGTACAAGGATCCAGTCCCCCTCTCATTTTGGGGGGAATTAACCTCTTGCCATCTGGAAGCCATTTCACAAATAGCTTCTGCAGGTATAACTGCCCTGAGGGGAAGCAAAATCCTGGAAAGAGGAAGGTTCATTAAATAAATTTTTATTTTCTTTGCGAGCAGCATTTCAGTCTGGCCCAAAGCTGTGGCCACAGACAAGCCACATTCCTGCTAACAGAACCAATTTGAGCATTTTTGGAATAAATGCTCATTTTTCTCAAACAACATGCCTCTCTCTGTTTATTCCTTAGCCTTTTGCTATGCCAAAACCCTTTGACCTACTGTGAGCCAATTTCAACCCACCTTTGTCACAGAAACATTTGCAACTGCCTCCCAGTGCCCTCTGCTACTTAACCTTGGGAACCTGATAGTCTGAAACTCCAGGAACGGTGGGCTCAGGTGTGCCTGAGCTACCTAAACAAAAGGACAGAGGGAACCACCTGAAAAGCAGCAGAGAAACAAGAGATAAGCTCTCAAAGACAAGAGACAAGGTGCCAGCAGACAATGACAGAGCAGGGCGGGCTGTCAGGGTGCAGCAGGACCAGGCTGCCTGGGGCAGAGCAAAGAGGCAGCAAGGAAAGCCTTGCAAAAGGTTTCTCTGGAGGCTAGAGCTGGACTGGAGTGGAGAGTGGCTGATGAGAGGGACTGGGAGCAGGAGATATCCCACAGGATGGCTCTGCCAGAATCCAGGCCTTCCCTGGCTCCCAGGGAACCGCTGCAAGGAAAGTCCAGAAAGCATCAGGATGGCACATTCTGGGTGGGACAAATTTTTAAAATGCAGGTCATGGAATCACAGAATGGTTCAGGGTGGAAGGGACTCATCCAGTGCTTCTCCCTGCCATGGGCAGGGACACTTTCAAATGTCCCAAGGTGCTCTAAGCCCTGTCCAACCTGGGCTTGGGCACTGCCAGAGATCCAGGGGCAGCCACAGCTTCTCTGGGCACCCTGTGCCAGGGCCTCCCCACCCTCACAGGGGAGAATTTCTTCTTTATATCCAATCTAGCCCTGCCCTCTTTCATTTTAAAGCCATTCTCCCTTGGCCTATGCAAAAAATGTGTGTGTAATTTTAGTTGTTCTTTGTGAAAACTTGGTGCCCATTTTAAGACCCTTTTACAATAAATCCATATAAGTGTACTCCAGTTTGTTTAGAATAAAAGAGGAGTTTCTCGTTTGCATTTCCTAACCAGAGGTTCACAGTCATTCACTCTGCAAAACCACAGACCCAATTAACTGCAGGGCAGCCTGGCTGAGTTACCAAGCCACATTCTGTAACAAACACCTGAACTTTATATTTCCACCTCTTTCCACACACAAATTGCCCACAACCATCATTTGTGGTGGCAGAAAATTAGGTTTTGCATTTCCCAGCAATTTTTACTGGCGAAGCTTTGGGATGGCTGTCTCTTTAAATTCCCAGACTTTCACTTTAATCTAAAGGAAAGTTTAATGTTAACCCATTGCATCTTGGAAGATGAAAGTGATGGGAAACTGCCATTTTGCAAATTTCCAATTAAATAAGATTGATTTTTAGAAAACCCTAAGCCTCACAAATTCCAGTGATAACTTCTCCAGCAAACCAAGTTTATTTGGCATTTCTACCAGAAGAGCAAGATTTGGAGAATGGTAGATGTGACATAAGTTTCATGTACCATCACAACATTAAAAAAAAAAAAAAAAAAAAAGAGGAAAATCTTTTAAATATTCAGCAAAACTACCTCTATATTTTGAGTCATTTAATGACATTGTTAGGAAGGGGAAATGGAATTTTTAAGTGTCTATTTATTTTTTTCCTTAGTTGTTAGTAACTGAGCAATGTATTCATGCTTTTTGCTTCCATTCCAGGAAACAAATCCAATCTTCTCTGTCTGCTGCAAAGTTATTCTTAGCTGGCTTTGATATTTCTATCAGCTAGGAGAGCATAACAATGTTATCATGGTTACAAATTCCAAAGATTTTACATAAGCTCTTGAGTGCCTTAAAAAAAAAGGGCTTTATTGATTACACTGTTTGTGTTTCATTAGCCAAAGCAGCTAGGAAAAACAATCTGGAGAAGAATTTTAAAGAAGCAGTTTTGATGAGTTTCATGGAGCAAATGCTCCATGTTTTTTAGAGCACCATGGACCAAGAGAAGCCAAGATTGACAAGTTGGAGGCTGGGAAACACCAGGCCAGTGCATCACTTAAATCCTACTTGTCTACATCCTGCTTGCCTTCCTAATTTTGATTTTTTTTAATCTGTTGGAACAACTAGACACCCCTCTTATTAAAGCAGAGCAGGACAGCAGTGGGTATAGTGCTTGCAGGATGGTCTGGGTGGAAAAGGATGGCAGGACAGGGCAGAATTCTCCCTGGCTGACCTGCCAGAGGCTCAGGGCCAAATCCTCTGCTGGGATCACTGCAGTGGAGCAGGGATTTTGGGCCAGCACTGACCCACTCTAAGGGCAGGCTGCAGCCTCTCACAGCTGTCTGTAAAGGAATGTACCAAGAGGGAAAGGAAGTCAGTAAGTGAAATTAAATTGGAAACAACCTTGTGGAGTCCTGGAGCACTTTTGGACAGCTGGGTATTTTACTGAGGGTGGTGGATACCAAACAGGGGCAGTGGGGAAGGGCAAGGATTAAGCCTGGCTGAACAAAGAGGAGGTGATGAGCACATTCCAGCAAGGAAAACAAGATTGCCATGACATTCTAGGGCTGCTCCTTCCCCACAGCACAGAATGGTGGCAATCAGCATTTCACAGGGACCTTAGAATCCAGAACAATTGCACCTCTGATTGCAGCAATTAACATTTCTGCACCTATTACTGGAATTTGAGAGGAAGAACTTTTAGGCCAAAGACACTCCACTGTAGGAATTAACCTGTGAGGTGAGTGTTGATGAACAGGCCCAAACAGATCCATGTAACATTATTTTATTTTTCCAGTGTACCCAGATGTTTAGGAATTGCATAAGGAAAAAAATCCCCTCTTGTTTTCGGCAATGCATCTGTGGATTTCCATACACCTGGACCAGTATTGATAAGATAGGCTCCAAAGAATCAACATAAAGGAAAGAAAGAAAAACAGAAATAAAAGGCTAATGCAAGAACTATGGATTTCTAGCTCTACAGACACATCCCTGTGTGTGTAATTGCTGTTTTCAGAGCTGCCCTGCACGGGGTTCAAAGATGAGGTTAATCCTACTTTGCATATAGAAACAGGGACCATGGATAAAGCTCCACAGTATATCCAATTTTCCAAGAAGCCAGAAGATCCTTGTGTTGGAACAGAAAGAACAAGGGATCTGTAAGGTGCAGAAATGATTTTGAGAAAACAGGCAGATTACTTGGAAGAAGCAAGGTTGAAAAATACATCTGAGGAAATCTAATTAGGGAAAAAAAAGGTAATCTGAAAGTAATTTTTATTTAATGAGGAAAGAAGACAAAAGATGATGCTAAACTTCCTGTCCAGACATTGGACAAAGTATGGGAATGTCCATGCTGGATTTCCTTAGCAAATGCCTGTATCTGATTAAATAAATGTAATGTCTTGAGAAACACAGAAGGATGTGTGAAAACAGCAGATCATGTATCACCCATCCATGTCAATAACTACCTTATGAATGTGTGGCATGGTCTCACAAAGCTGGTTTTTCACTGGAATGTGTTTTGAATACAACAGGGCGTACTATCCAAACAGCATTTTATAAATACTTTACAAATTTTATAAATACTTAGATGCTGCCCACACCAGAGGTCAGTTTGGTCAATGGAATTTGTGAGAGTAGTTGGTAAAATTCCCTTTCAATTTCTAGAAAGCAATGGGAAATGTCTGTTGGGTAAGAGTGAAGTTATCTTAATTTTACTCTTCTGTGAATAGAAAAATAGCAAAATTAAATATCTCAGACTTCACACAGATGAAATTCCCACAGAACTGCCCGTCCTGTTAATTTAGTTCAGGACTGCAGGCATCTCCAAAGGCACAACTGTACTAACAGCTGCACCTACCAAGGATAACAATGACAGTAAGAAGGGAGGAAAATAAAGAGAAATAATTCAGATACAAAGGAAGGCAGGCAGGAGAGATAAATAACCCGATTCATTTTGTGCATTTCATTTATGTGTAAATCTCCTCCAGCTATTTTTCCCTTTGCTTTGTGATCCTGAGATGCTACACACCTGAATCGATTTTGAAGTTAAAACATAGGGAAATAAAGAGCTGCATAATCAGTGTTTTGACAAGTTTCCTTTTAACTCCAAACTCTTGTTTTCAGGTGCTAACAGCACAAAGCCTTAGTGCTCAAAACCCACTTGCCTGATCTGAAAAGCAGTTCTACATTCCCTACCTCATCCAGCAAGACTGCTGAAATATTTAATACAGTTTTTGTCATACAGTCAAAAAAAAAAGACCAAGACATATTTACTAAGGAGTGAACATTCTTTTTGGAGTTACTGAACTGGCCAATTTTCGATGGCAAGAACAAAGAATGAAGCAAATCCAAAAGTATGTCTGGACCAACTTTAGAGATCTTGTCTGACCTATGCAGAGGACATAAGGAATGTTTTCCAAGTAGCTTTGCTGACTCCAACTGCTGCCATGCACTTCCCATATAAAAATACAAAAATACTGTTTTGATTGATAAGCCATGGGAGTCAGTGCAGCAGAACTCTGCATTCTCTAAGAGTATGGGTGCCACTGCTTGCAGTGTGTTTGTTTACAGCTCCCTGTGCTCTCCCCTGACTGCACACCCAGCCCAGCTGAGCCCCTGAGCATCTCTGCAAGCCTGGAACACCCAGAGACCTGTGAACAAACCCAGAGTTCTGCCAAACCAACAAATCAGCCAACACATGCAATGTGTTCTCTGTACCTGCACATCTGGGAATGACTTCACAGCCTCCCCTCCTAAAAATCTCCCTCAGTACTTTTTCCAAGAGACAATGGCAGCTTGCATGTGCCAGCCAGCTGAATTACAGGAACTTATCAAAAAATCCATCCCACCTCTAAACATCCCTACAATTTTGCCATCGTTTCCATTTTGTTTTTGCATGCTCTGCTCAACATCTGTCACAGTCCATGGTGCAAATGGGAGCATTTCAGGGACTTAAAGACTCCCTGTGTGTACAGGAACCTCCACTCTGCCTCCATAAAAGAAAGATGTGTGGGTTACATTACACATATGTGGGTATCCATTGCAAAAGGAGAAAAACCAACCAAGCAAACAAACAAAAAACTGGGGGGGAGGGCAGGGGAGGGGGAGAGACGGGACAGGACACCAAAAAACAACTCAAATCCTTATCTTCCTTTCCAAATAAACATCAGACAGAAAAATGAAGCAAACTGATCCCCAGTAGTAAGTGGGAAGAGTGACATTTTGGTGCCCAAATGTGGCCATTAGGAGCACAGGTTTTCAGTTATTGACTTGGTAAAGGGAGTTAAGAACATCAAAACAAGTTGGGGTTTTTCTCAGTCTTTGTCAGCGCTGACAGACAGGTTTGCCCAAATCCAACTATTCCCTGCTTCTGCTATTGGCACAGCTGTACTTCCACAAGGAAGTGTGGCTCCAGCCACAATCTCCTTTCCAAAAATGACTGTCCTTTTTGCTGATGATTTGAAGGGAAGTGATTGGTGCTGCACTATTGCCTGCAGACATAAAGGGCTCTCCTCCTCAGCTGACCAGAGCTGTCCCCCTAAAGGAGGTGGGGGCAGGAATCACTGCAGGCAGTGCTTGGATTCACTGCTCAAGACCAGCCTCCTCCCAGGGCATGCCCACAGAGGGAATAAATTCCTTTATTTCCTCTCCAGGAAGAAATCCTAAGAAGGATTTAAGTGTGAGATCACACAACTTTGCCCCCACACACAGAGTTTGGTGGGGTTTCAACATGAGGGATCTTGTACACAGAAACAGGGGAAGAAAACAAAGCTGAAATAATTCAGAACCTTCTCCTTCTCAGTAAGAAGGTTCTGAAAGGTTTTCAGAACTATTTCTTTCTCCTAAAAATTATTTACTTCTTATTGATATTTATTTTGAGAGCTGGGAAGGAATCTTTCTACCTGGAGGTAGAAGGTCCATATCCTTTCAGTCAGCTCTTAGAAACGTGCACCTCATTTTGCATGGCTGTAGTAGTTTATCCTCTGTAAGAATGACAAGGCTATAAACCACTGCAAAGCACTCAAAGCCTTGTGGCTGACGTACACAGCATATGGAATACACCTTGAAATTTAATGATACAAACAAGCCCAGTTTTAATCTCAGAGGCAAACTGGATTGGTCAGTGCATTGGGCCTGATGAAGACAGACCAGCCAGCTCAGTTAATGCTCTCTGCTTTTTGTGTGTGTGTGTTATAAATGCATATTGCTCTAAAAACAAGCCTGACCAGAGCAGAGGCTCCTCTGTACCTCTGAGGGTCCCCAGTGTTTCAGCATTTTGGACAGCCACAGTCCAGAGTGAGCAGCTGCCTGTTGATGCAAACCCTCACGCTGGAAAAACAGGTGATAATGAATTCTTGAAGCACATGCAAGCATTAAGCAACTACTCCATGAACTGTCAGCAGCTGTTTCAGCAGCCCTGCCCTGCTTGCCACAGGTATTTATTTAAAGTATGATACCCACCCTGATATGAAACACATGCACACACAAATGCACTGCCCAGAGTCCCTCATGGCTCCTGAGCCAGCCCAGGCCTGCAATTTGTTTGGGAATTTCAAAGCTACCCACTGTGAAGCTTCCCATGGTATAAAGGGAAGCAAACAAAAAACAAAGGGGCTCAAGAGAAATAACAGGGTCTAATTTCCTTGTCATTTTATGGACAGATACTTCAAGAGAAAGTCATATAGCTGTCCCAGTTTCCAACATTTCTAATATTTTTCTAATGTACATTCTGCTCACACAATTAGATGAGATTCAGCTTCCATCCCTGATTCACATATAGCAGGAAGAATTCCCCCACATTCTCACCACAACTGAAACACTTCAGGTATTTTCACTTAAAATATGGTTCTATCACCTTAACCTTGAAGGAAAGTGGCACTGAAACATTTTCCCTCATTGGTCAGTTAGTGCCACCTGTGTTTTTGGGATTACTTAGAAAGATTCCACCTCTGCAGGCCATTCATTGATGTTCTCTGATTTTGTTTAGCTTTTCCCTTTATCCCTGTGCTCTGCTGTTGTCTCAGCTATTGCTGCCTCCTCTGATACAGAAAAGAGAGGGACAGTGTGCAAGGAAGTTCAGAGGTTACAGAGGAACCAGTGACATGACTAGATAAAGGGAAATCACCTGTTCTACCATCATAATTATCCTGAATTAACTGCACATCAAACTAGGAATTCAAACAGCAAAGGAGAAGCTCATTAAAAAAAAAAGGTCTTAACTTTTATTGAAGCTGTTACTGCTAGGTTTGGAAAATAAAAAGAAACGAAACCAAAAAAGTAACTCTGAGGCTCCACAAGTCCCAGCTCAGAATTCACATCTGAAACAACTCCATGTCATTAGAACCACTGAATAACACGGTGATCAAAGGCACTGTCAGTGCAATTATATTGTACAGGAGGATAAGAGGGAGGCCCAGACAACTAACTGTGAGTAATTGGGTTACTCCATAGGCTTGTTTTTAAACACTGCACCTCCACCATGTGAATGCTGCAGGTCTCATTTAACTGGGTCACCAAAACTGAGGCAAAAGTCTCCTAACTTAAGGCTAGGAAGTGTAATTTGTATGCCTAACTTCAGGCTACGAGACGTGAACATTGGGAAGCAAATCCACACAGGTAAGGGCAGGACTCTGGCCCAGCAGATGGAACAGCTCAGGATTGTGCTTCTCAGCTTTTAGGACCTCTCTGTCCTTACAAATATTATTTTTTTTCTCATGTAATCCACATTTAGCAGCAACATATATTTAAGATAAGTTTAAGAACAGAGTAAGTGACATGCTTTCCCAGACAACGGGCACCCACCTGGAAAATTGCACCCCTCTCCAGCCCCGGGCTCCTGCCAACCATTTCACATAGTAATTCAAAGTAAATACCTTTCAGTGGGTAATCCTGCCACAGCCATGTCTTGAAGTTCACTGAGGTCAAGATTCTTAGGCTCAGTTAATGCAGGCAGTGATAGCTTTCCTTTGGCATCCTGGAGGGAGCTTTCATGTTCGGAATTCATCCTGCTTGGCTGATTTTCAGCAACAGCGAGAACTGCACCTGCAGAATGCTCACCCTGCTCCATCACAGGGAGGGCTGCAGAGTGATTTTGGTACAGGTCTGCCTCCTGCTCTTCAGTGCTCGTGTTTGTAGCTAAGTCTCCCTCAGCAGTGACTAACATCCTTGCAGTACCAGTTTCAGGGATGTCTCCACTTTTTTTGTTACCTGTCCTTGCCGTGCTTAACACTGTGTCACTGTTCTCTTTCACATCTCCCTCAGTCATACTGCCAGATTCTAATTTACAGTCAGTTTGCAAGCAGTCACCCTGGCTTACTTCAGTTTTTAAGTAATCTATTAACCCATGCACGGTCACTTTCTTTCCTTGCTGTGCATCTTGAGAATTTCCCAGTATTTCCAAGCATTTCCTATTTACTGCTTCGTCCTGTATCACCTGTGTGTCGTCCTGAGACCTAATGTCATGCACAAAATTGCTGTGCACGTGTGTCTCCTGATTTTCCTCAGGTGACACGCTGAAATTGTCTGCCAATTTTTCATGACTGTAAGATCCTCCCGGGACAAGCGCTGAAGCTGCCATGTCAGAGGTGCTCTTGGCAAGGTCTGGATTGCCGTGCTCACTTTTCTCCTGTTCATTTGGCTTAGGATCCTGGCACTGTGCAGCAGGAAGACTTACATCCTCTTCAGAGGAAACTGGTTCTGCATTACTCTCTGTAATTAAGCTCTTCCCCTCTGTGGCAGCAGCATCTTCTACGTCCCTCCCCTGTGCATCGCCTGCAGAGATAACAGCTCCGATGGGTTGCTGCTGGCTCTCGGAATACACAGGCAAGTTCTCAGCTGCTGCTGCCCCATCAGATGAAGCTGGTCCTTGCCTCTTTATCTCTAAGCTCATTAGGGATTCAGGATCAGCTCCACCAGCACACATGTCTTCCTCTCTTTCCATCTCACTGCTCTCAGCAGGTTTGCCTGGCTTGTGCAGGTTTTCCAGAGTGTGTTCAGCAGATGGAGCGCCATCCAAGCTAGGGACCACTTCTAAACAGCCAGCGGGCTGCCTGCTTTCCTCAGTGTCCTGGAGACTTGCTGGTGGCAGCTCTGTCACTGTGTTTTCTTGTTGCAGAGATTTGCCCTCGGCAGCTTTGCAGGAAGTCTCCGTAGCTAAGGACAGCTCTTGCCCCTCTGCTGCTGAGGCGCCCTCGGGAGCTCCTTTGCCCGCCTTGTTTGGTTCTGAAAAGTTCTCAGCACCACAGACTTCTGCTGTGTCCTTGGCCACTGGACTCTGCTTGAAGCCTGCATGGTTTTCAGGCAAAAGCTGGGGTAATTCAGCACTCAGTGTGCTGTGGAGAGTTTTCTTAAAAATCTGGCTGATGTGCTCCCTGAAGTCTGGGATGCTGGAGCCAATGTCCAGAGAGCTGCAAGTCAGAGCCTCATGCTCCCTTCCAGAGTTCTCTGCAGACTGTTGAGAAATACTGTTGTCTGCCCTGGTTATGTTATTATTCTCTTGTGAAAGCTCTTCCATTTTTTTTGAATCCCCAGGTTTCTCTAAGATCTTACCGTACTTGTCATCTACGCAGATATTGGTTGCAATTTCCTCATTACAGCCTTGTTGTGATGATGAAAGGCTCAGCAGCTTCTCTTCTGGAGTAGGGAGTGCTAACAGAGACTCTGCTGAACTGTCACTTTGCTGTTCTTTGAAGTTTAGCTCACTTTTTGTTTTTTTGGATTTAATTGCAGAGATCCCTTTCTTCAGCTTCTCAGAACTGAAGTGTGATAAGTTTCCAGTCCTCTGCCCTGGCAAGGCAAAACTTCTGTCTCCATCACCCTGAAAGCTTTGGTCTGGACAGTCTTTTTCACTCACAAAAATATTCCCGGCAGAGCTGTTTTCTGGATTTGCTGCTTTACCTGTGCTTACCCTGGGTGAGGGACCTAAGGGTGGTGACACCTGAGGACCTGGGGAACCCTGCAAATTAGAATTACCTTCAAAGGTGTTTTGGGGTGCTACAATTTCCAGCTCATTATTTAGTGATTCCCCCCCAGTATCCTTATCTGTGTTGTTTCCAGGTTGCTGGCTGGGATGGCTGAGTGCAGAGGTCTGGGAAGAGAGGGCTGTAAAATCTGCTTGACAATAACCAGGCAGCTCTGTTGCATTTTGAATGCAGCTGGGTTTATGTGAGTTATCAGTGGGAATTACTTCCCTGTGTGCCTGTAAAGGTGAAGGAGATCCTTGTGCCCCTGGACTTGTATCAGGCTTTATACTGCCTGTTTCTGTGACAGAAGCACAGTCCTCACAACTTATCTCCATATTTCCCTCTTTCTGGGTGATTCCCCCATCAGCAGTCAGAATATTTTCTGAGTTTTTTGCCATTAATGGCATTTTCCTTTGCATTTCTGGACGAGACGTTTGGGGATCATTTTTCTCAGAATTATCAGAAGCATGTGCTATTTCTGTATCACTTGGCAAAGCCTGTGATGTGTTAGTGGCACTTGCTGAATCCTGTGTCCCTGGAAGAGCGTTTATAGCAGCAGCACAGCTTTCACCAGTATTATCCTCTCTCCTGCACGCGCTGCCTGGCTGCTCGTTCTCTTCAAGTTCTTTACAAAACGTGTCTCTCTGACATGCTGCTTCATGCTGCCTCACTGAGATCAAAGAATTATCACCCTGCCTGGGCCTGCTTGGGTTTTGCTTACTGCAGCACTTCTCTTCTGCCTCGAGATCGGTTTTGTTTTGCTCGTTGCAATCTCGCAAATTGAGCGCGGTCACACCAGAAGAGTTCTGTCCATGTTTGCTCACATCCTCAGCACTGCTGTCGTCCTTGTCCTGTTCTTTTGGCCTGTCACAGCCCCGCTGGGGTGGTGCTGGACCTGGCACAGGAGATTGTTTGTCAGGGTTGTTTGAAATGCCCAGAGGTATTTGTGGTATGCTGCTGTGATTATCTCGGTCCGGTGGCCGCTCAGGTTGTGGTGCCTCTCCTTTGTGCTGCTGATCATCTGCTCTCCTGACAGCTGTCAGGCTGCTCTGGTGCTCCTGCTGTTCAAATCCTGTATTTGAACTCCAGCCACTGTCACCAGCAGCAGACAGAGACTGCTCTGTTTGCTCTGCCTGGGGAGGAGCCCTTGGAACACCTGCATTTTCTCGGACACTGCACTCCAGGACCTCCAAAGAGCTGCCCGTGTCCCTCTCAGAGGGGCAGTTGTTTGCAGGGACGTGGCTGTCACCCCTTTCCTCCACGTGAACTTGGTGATCAGTAAGTCCTGAAGTGCTGTCTGCAGTTTTGGGGGGTTCTGAACGAGCCACCTGTGTATTTCTGTGACTTTCTGCAGCCACTTGCTCCTGCTGAGCTTGCACATCTGATTTACATTTACTGTTCTGAGCCAAATCTTCCTCCATGGAACTTTTCACTGCAGTTTGGTGCTTCTCTTGCTGAATACCCTCATTTTGATTTCCATCCCCAGCACTGCTGTGTGCAGCTGCAGGTTCCTGCTCTGGATCTCTGCGAGGCACTTCAGTGATGTGACTGTTTTGTTCTTTGGTTTCCAGAGCCTGTGAGGCCTCCTTGGTTTGTCCCATAGTCCCTGCCAACTCATTTAAGCCCTGGAGATCGAGTTTTAATTTGGGCATTTTTGCACTTTCTCCTGACTTGCTGGAGCTCTCAGGCTTTTCTTGACTCTCAGCTTTGAGTTCACATTCCAGCACATTTTCTCTAGCAAAAGCCTTTTCCCAGGACTTGTCCTGCTTACTCTGCTTAATATGATTGTTCCCAGGGTGGAGGAGCAGTGAACTGTGTGCACCATCTAAACAAACCTTTTCAGCCCTGTTACAGCCTGACTGGTCCCAAGTTTTGCCTTCTGCCTCAGCATTAAAGCAATCAAAACTCCGTGGGCATTCCTCCCCTGCCAATGGTGGTGGAGCCATGAGCTTGTTCTCCAGGCCGTCTGGGGCAGCTGTTTTCTCTTTGCTCCTTTGTTGTTCAGGTTCACAACCACGAGACTGGGAATTGCCTTCAGGTGATTTAAAGTTACTGTCTAAAGTCAGAGGCTTTCCCCCACCTGCTTGCCCCAGGTCACCTGTTGAGGTGTTTTCACAAAGACTGAATTTTTCAGGATTGTGTTCCAGGTGGGTATTTTCCATGTCCTGGTGGTGGCTACTAACAGAGCTCAATACTTGTCTTCCTGCCTCACTTGAGCCCTCAGGTAATTCACTGGTTTCTGACACTTGTGTATCCTCTGTTCTGATTCCATTTTTTCTTCCTTTTACATCCACCTCCGTTTCTTTTTGATACAGTTCTGTGGATCTGCTCAAAGAAGTACTTAATGCATATTCTTCCAGTAATAATCTTTTATCTATGAGAGAATTTTCCTTAGTGGGACTGATAATGTTTTCTGTTTCAGAAAGTGTGGTGCTTTCTCTAGACACATCATCAGCTTTTATAATTTCATTGCTATTGGCTTCTTTTGGGCTTTCAGTTGTGACAGCTGATTTTTCTTCTCCCTCTCTCTCAGATGATGAAGGCACACTGAAATGCTCGGCACTAACAAGCTCATCCTCCTTTTGAAGCTCTCTTTGAAAAAGGGGTTTGTTTTTTTCAGAGGCTGTTTTCACTGCTTCACTCGGTGGATCTTGAGAGCCATTTCCAGGCACATATTCCCTCAAAGGCTCTTCAGCCTTTGGTACCAGGAAGAGATTTGGAGGGCTGGAAGGCAACTCTGACATTAAAGTACAGGGTTCTGATTGCTTCCTTTTGCTTCCAGATAGAGCTGGATTTGCCTCATTCCCTTTAGCTGTTGTTTCAGCCCCCATCTGTAGATTACAGAGCTCAGTGAAGCCCTGAGCACTCACAATTGCTCCAAATTTTTCACTGTCTGAGCCTCCTGTTGCTGGATAATTTGGGATTAAGGTTTCCTTTTTCATTAGCAGACCCTCTCCACCATCTGTGTTCTGTCTACCTTGCTGCATTACTGCCTGCAGCTGACCTACTTCCAAAACTCCTCGCTCCTGCTCGGCCTCCTGAGCAGTAAAATAATCTCCTGCTGCTTCACCCTGGGGAAACCTGCTGACATGTGGCTCCTTCAGGCCACCCAGCTGCTCACCCTGTCCGAGAGACCCTAATTCACCCAAACTCATTTGTGAGGCTCCTTGCATTTCTGTGAGTGCTGCCACGGGGCTGGGCTCCAGGCGTGCCATTCTGGGCTCATTCTCGCTGGTTTTGGTACAGGAGGCAGCAGTGTTGTCCACAGATTGGGCTAACCCCTCTTCTTTGTCGTTCCCAGGATGTGGTGCTGGCTGTGCTCTGTCACAGTCTGAGGTGTGTAATTTGTCCCTGCTGCCTGTGATGGGTTCTCTGGCACAGGCTGGGGGAGGCACTGAGGCAGGCAGGCTCCTCTCCCTTGCTTCAGCAGAGCGCTCTAAGGAGTCACAGTCTGCTTGTCCTCCTTGCTGTGCCAAGGCACTGTTCTGTCCCGTCCCCTCCGAAGACACCGTGCTGGAATTTGGGCTGGAATTTGGGCTGGGCATCTCTTCAGCACTGTGGCTACTGATGCCTTCGTTACCGATGCTGCCAACAATGGGAAACGTTTATTTGTTTCATGTCAATAAAGAAGCAAAGAATAAGAAGCAAAGAATGAAACCGTTTTGTTGCCGCTGATGTTTCAAAGCCATGCAGTGCATGCACGGAGAAGCTGATAATCTGCTTTCAGGAGTTAAACCATCAGACACAGTGATTTTAATGCTTACTACTCTGTGAAGTATGTCCCCAGTGTTACCTGAGAGCCACCGTGCTCATGGCATGCATTTTAACCATCCCAAAATCTTGGATAAGTGTGGGGAGAGGGGACACGCATCTGACAGACCAGAGGAGCAACAGGGGGAAAACTGGGGGGAAAAAAAATAATGCTGGGAAAGCCCACAGCACCTCAAAGAAAGGCTTTTTGTTTCTGCTCCTGAGAGACTACTTTGCCAAAGCTACACAGCAAGTGCTGTTCTCTGGCTGTACTCGAGTGTGCGGCAGAAGATTAAGAAGGGCCCATCTGCTGAATGTTTTCTCCAACTAATCAGCACGGTTGATTCTCACCAAAAGGTCAAAAGGGCTCACCCAGCCGAACGTGGGCTGCTGCCGTGCCACCATCCACACCCGATGAGGTCATTTAATTGCAGTGTTTGATTTCAGAGTGTCTAAACTATAACCCTTGGTGTGATCCCTTCCTCCACCCATTAAAGACAAGATAGAAAAAAAATTGGGCTCAGAGGTGACTAGCTGCGAGAAGAAGTTATTTTAAGAGTTTTTCACTGGGCGGACCTCAGTTTTCCACAGTGGGGTTTGTAGGGGATGGAATAAGTTAACCTTGTTCTCCCACTCACCTTCCATGCCAGGGTGTGGGAATATGGAGAGAAACATCAATTTCAAACTGAATGTAGGATTGTGCAGAGGAGCAAGGGGCAGTGTTTACTTGACATGAAATAATGAATCCCAAGCAAGGCAGGACACAGCCAAGTGCTGGGTGCTCAGTGCAGAGCAGCACAGGGAGAGCTGGCTCAGAGCTTTGCCTCGGCTTAGCAGTGACAGGTTATATTTCAGAAATTCCAAGTCCCCTTTAGATTGGAGCTAGAAAAGGTGCTTGAACACCTTCTGTAAGGCCAAGCATAGATTGGATTTTAAGGAATCTCCAGAAATCTGAGAAGCCTCTCTCTGCTTCTCTGCCCAAGTTTTACACACAAAATTCCTGATGGAGAAACGAGTCAGTGACCAGCTCTGGGGTCCCTGCAGGTTTAGGTTTGTGTTTATACAAACACAGCCTCTTGGGCTGTGCTACCATGCACAAAATGCACTTCCAGGTGGGGCCAACCCCCCTCCTTATTCTGAGAACTGCACAAAAAACAATTTCTTAAGGGACTGCTGCACCTAAAGCTGAATATGAATCTGTCTTAGCTCCTAAATATCTTCAAAATCATTGCTGTGGAAAATAAACTAGTCTTTAAAGAGCCACTGGAATTTGCCTATATTAAGGCTAAGCCTCAAATCTAAGGTAAAATACCTATAACTTAACAATTCATATATAGTTGAAGCAAGTTTCAGCAATTCTTGGCACCGGTTCGAACGTCTAATTCTTAACACCAATACATTTCATTTAAACTTTCAGGAAATGGTTTTGCCCAGGGGAATTTTTTCTTTCCCTAGCACACTGAAAACACTTATCCACATGGAATTTGCTGCCACTGGGAACACCAGAGATGGCAAAGCAGAATGTTTGGTGTCTGCTGGATCACTGACAACATGGGGCACAACAGGACATGAGCAAACAGCAGGGAGATGCCAGGAGGCTTTCCCTAAGCAAGGAATACACTTCATTATTGATGCTAATTTTGCACTCAGGGAAGCTTAATTGGAAGAGGAGGGACAGAAACCACAACACGGAACTGGGGAGGGGGTGGAGAACTGGGAGTCAATTGTTATCCTGGCTTTTTGCTGTGTTGCAGGTCTGTCTTCTTACTGACTAAATTGCTCATTAGCAGTCTTGTGCCCAGGGTTCTTTGCCCTGGAAGGGAGCTCCTGTCAGAGATATGGTGATCAGGAGAACAAAACTGGGTGGGGGTTGAGGGGGGGAAGCCCCTCTAACAGTGAAACTGAGTACTGGAAGAAGTAGAAAACACCATCTACAGTTATAATTGCTCCTTATCATTTATCTTTAATCTCTGATTGTTTACTTATCATAAATCCCATCTGTCAGCAGAGCTGGAAGATGCACAGTAATAAATCTGGGATGGAAATGTTGGTAATGTTCACTATATAGAGCATTCATCACCATATATTTGCATTTTTCAGATTTCATCTGACTGAATTTTCTGTAAGACTTTTACACACGACTTCTTTGTTACATTAGACTTCTGTTTGCAGCTACTAAATATGAAACAGTTCCAGACATGTCTGAAGTGGGTAAATATTCTTGACTACAATATCTAAACCCATGAACTATCTACTGCCATGCTGGTAGCAACTTTGCCAAGAGCCATAGTAATAAACTTGTGACTTAGCAGGTTCAAGGGAGATGACAATCCTATGAACTAAGTTCAGCATTATGGATCAATCAAAACAATTTTTCTGGTATTCAATAATGCTGAAAAGTTGTTCAGTTTACTCAGGAGCAGATGAAGGAACTGGGACAAGTTTGTAATTAATGCATGCTGAACAGAATTAAAATGACAGTGCTGGCACGGGCTGTGACAGCGAGTTGAACTATCACTGTTCGAGTGGAGAAGCACAGATTCATTATCTGTGCTGCTGCAGCTCACCCCATGTTTTATTCAGGGCACAACAGAACTGAAAGGTTGAAGTTTTCAATCAGTAGGATAGGCCCGCACTGACCTGTCTGGATTTCTCTATTTCTGTTTCTCCCTCTGATGGAACTAACAAGGAAAACCATACAGGGAACAAATCCTACACCTTCCTTTTCATTACTTGCAATCTTGCTTTTCTGTCTGCAAAGCATGCTGGGGTTAGACAAACATCTGTTGGGAATGCCTTAAGCAGAGTTGATCCTGCTTTAGGGCAGAAGGATGGACTGGATGACCCCTTCAGGTCACACCTAGTCCCATTATCTTCCACTCTTTTTAAAAGGAATAACACTGCTGGGAAATTACACCACACGCTGAGGATAATTCCCCTGAGTAAAACCCAATCTACATTAAATCAATAATTACTTGCAGGGAACATGTATTTTTAGACAACCCGTTTAATACAATCAACGTAAAGCTATGACCCTGAAAAGCTGGTATTTTTAAACACAGGAAAATAAAGTGTGTTCTCTTTTGTGGGTATTCTGACCTATCTGAGTATTATTAAGGGGAAAATTTGTTTATATTTAAAACAAGACATGCAAAGGACAAAGCATGGAAGAACATTTGAGTTCCTCATAGTTCATGTAGAGTTTAGGGCACAAAAAGTCATTTTGCTGTAAATAATTGCTGCATGTGACTGATGATTTAAAAAAAAAAAGAAAATGCAGTCATATAGAGATATAGGTGCATCTCTAGCTTGAAATGTGTCCCACTGCACTCAAAAGTTACCAAAGGGAACTTTTCCCTCATCTTAGAAGTTAAGCACACAGTTAAGAATTTGCAATTTCAAAGCCCTAACATACTGACCATATGAATATTTTACTTCCAGTTGCAACACCAAATACTGAGTTAAATCTTTACTTGCCAAAAATGTTTGTTTCACATAAAAAATTACTGCCAATTTGCTTGTTTGGAAGCATGTTGCCAATTTAGCAATTAATTTTTAATACCTCCAAGTTAACCTCTTCCACCATCTGAAGGTGTTGTGGAAAATTCGAATTTTTCTGGAAAAATCTAGGAGTCCTGCCCAGTTACTAAGCTGTTCATCAGGAGAGCACTGCCTGCTCTGTGTTTAGGGTGTGAAGCTATAAAGGATGTTAAGAAATCCATGACTTTTGGTGCACTTCCCATAAATACTTCCAGGTTAAGAGCCATACCCAATCTGCCAGCCATTAACACTTGAAGTCACAACTCCCATTCGTCTGTTTTGCCATCCACAGCAAAGACAAAGGGCCAGGAGATAAAACCAGCAGCAGCCAGACAAAATCTCTGGCAGTTAGCATTTACTATCTGAGTGGGAGCATGTGTGGAGGGGGCTACAGACGCCCAAATATGATAAGTGTACTGGATAAACAACAAGAAATGAAGATACCACAACAGAAAATTGTAGATAATTTAAAATTTCCATTTCTTTTTCCTTTTCCCTCCTTCTAAAACATGCAGCAGTTTGTTGAAAGGACAGGCAGCCCTCCCAACCCAGTCACACTTGTGAGGGAAAAACATCAAGTGCCAAAGGCTCTGGATCCCAGAGGTCACATACGGTTGCCATCCACACTGATGTAACTCTGAGCCTGAGTGATTATATTCCCAGGAGCAGGAGCCTGAAATCTGAGGATGACTTTAGAAGGCACCGAGGGGAACGAATGCACAGCCAGCCCTGCAACCACAGCACATGCAGAGCTGCCTCTCAAATGTTTCTGTTCTCTTTCCACTGACACTTGAGGGATCAGTGCCTACATTTTGAGTTTGTGCATTTGGACACAGTGTGCTGGAGGAGTTAAGGAATCCTGCCTTTTAATCTGTCCCTAAGAGGTGTCGAAAGTTAATGAGGAGCACGGAATTAATTTCCATAGTCCCTTTCAAAAACCGAAAAAAAACAAAGCAAGTGGCAGTTTTAGAGAAGGAACAATTCGCTTTCTGAACTTTTCAGTGTAAACAAGCACATGAGAAATCCATCACCGCTAAAGGGCTGCTAACAGCAGCCAGACTCCCCCACCCTCCCTGTGCATCTAAGCTTTCAGGAAAAAGTGAGGCAGGAATAATGATCTGTACCATCCTCTGGGGATCTATCCTCCCCTTCTCCCCCACCCCCGGCCACTTTTCACCTCCTTGTTCCATACACAGAATAAAAACGCAGGCCCTGCAGTATTTTAAGTGCGACCAAACGAAATTATTCTAACATTAAAGAGGTAAGCTGTACTACTGCTGCAGCAAGCAAGCAGGGCCAGGTCTCCCGTTCCAGGACTGGCTCCTGGTCTCCACCTGAGATATTCGGAGCCCCAGCAGGAAGCCTGGCAGTGACAGACTGTCCCTCAGGATGTGTGGCACCCCTGTCACCCCACAGTGGCTCTGTGGGTCCCTCAGGATGTGTGGCACCCCTGTCACCCCACAGGGGCTCTGTGGGTCCCTCAGGATGTGTGGCACCCCTGTCACCCCACAGTGGCTCTGTGGGTCCCTCAGGATGTGTGGCACCCCTGTCAGCCCACAGGGGCTCTGTGGGTCCCTCAGGATCTGTGGCACCTCTGTCACCCCACAGGGGCTCTGTGGGTCCCTCAGGATGTGTGGCACCCCTGTCCCCCCACAGTGGCTGTGTGGGTCCCTCACGATCTGTGCTCTGCACTCGGGGGTGGGAGAGCAGCCAAGATCACCCACAAACACTGCTTAATCCCCTGAACTGTTCCTGGGTGTGTTATCTTTTAAATCGATGTGTCTGCTTCCTCCTAACCCTGCTGGAAGAAGTTCCCCGGCCAGGATTCCCCAGAATCACTCTCACACCCACACCCACTGCAAAGCCCGAGGCTTCCCAACTGTCCTGCCTCTTCAGCATCTTTATCCCACCTGGAAAGTTCACAGATTAATCACTGGTGATCTTATTTTCAGCACACAGGGCCAGTGAGAAATAGGCAAGAAAAAAACAGGCTGAAGCAGAATATTCTAAAGTTAGAGCCACAGGCATTCTGAGTTCCGAAAGAGGAGATTTTAAAAGTGGCTGGTGAGAATTTGTGGAGGATAGAAGAAAGTCACCCAGAGGAAAAGCAAACGTGGTAATTTTCCAGCCAGAGATCCTCCATCCGAGGGTGGCAGGTCACACGCTCTTAAAAACTCTCAGAGTTCACTTCAGTGTGGAAAAGATGCGTTCAAAGCAGCACAGGGGAGCGAGTTAAAAATAAACAGCTGGAATGTGGAACTTCAAAGATTTTCCGTTTATTGTCCTTGTTTCTATTTTGGCAGGATGTAACTTAAAAGACACCCAAAGCAGGCATGTGCCAGCAGTTGCAGGAGTAAGGCTAAATAACAAGTAATTGCTTGAGCTCCCGCCCTTCTAAAAAGTTTCCTGAAACAAGAATCCTATGAATCCTTTCAAGCTGACTCATCCATGTAACACTCATCTCCCACGAGTCAGAATTTTGCATGCTGCAGTGCAAAGCTGTTTTGGCCAGCTTGAATATAAATCTGTGTGTTCTAGGTGCTCACATTTTGAAAAGGAGCCCCTACAGAACTGCTCTTATGCCATTTTTTGAACAAGGCTTTTTAAAAAAAAATGCAAATTAGTTACAGAATTGGATAAAGGGATAAAGTTACTGTGCTAATCTGAAAAAAAAAAAAAAAAAAGGCAAGACTGCACTTGCTGCAGGCAAGCCACAAATACTCTTGGCCAAGATAAGAGTCTCCACTGTACCAGGTGGATGCTGGTACAAATTCTGTCTGTTATTGTCAATTTCCACAAATAACTCCATTTTGCAGGAATGTTAGTCATGCTATGTCCACTGTAAACATCAGCACTTAGCAGTACTCATCAATTCCTCTCTTTTCCCCCCTTCCCACAACCTGCATACTGATTAGAATAGCAGAAAATTACTGTTTTGCTGTCACAAATCAGAATGCATCATTTTGTAAAAAAAATTTACTAGTTTATAAAAAAAAAAAGAGTTTTCTTCAGTAGGACAGTGTGGTTACACACAAACAATACAGTGCTTATGCACAATACCATCAAGAGAAACTACAAACTACAGGATACATGTGGTATTTGTTAACTGAAATAACAAACAAACAAAACACACATTAAAAATCTCATTCTGCCCAATTTTACATCATTACTCCAAAATTTGATTTTTTTTTTGTAGTTACTGGGGATGACATCTATGGCTTCCCTCACTAGAGGCACTTAAAGACAGAAGAAATTAATCCAAGAAAAAGGTGTTTCATGTAGAGACCTGGTGCTCAACAGTAGAGTGATGCTGGATTACAGAAGCCATGCATCTCTAGGAGAGAACTGCTACCTTTCATCACTTTAAATTCATGCCTAAACACCTTTATCACTGTTAATTGACTTAGCAGTCTTAGTCTTGCTCAGACTCTATTATCTTCAATAGATAATTAAGATGTGCTACTGGAGTGGCAGCCAGAAGAAATAGAATTAATAGTAAATATCTCCCTGTGTGAGTAAGTGTAAGAGCTCCACAGCACAGCCAAACTGCCCCTTGCAGAAAACAAGCTGCTCTTTTTCTGTAAATACTTTTAGATTATGTCATGTGTCTGAATTTCCCTGAAATGTCCCCAATGTGGTCAACGAGGCTCTTATTTAATACGTAAATTAGGACTTCAACTGCCACAAACTGTTGCATAATATCAATAATTTTAAAATAGACTGGACTACACTGGAGCAGAATAGAATAGAATAGAACAGAACAGAACAGATAGAATAGAATGGGATGGGATGGGATGGGATAGGATAGGATAGAGTAGAATAGAATAGAATAGAATAGAATAGAATAGAATAGAATAGAATAGAATAGAATAGAATAGAATAGAATAGAATAGAATAGAATAGAATAGAATAGAATAGAATAGAATAGAATAGAATAGAATAGAATAGAATAGAATAGAATAGAATAGAATAGAATAGAATAGAATAGAATAGAATATTGGAAGGGACCCACTATGATCCAACTGCCTGAGCACTTCAGGGCTGACCAAAGATTAAAACAAAGATGTTTTAATCTTCAATGTTGCTCTGTCTCAGATGAGAATTTATTAGTACAAGCAAAAAGCATAGGAAGTTTGGGTGAAGGGTTACTACATATACATATAGTTATGCACTAAAGCAAGAGAGTCAGTTTGGTGATCAGTGAGTAGTCTGGTGGTGTCAGGTTATTGTGAGGACTGCATCATCATCATCATCATCATCAATCGTCCATCAGGATGACAGATATGGAAAAATCAGTTACACATGAGAAGAACCAATGCACATCCCCCCAGCTATCAACAGCATCAGGGCTTTTCACAGGAAGAAACTTCGTGTCTCACCTTGTGGGTCCTGGACTCGATGGGGATAAGCTCTCAGCCAGTGGCACAGCAGCAGCAGCAGCAAGAGCATCTGAGATGTCCTGATCTCCAGACTTTTCTGTGCTCTTTTTCTGAGGGCTCCTTTTTAAATTGTGGTCATTACCAGGAGGTTGGCCTAATTCTGAATCTTGTGGAGTGCTCTAGAATGAAAAAAGAGAACAATTTAAGTAGCTGCTGCTATTTTGGAGAACACATAAGCTTAAGGAGTTTTGTTCTGCCTACTGACAGACAACCTCTGTGGTGGATTTCACTACTTTGATGGAACTTGCAGGTTCTAAAGCCAAGCTGTTTTCTTTCTTAACAGCAGAGGAACAGAAGGAAGTGGTTGAGGCAAAAATAAGTACTAGGAAAAGAAGAGGGAGAGAAGAATGCAACGATTGTTCTAAAGCAGCCAGGGCCTTTAGTGACCCAAGGAGGATACCATCTTCTCTTCTTCCAAGCCTGGCAAATGCTTCCTTGCTAAGCAACTTTAAAATGAGAAAGGATGGAAACAGGCTGTAAACTTGGACACTCATAATATTAGCAGCATATTTGGAGTTAAATTAGAGATAAAGCCAATGTCATTCAAGACCCAGCACTTGAATTTGAGTCCAGATTTCTTCCCTCCCACTTCAAGAAAGCTCAGAATGCCTCTGAACTGAAACAGAGGGCTTGATTCTTCACCAGGCTGCCCTTCTCTGATAATAGCTACAGGAAATGCTGGAGTTTCTGTAGTGACAGTTGTTTTTTTGTTTTTGTTGGGGGTTTGTTTGTTTGTTTGTTTGTTGTTGTTGTTCTTGGTGGTGGTTTTTTGGGGGGGTTGTTGTTGTTGTGGGTTTTTTTGGTGTTTGTTTTGGTTTTTTTTTTTTAATTATTATTTTTATAAGTATTTTCATTGCAAACTACTGGTTTTGCTGCAGGGAGGAAGAGAGTCCTGTGCGAGCACCAGGGTTACAACAGATAGTGTAACCTTCTTACTGATTTGTTTTTTTTGGAAGAAGTATCTTGGTGAAGAAGAGCTGGAAAGGGCTGCTCTGAACAGTAGCTGGGGATGTTCTTTGAGCACAGCAAAAGAGCTGGAGTAATGGAGAGAAACAATCAAGTGAAAAGCAAAAAAAGTCTGAATGAAGGCCTTTTACAAATCCTCTGGCACATCAAGCAATAGTTAAAAAGAAGGAAAGCTGCTTCATCAAATCACCCTTAACATAAAGTCACTGTTGTTTTAATTCTTAATTTTAGTTATGAAAAGCCTAAGGCACATTTAACCTAAAGACACATAAATGTATTTACTGATGGCAGGACCACTGCAGAGATTAAAAGCACAGTACACAACTCCAACTCATCTCTTGGGGTTTTTTTGCACTCAATTTTAATGTTTATTTTGCTCTAGCAGTAGTCAATAAATTGCAGAGAGCCGTTGTTCAGAGAATTACACAGCTCTGTGTGAACACACAGCCAGAAACTCCTGGAGCCCAGAGCCAGGAATGAGACACCCAGTGGACAAGCAAAGCCCATGCAGTGAGCAACTGAAAAGGTCGGGACATACTGAAAATACAAAAGGACTTCCTTTATACTTAAGACAAATTTGACTAACTCTCATATCCTCTGCTCTTCCCTGGAGGAACCCCTTCACTACAGCTTTGTTTGCAGGAGCCTCCTTTATCTCACCACTTTCCTCTGGGAGAGACCAAGGGCTCTTGATAATGAAGCTCTTCCCCAGCATGTGCTGACATCTGGCATTTAGAATATTTATCTAAGCATATATGTTGGCTGCAAACCCAGAGTATATGGCAAAAAAAAAAAATCAAGAATTATACAAGGAAATTTGTTTCTTTCAGCCAGGAAAAAAAAAAAAATAGAGCTGAGCTAGCTTACAGGGTTCTGTTTTGATTTTGGTGCAGCATTTTGGGCAGCCCTGCTTTTGTTTGCATGAGAAACCTGCATGGAGGGTTTATTTCAGCATGCAGAGAGAAAGAGCTGTGAAAAAAAGTGTTATTAAATGAATCACCAGGAAAAACCCCCATCAGTGGGTGGGTAAACTCCCACCAAGCAGGGTGAGGCAGCACAGTGCCATGCTCTTACTTAGTCCATGTATCCTGTCTTATGAGAGGTACAGGTGGGTCAGATCCAGACCTGGGCCACAAACAAATGCCTCACAGTAGCAGCCAAATTAAAAAATCATTTTCAGGCCCCTTGCAAACAGAAATCACTCCTCCTTTCCTTTCCTTTCCTTTCCTTTCCTTGCCTTGCCTTGCCTTGCCTTGCCTTGCCCTGCCCTGCCCTGCCCTGCCCTGTGAACCCCAAGAAATCAGTCTAATTTATAAAATTGTCCAGATATCTCCAGCAATTGTCAAGAGGACTGACAACTAATTGTTCATTTTGCCTCCTTTCTACTACTACCATCTCAAATTTTCTTCAGCTGCTGTGGGTGCCAGGCAGGAGGAACACCTCACATCTCTCCTGAGAAGCTGAAGAGCTGCCTGCATTTTCTCGTTCTCCTAAAGCCTCTGCCGTGTTCCAAAGCAGAAATTGCACAGCAATTAGGTCATTAACTAATTTGCACAGTGCATGCACTCTCAGTAGCCACACATTGCTTCTCATTAGTCTCTCCTTCACAGGATCAGCCACTCAGCCCAAAAGGCTCCTTTAGGTTGCAATGCTCTGCTCTGCTGACCTGCAGCCACCTCACTTTTGCAGCCACAGCATGATGGGGATGCATACAAATCTCCAAAGTAAAACCCCCTGAGACGCAGGGTCCTTTGGATTGTCACCCAGAGTGACAGATCCCAGGAGCTGTGTGATAACCAGGAGCTAACCAGCCACGAGGGCTCTGTGGTGGCACAGGAGGGATCTCTCCTCACCAGCCTGTCACATCACAAACCCAACAGCTCCCTGCTACCCAGGCTACTGTCGCCCTGGTTTTGAAAGCCTTCTGAAAAGTTTATATTCTTGAGTCAGATATTCTCATACATTGTACTAAAAACACCAGCTTTGTTTACATTCCTTCTTGGAGAAGGGAATCTGATGGACTGGGCACTTCACCAGTCTGGTTGAGAGGTGGGATTTCATCTTCCAATCCTCTCTCACTTTGCAAACCCTATAAATTGTGTATCCATAATAAACGGGCTCTCTTTTGGGGGCCTCTGCTGTTCTCTTGACAGTGGTGAAACCGTGTCCTTTTGTGCCCTGTTGCTACAATCTACAAGCAGCAGAACAGGTATTTGAGGACAATTTTAAACCTTACCACGGAGCCAGGATACTTTGCAATTGACTCCCTGAGTCACAGAACACTCTGGGGCCAGAGTAATTTTGGTAGAAGTTTGCTGTTGCTGTTCATCTCCAGAATTCACAAGTGAACTGCAGAATATGGACATTTATGTGCCTGCCATACCTGAACACCCCATCTCATCCAAATTAGGGTGTTTCCATTTTAGACACAGAGAAGGGCCCACGTCCCAGTGGTTTTATCAGCTGTTACATCAAAATTTGGACTTAATATAACATAATATAACAAAAACACTGGGAGGGGCAGATTCAGATGAAGAGAGAAAGATCATAACAAACAAGGTCAGTTATGTGCACACATTTGAAGACTACATCTAGGGTTTTTTGGGGTCAGGGGACTGTTGTTGTTTTTGTTTGTTTGTTTGTTTGTTTTTTGTTGATTGCATTGACTTATTTTTGTTTTTAAATATTTCTGTGCTTTCAGGAAGCTAATGTTTAAGAAATTATGTCCAAACTATCCCCTAAGTGACTGACTTTGGCCACAGGAAAATCTGACTCTTGTTCTTCCAGTTCATTACCAAATTTATCATGTATTAAAACAATCTTAGCAGCACAGGCTCTGTTGGAGCAGAGAGGAGTTTGAACTGTGGACACTCTTTATTTCTTTCTTTCCAGGCTGTCACGTGTTTGATCAAAAAACAAAGTTTCCCTGTCACTTAGTGAGGCAAAGGCACACATATGTGTCCAAAAAAGCTCAAAAGAGTATTTTAGCAAAAATCTAGAATAAATCTTAATGTAGATATTTACATGTAAAATGAACTACTAATGTTCCAAGATATAGGAAAGTTTGGTATATTGGTTTTCTACATTTAATGTATTCATGTAATCACCACAAAAGAACATGCTTTGTGAATCTAAGCCAGACAGCAGAAAAACATAATTCAATTTGTCAATTAAATTTTTTGAATTTAGGCTAGTTATGCAAATCAGGTGCTGAACTAGCTTTGCAAAGCATGCTTTTTTAATTTTTGATTAACATGTGTGAAAACAATTATAAAGACTATGTTTTGTTCACAAGTACCATCAGAAAGCTCCAGTTAAATAAATTGCTTTTGAGTTTCAATAAATACAGCCTCTGAAGTGATTGACTACAGAAGCTTGCAGCTAAATTTGTTCTAGGTTTGTTTCAAGTGTAAGATACTCCTATTTGAAATGGATTCTCATTATAAAGAGTTGGTTAACTGAAAGACTTAAATAATTACAATAAAAACCAGAACACAGAGGTTCTCAGCATTTTTAAGTCTAGGATAATTTAAAAAACCCAACAACAAACCAACCAGGTTTGTCACACAGACAACAACAGGAGGAAAATTAGACAGCCCATATTTTTTCCCCTTTAAGGCAGCATAATATTTAAATGAATACAAGTGATTCTCCTGAAATATGCAATGTAATTTGCATCAAACCCTTCCAGAAGCACTGGAGTCTGCAAGAACACAAAGTAAATCTATTTATTTTCCCAATGACTTTGAACAGGATGCTAAAAAAAAAAAAAAAAAAAAAAAAAGAGAACTCCATTAACCCTGTAGCCAAAAGGATTGTGTGCACTGCTGCAGTGAAGTTATCATACCAGAAAGAAATGCCTTTAGTGCTGCCTGGGAGCCTGTGGAGAGCCCAGCTCCCAAAACCCCAGATCTGAGCCGTGGCAGCAGCATCAGGCACAGCCTCAGCCTCGTGTTCCAGCCACCCCAAACCTCGAGTTCCCCAAACCTCGAGTTTCCCAGCCCAGCAGCAGCTCCCAGAGCACAGCAGGGCTCTGCTCCCAGCACCCAGCACTCCCACCCAACCCCTCAGGCTGGTGAACTTGCCTTGGCTCCCCTTCCTCCTTTCTCTCACTAAAATTGCTTCCTCTTGCAGCTGCCCCCTGCCACATTCCCCCACTGAGCACATCCCTCTCAGCAGTTGCTGGAAGCTGCCAGAGCTCAGAGTAGCTCAGAGTCATCTTCGAGGGTTTACATGAAATTTCCATTCCCACTAACTCCCTCTGGTTTAGTGGAGGGGAAGCTGGAGCAAGCCTTTACAAATCTCAATCAATAAACCAGAAACTGCCTTGCCTTTTTCTCCATGTCTTCCATTACAAGTGGGGTGGGGGCTGGGGGGTGTTTAACAGTTGGGTTTTTTTTCTTTTAAAGTCTGTCTGCTAGGGGTTGTTCACATGGTTGGGAAATTAAGGTTTTTAAATGGCTCTTGAAATTTTGAAAGACAGAACAGGGGGGTTTTTTTGAGCCACCTTCTCACTCTTTTGGCTTTTGTTGTTATTACTCTGCAGGAAGAGTAACCATGTAGTAAGTTAGAGTTTTAAAACTTAATATATTTGGAGAGTTGTTGTGTCTCCCTTGTTTGGAGAAATGGTACCACAATAAATAAGCAGATAGTGAGAGGATGTTGCTTTAACAACTGGAATTTTGCATTAAAATCAGCAAACACTGGTCACCAAAACCAGTGATCCATCACAGCAGAATAACAAATTGCTACCTAATATATTGAGCCGAGCTTGAACTCCACGTGACACTGAAGAGTTACACTAAAACTCAGTTTTATCACCTTGCAAGGGAGCTAAATGGGCTTTTAGCAAAAAACTGGTGCATTGTTACCCCTTTTGGAGAGTGGCTGGGGTACAGCAGCTCGGAGGGGATGCCTGTCATGACCACTTCTTGTTTTCCTTCCCAAACATCGTGACTGCTTAATCAGCTGGATGTAATTATGACATGATCAGATAGGAAGAGCAGACTCTATCCTCAAGGGAGTCTCTGTGTAGAATTTTGCAATTACAGTAGAGTTTTTCTTTAATCAGTAATGGTGTAATTTGCTGTTGCTTCTGGCGTGCTTTATTTGTCTCTCACGGGAGTAGAATTTTAAGTTCATACCTATTCTAATTAAAACCCTCAAAGGAGCAGGAATGCAAAAATTGGCATTCACTTCTCATTTAATTTAATTTGCTTCTCACAAATACAAGAAGCAAAGCAAATTGTGATATGGTGACAATGGTATTTGAAAAATTCTTACAGCTTTTGACTGTAAGTACCTATGACCTTCTGTTAGAGATAAAGGGCTGTAAACACCTACACCTGAAATGGCTCTGGCTGTGAACACAAAAATAAACACTGGCATGTGCAGGGCTGTGTGTGTACACTTCTGTATTTATGGTCACCATCTTACCCCTGATTTAGCTTTTTTCCCAGAATACACAACCTCGTCTCAGCCACAGCAGGAACAATTCAAACCTTCAGGCTTCAGTGGATGTGTTTATGACTCTTCCAGTCCACTGAGGGCACCAAATTGTTTCTTTAGATTCTTGTAATGTCAACACGGGTGTCTCCTCAACAACCTGAGAAGCCCTGCTGTGTTTGAGGAATAAGCACTGAGCTAAATGAAGCATGGCTGTGTAACTCCTCCCTGGCTCTTGTTAACTCTACCTTTCCACCTGTTCAATGTCATCTGTGGCCAGCAAACAAAGGAAAATTCATAGTTATCTTTGTATCTTCACTAGTCTGCCTGTAGTTATTTTCCTCTGTCCCTTTCCTGACATTTGGTGAAGGCCTGTGTTATTTTCTAAAGGATGGCAGGTGTATGAGATACAGCAGGAGAGACAGAATAAAGCTGATGTTTTTGGGGAAAAAAAGTCTTCATCCCCTAACTTGTAATTTTCAGTCAGTGTAGTTTTAGCTGAAGCAGCTTTCTGCTGAGTGGTCCTTAGCAGCCTGACAATAAATGACTTGAGAAGATGCTGTTCGATTCAAATAAAGTACTATCAGGAAAAAAATCTCCAAGTTGAGTCCCAAACTCTGCCGTGCTTCCCAGCCAACAGTGTTCACCTGCCTAGTATTTTCAAAGCTGTGGAAAATACAGGTTCAACAGTTTCACACTATTTTTTAAATGGAGAAATGTAGTAAATAATTACAGAGGAACTTTATAAATATAAAATATTTTTCCTTTTCATCTCTGTCCATAAACTAACACATCCCATGAGGAATGATGATGGCTTTAGACTTCTGAAGGAAGTTTTAGCCATTAACTCAGAAGACAAGGACCAGTCTCCCAACTTCCTTCTCACTATACTTCCAAATTAAGAACTCTACCACAACTTTGAGTCTTCTTCTTTCATCCCCTCTCCTTCACTCACAGGAAAGATGTAAATAATTACGTGAATGGTAATTATTCATTGCAGTCAGAAGTGTCCCAGGATTGGCTGTATTTACATGAAAGGACATAATTCTCTGGAAACAGACAATGTTCTTTTTATGTAAACTCAGAGAAATACTTGATGTTATTTACCATAGAATATTGGACCAGCAGTAATTATCACTGGAAGTAAGAATTAATTAATGAGGTGGCTGGAGGCATGTTAGGGCTATGTTAACATCAGGAATAGACTGTAGCCAACTGACAGCAACATCCTGATATGCACTGGATGAAATGGAAGGAAAAATGAAAGAGAATCATAATTCAGGGAGTAAAAGAGGTGAATCCCAGTGGACACAACAAACCCAGAGAAGAGCCTGTGTAGGGTAGCAGCAGATGACATTAAAATGCTACAGGCGAAATCACTGCGCAGAAAATTGGGAATGCATTTTTGTCCCCAGTTATATTAACAACAGCATATTAACAATGGAATGTATACAGATGTTGTTGCACTGCTCAGAAAGGAGGCAAACACCCAGTGTGAGCCCCAGAGCTCAGAGGGATTTGCCCGGTTGCCATCTGTGGGAAGGGAGGCTGAGCACTGAGAGCTGAGCGCGGCTGCCGATCCCGGCAGCAGCCAGGCCTGAAGGGAGAGCCACAGCAATTAACAACAGCCATCCTTCAGAGAGACTGAAATCAGCTGGGAGGTGGGAAAAGTCCTCGTGTAGAATATCAGCTGCAGGGTGCCCGGCAGTCAGATTTGTTCATAGGAAATACGTGGAGCAAGCTGAGCAAGGATCACAGCAGGACACTGCAGGCGAGCACCAGACTCTGGAGTAGTTGTGACCCCTCTGGGAAGTGTTGCCTGTCTGACACATTTCACAGCAGAAAACAGGAACAAAAAGGTAACCACACATTAAGGTGGGTGTTTAAAGAGAAATGAACAATAACAGAGACATGGAATAACCAGATTTGTTTGCTTTTTTGCTTATTCACAAAACCAAGAAGAAGAAAGGATAAAGCAAAATATGTGGAAATAACTCCTGAGTAACTGACTTTGAAATTCCCTCTTCAACTCTGAGGCAAAAGATGCATTACTAGAACTTCAATTCAGCAGCAGTTTTCACTTTCAAAGAGATTTACGATTGCTTGGTAACTTTTATTTTTCTGTAGTCGTGAGAAAGGCTGTGGAATATGACAGTGCTCCTCCTCAGAACTCTGAGTGGCAAGAATTAAAACCCTGAGCGAAAAGTATTTCATATTAGAAAATCCAGCCTGTTCAAGCTTTACAGAATTTTATGCTCATGTCTCCAGTTATAAAGAACTCTTTCTGTTTTTAACATCCTCCACCCACCCCTTTAAAATGAGAGCAAAGGTACCCTCGTAATGGCATCATTCTAGTAAAAATAAATATAAAATACAGTCAGGGAAGTCAATAACAATCCTGTAACTTGCAGTCACTTTGGGAGCTGTCCCTGAGCTCTCTGCACAACGCCCTGGAGCAGCATGGATGAGGCTGAGCTGCAGAGATACATCTGGGATCACTCTGCATCCCACACTCCATGTGCTCACTCTGTCTGACATTTTAGGTGGCAGATCTGTTGCTCCTGCTCAGCTTGGTCTCATTTCAAAGTGTGGCTTTATGAGCTGGCAGCTGAGCCCAGCCTACCCAGAGGTGCAGGGCTGAGGAAGTGCACAGGTACATCAGCCTCTGGCAAAATGAGTGTTCTCCTTTCATTAAGGCCATGTAGATGATTTTTGGACATCTGTCCATCCAGAAAAGTCAAGGAAAAGAAGACAATGTAATTCCTCCATGACACCCAGTTCTTTTGGGTGGATTAAGACCTGTTTAATGGGCAGCAAAACAGCTGAGACCTTTTGCAGTTCCATAAACTGCAGTACTTTCCACAGCTTCCCATTAAAGAACACCTCCATTACTTCACTTGTATTTTGCCTGCTAAAGGCTGGATCTCACGCATCAAACTGGGTCAAAATATCTGTTCTTCCAGAATGTGTCTTTTTCAATTTAAAGACCTTTCTCTTCGTGTGGAGTTTCACTTTCCAAGGAAAATGCATCCTAAAAATGGCTTATATTTAATTCAGCATCAGCCCAACAAGCTGTGCCACTGTAATAAGGCAGGGCACAATCCTAAAATCTCTCAGCAGTTTGGACTTTATGTGCTCTACAGGTTAGCATATGTGAAATCACTGTTAAATACACTGCTGGCCCAAACTTTGTTCTAAATCCATGCATTGTCTTTGTTCATTGCCACTAAATTTAGATTATATTCTCCTCGTAGGCTGGTCTTTACAAGATAGATTGGGTATTTACTTTTAGTGTCTACTGCATTCTTGCTAGTAGCACATTTATTCCACAGGTCCTCCCACTCATTAAATAAGTTCTAAACTTAGCACAGGCTCTCCCAGCTTTAATGCAAACCATGTGTGAGGCTTCCAAATGACTCACTGAGAGCATGAGCCCTGCAATGGTGTTCTCTGATAAACACATAAACAAAAACAACTCAGATCAACTGGTTCTGAGCACAAGAACAACACCAACTGAGCTATTTCCATGGTGTTAGGCTTGGAAGGAAAGGCAGCCAGCAAAGAGGGTCAAGTACAGGCTGTTTCTCTAAAGCATAGATTGCTACTAGAGAAAAAAAAATGTTAAAAGAAACCAGATTTTTTTTACAACTTGCTGAAAACTTAAATGTAGCTGCCTTGCAAATGTGAAGTCAGTGTCACAAAACCCAAAAGCCAGAAGCAGATGCAGAAGAAAAAGAGCAGCCAAGCCTGGTGCTAACGTTTCCAATGCAAACCATGCAAACCAGTTTCATCATCCACTACCTGCTGTGCTCCTTGGCTTGGTGGTATAAGGATGGCTTTATTGGCATTGGGGAATTTCTGACTGAAAATAAAAATATTTAAGTTTTATTGCTCTCCTTGTTATCTCTCTTTTTAAAGTATTTTTTAAAATAATTTGGATTCTTAGCATATTTTGCTTTGCTTTGTGTTTGGAGGGGGTTGTGTTGTCTTTTGTTTGGTTTTTACAGTCTGAAAAGGAGACCAGAAGCTTCCTTTCCTTTTAGAAGAGTTTCTTTTACTACATTTCTTAATAAATTCAGTAGTTTTTCAGTAAAGTCCTGCCAGCCTCAGGATGACTCCTGACCAAATATATTTGACTTCCAAAAGCTTTCTGAGTGGAAGTTGTACACTATGGGGAAGAAATTCTCATTACTTACTTATAGAAATTAACACATTCCCCTCTTCCCAAACCCTTATAAAAGCTGGGACCAAATCTTGGGCCAAACAATAAAACTTGGTAGGAATAACCACGAACTACGGAAGATTTTTCTTCTAAAAATTATTTATGAAAGTATCTGTGATAGCTGTACTACTGATTGCCTTGAGGGGGTCCACTTTGCAAAGCACAAGGTGCAGCAGGTCTGCTGAGACCCGAAGTGGAAGCAAAATGAATCCTACTGCATTTTAGCAGCTACCACAACAGATGGAGGAGGAGAGGATAAAATACACAGGGGTGTTTTAATTGTTGAAACGAATGAATTACAATTTCTATTCAAACTTTTATCAGCATGGCAGCTTCTGATGTAATTGCACACCAGCAGCCACAGCACTTCGTTGCCTTCCTTCCCAAAACCTAAAAATAAACCACCCAGCACCACCATGCCTTAAGAGCACACCCTGGGAGCACGGGTGTAAAGCCCTGGGTGGGGACACGGGCAGTGCAAGGTCATTTCTGAGCAAGGAGGAGCTGCTCAGTGCCAGGGCTCTGGGGCCACCCCAGGCACTGCCCAGCTCCCAGGGGCTGTCCCCACCCTGCCCATGGCCCAGGGCCCCATTTCAGCCCCCCCCCCACCCCCCCAGGAATGTCACCNGGATGTCACCCCCTCTGATGCCATGGGATACTGGTCCTGCCCTGCCCTGCCAGCTGCCCAGCGAGCCAGGCTGGCCCACAGATGCCATCCTGAGGCCTTCCCTCTCCTCAGGGATGTGCCTGGGGCTGCCCCAGCTGCTGGGATGAGCATCCAGGGGTGCTGGGATGAGCCAGCCCTGCTCATCCCACGGCCATCCCCCAGGGAACCACT
The DNA here is from genome assembly GCA_013400775.1 of Chaetops frenatus. Taxonomy (NCBI): domain Eukaryota; kingdom Metazoa; phylum Chordata; class Aves; order Passeriformes; family Picathartidae; genus Chaetops; species Chaetops frenatus. Next base: position 267,790 of record VZTR01000759.1, read on the forward strand.
GCCTGCACCCTGCCCTGCTGCTTTGGAGCACCATCATTGCCAAAGGAAAAAAAAAACACACCAAGTTGCTTTCAATTACCATTAATTGACACTTAAATATGAGCGTAACGGGGAGCAGAAGATAAATGTGGGGTAAGTGGCCCGTGGAAGGAATTTCTGTAAGGTTTGCTCTAGGCTAAGGGGGGAGGAAAGGCAATTAATTTGCCCTGTAACGCTCACCTCGTTCTCTGCACTGCTGTTCTCATTGCCCATCTCGACTCTGATGTCCAGGACCCCACAGCAATTAGAGAAAGATCACTGGAAGAAAAGAAAAAGCTCTTAATGTGCTGTAAAAAACCAAACCAAAATAAAACAACAAAAAACCCTGGAAATTTTGGAGGGCTGTCATCTCAGTCACCCTGTCAGCTGCCCCTCCTGACATTCAGTCTTACAATGATCCTAAGTCATAAACTGGGGTGAAAACAACTCTTAATGCTTTTATTTCCTAATGTGTCTCTGCTGTCTTCCTGAAAGACAGTCCTTGAAACTCAGCTTTGTTACCCTGTTTCTGGATTATCCCATGACATCTCAGCAGAAAGGCATTTTCCTTGCCAAAGTTACTTTGGACAGACAGCTCATAGGAAAACCTTGTTGTTTTAACTGTATTCAAATCCCTTTTATTTTTTGAAATTCCTGGACCAAGCTGCCTGCTCACGTTGCCAGAACCATGGTGTTAAACCTGACTATCACTGAAACAATCAATTTCCAATCAGTGCGCTCAGAGAAAGAGTAAATGGATTTTTTATCCCGATCACTGGCATCGTTCCCTGCTTTTCTCAGGCGTTATTCTGTTACAATGTTATGTTCTTAACACTTTCTTTAGACTTAACAGGATCTGCCTCCCGTAATTACTACTGGTTTTCTACTAGTTCAGCTCTAATTATTTAATTTCAAAAAAAGCTTCTGAGCAGTTCTAGAACTGTTCATTTCTATATTTTTTTGAAAGGATACTCAATAGTACTTTTACTATTGAGTATCCTTTCAAAAAAATATAGAAATGAGATTCATTTAGAGACATTTAGAGATTCACTTAGAGACATTTACTTCTTGTCCCAGACATTTTATTTGGGGGCTCATGCATTGAAATTCACTGTATTTATTCTATTACTGGATAGGTGAAAATGACACAGTCTCTTCAGGTTTTTTTTTTTTCCAAAGAATTTGGGATTGGTCTGCAGGACATGTCAAGAAAAACTCCATTAAAGCCAGGCTTTAAAAGAGAGGTTGCACTTTGAGCACCAAGGAAACCATACAAGCTTTTAAGAAATGTCATTACTTATTACTACAGTACATTTTTTTAAAACTTGAAATATTATCTTTCTTCACAGGAGGCTTGCAGGGAGACAGAGGGAAGCTTTGGTGTTGTGCTCTTAAGCTCTGTTCTGTTTAAACTTGATTGTCTTCAGGGGATACAGCAGTGCTTGAACTTGCTCCTGTTGAAATCACTGGGGCCAGGACTGCACTCCCACTGATTAATCAGCAACGTGAGGTTTTATCTGCTGAGATTGCTGCCAAATCCTCTCCTGTTTTAAACAGTTTAAAAACTGTTTTGAAACAGCTCTGAGCCATGCTGAAGACTGGATATAACATTTTCAAAATCCCTGCTCCCCAAGTATGAAGTACTCCATCATGGAGCAATGTACACACACAAATCTTTCCAGGCCCAGCCCAGTGAAATGTTCCAAGACACCCCATTGAGGTTATAATATTTTAAGTATGTATTGATATAATAAAACACTGTCACACTGTTAGAGCTGCTGACTGAGGTTTAAATGCACAGGAGGGAAAGAATAACTCTGCTATGGTGATGTGCTTCCCTCATAAGCCAGCACAATTCTTTAAGAGGGAATATAGTGGTATTTCTGCTCCCCTGACCTGCTGAGCTTTTCTCTTCCCAAATCTTTTCCTGTCCCTACAGACATCACGTGAAAACACCTGAAAATTTAGAGGTCTCTGAACTGTCCCCTCACAAGCTCTTGCAGTAATAACATAAACTGGGGAATGGATGAAACTCTCCTAAATCCCCATGGAGTTGTGGAATTCAGTTAACTGGGGTGGGGTCTTGTGTATGATTGTGCAAAATGCAGATTTTGCTTCTCAAGTTCTGAAACAGATTAGCCAATGTATGTCATAATGTCCTATTTATCTTAGAGTAAATTCACTCCAGTGCATAATATGCTGTCAATATTTCTGCACCAGCTCAGCCATACTGAGCTGGCTGAGGACAGCAACTGCTAATAGAGATCAAAGCTCTAATATTGAGTAGAAAGATAACAATACTTTATTTACAGTTTTTTATTAAAATGCACAGGAATCAAACTAGAAAATGACAAGAGCACAGCAGAAGCGCCAGCTGTCCAAAATCTCCATTAACACATCATATCATACTGTCTACCCACTCTTTTCTTTCCCTAGAGCATGAAATTTCACAATTTTCACACAATTCTCACATTACCGTCTGCTTAATAATGAAGATAAATGTCAGAAACAGGAAATAAAGACATTACAGATACTCCAATAATGAAACAAGCAATAACAATAATAAAGTGTGAATTGCATTGCAGAGTGCTAAGATAGATTTTTAGATTACAGTGTCACTGTAATCCGTTTTACATACATTATTTTTAAATCATTCAGTGCACAAGCATTACTTAGGTTGCAAACTACTAGGGCTTTATCATATGTATAGAATTTCAAATAAACCTTACAAACATGCTAAAAATCCATCCATTAAATAAACATAGGTTAAACAAAAGATAACCTTCATCACCTACGGTATCTTTTACAATTTACATGTCATTATTGAAATTATTTGAACACTACAAATCTCAAAAGCTGGTACCAAATTGGTCTGTTCAGCCTGCAGAGACGTTTGAGCTGAACGACCGCTCTCCTGAAAGCGAACAAGAGGATGTTTAACGTTGCACTTACATTCCAGGATTTATCTGGCACCTTTGGCTTCCCTGATGCTTTTAGAGAATGTCTTCAAACCATTCCTTCCATCTTCACCTCACCAGTTTTCACCTGATTTTCCTCCTGCTTCTCCTCAGACTCATGAAATGCAGGCTTTCTCTCTGGGACCCACCTTCATAACCTGCTCAACAACCAACCTGCCTCCACCCCAGGCGAGGAAGAAAACAAGTTACACCTCCTCAGCCCGGCCTCCCCCTGCTCCTGCCACGCTGCTGGGGCTCCCTGCGTGCCAGAAATCCAGCACTAATGTTTTTCACAAAAGCAAACCCAGAGAACATCAATTTTGGGTCAAACATGCTTCATTTCTACTGCTTCTTGGCTTGTTGGTATAAGCAGTGCTTCTTGCACTGCAAAAATTGTTCAGTGAAGCTGTGTCAATACTGCACTGGGGTTATGCATGTGTTTTTTTCAAGGGAAAATTAATATTGGGGGGAATATCTATTCTGCATTTCGTTTCCAGGTTTTTATGGGTTTATCTTTCATTTTCTCGTATTACTCTTGAGAGCTGTCAGAAATACCTGCTAGCAAATGTTGATGTGCCTGTTCAGGTTATGGTGAAATCATTTCCCATTTAATCATCCCGAAGGGTGGAGACACGACAAAAACCCTTTGAAATGTGATGCTGCAAGAAGTACTGGTTTATGGGCGAGCTAATTGTTATTATTAACTCTGATTGTCCGTTCCAGCAATGCTTCCACAAAGGGGTGCTCGGAAACACAGCTGGGAACCAAAGACAGAGTATTTGTCATAAACTCCAAGGGATTAATGAGTTTCTGTAAACACCTGTGGTGCTTTTTTGGTGCCACAAACCAAAGGAATGGTCCACTGTGAGTTTATTGCATCTCGAAGAATGCGAGGCAGCATTGCTGAATCCAGCACAGAAAAATCCTACCTGGCATGAATAAAAGGCAGGATTTCATAGGGCAGCAATATGTTGTCTGCTGACTTTTGTTCCACAAAGTCTTGCTCTACAAACTCCTGACTTGGAAACATAAAGCTTGTGAAGAGCTGGAACGCACAGTTGGCAAGATCAAGGGCCAAGTGAATAGCCCTGCCTTTTAAATCTTTCTTTTTTAAAATAAAGTTGGTGATCCTGCATTCTCTGGTCTCCCCAGCCCAGTTCAGAATGCAGTAAACCTGAAGTTCATCGATTCAAAATCTTCTTGTGTACTTCCTTAGAAAAAACCAGCAGGGGCATTGCACAATTGATTGCATGATAGACAACAAATTATGCAATGATTTTGTTTAGGCTCTCTGCCATTAATTTAAAAGCAGGGATCCTGTGGGAGCTCAAGAAAACACAAGCCTGGTAATACATCCTCACTTCTGCTAGCTGCATTATTTCCTCATCAAAACAAACTGAACTCACATTTGGGGCTATTCCATTTCTGAGCTAAGGCCAGAAAATGCCACAAAGTGAAAGTGAAGAAACTGCCTTGCAAAACAATTGTCTGGCAGAAACTCTGGGGAAAACGACCTTCAGCAATCAGTAGATGATGATTTCTGATTGTGAACTTTTATCACCGCACGTGCCAAGCAGAATCCCTCTGTTGGCCTATGTTGTGTAAGGTTTGCAAAGCCACACAGGCAACTCCTGCCCTGGTGCCAGAGCCCTGAGCCCAGTGAAATGAGGGCAGAGCCACCAACACAGCCACCCTGTGCTCTGATCTCTGGGCCTACAACGACCCTGGCTGACAGCACTGGCACTGCACCTTCGGGTCAGCCTCCTGACCCACTCTCCTGTCTAAATTAGGATTGACTCAGGTCCTGTCCCAGCTATCCCAAGCAGCAGCTTTTCACTGCAAGCTGTCCCCACCTCTGCAGATGCTGATCTGCTCTGTTCCAGTATGAAGTGTAAACCACCAGCTCTGAGAGAATTCCACATGCTCTGAACGTCTCTATTTATTCTCTTTGATTTTATGATGGAACTGGTGAGGGAAGAGGTACCCACATCGGGCTGCTTTATGTTGTTTGCTGGAATTTCCCCTGTGGTTTCTCATCCACTCTCCATGCTCATCCAGGGAGAGATTGTTTCTTCTTGATAAAAACAGTATTTAACCCAGGAGGACTGGAAGACTCAAACAAGGGGAAAATACAGCTCAGATTTAAAGGCAAGCTATGTAGTGGGTTAATAAGTTGGGTATTTCAGTAAGATACAAATAATTTGTCATGAGTGATCAAATTTAATCCCAGTATATCCAGTATTGGGGACGTTTGCCAACCACACACTACACAGATATATCAGTTTTTTGTAGATTGAAGACATGCTACCTTAGGTATTTATAGAAGACAATTTAGTTTGGGGTCATTTTACTTTATGGTACAAATACTGCCAAAAGAAGAAAAAATGTTTTATGTTCCTTACTTTCACATGATTGATACTGCATATAAAGCATTGCAAAGCTCTGCTGGAGCACTGAGCATTCTATTACACACCAGCTTTTCCCACAGGAAAGAGAAGAAAGGGGAGGTGCTCAGAATTTTACTCTTCTCTTGATGTAATAGTATAAAACCGTTCTTAATTTCTGCATGTTCCAGCAATATCGCAGAGATCTGCAAGAATGACTGACCTATGACAGCCCTTTGGCTTTTGCTTTCTCACAAATTCCAGAAGAGCAAATACCAAGATCTGGGGAGGAAACCATAACCCATCATGAGAATTAATAAACAAGCAATGATTTTCAAGTGCACAACTTGGTGAGGAAGATGTTGCTTAGTAACATCAGCAGCTGGATCTGCTGTAAAACCATGAGATTGCTTGGCAAAAGAAAGCTGAGCTGGATTTTTGTGAGAGTTGTGATATAGTATTTTTGTGCCCCTCCCCCAAGAAAACCAGAAATTGCCCTGGGGATCACATCACTGAGCCCATGTAGGGCTGAGATTTAGAGGACAGCAGAGGATGCAGCCCAGCCTTGGCTGATTTGCCCCACTTAATATAAAAGTGTGAGAGAAAAGAAACAGGGATGCTGAGTACCTGCCACTAACAGACTAAAGCAGGTCTTAAAAATCAGCCTATGAAAGTTAAAAATTGCTCTTCCCATTTCTGGCTAATTTTCAGTCAGGATGACAACCTGGCCTGGAAAAATCCAATTGGTGACATATTTCCATTGCTCCTAATCAGCCCCATGTGGCACTTCAGGGCACTCCTGCATCCTTCAGATGTTTAAGTTATGTTTTATGGCAGAAAAGTGCAGAAGAAGACACATATTTCTTTGGAGATTGATGGATTTGCCCAAGGTTAAAAAGCTCACCAAGTGGCAGAACTAGGATGTCAGCACTGGCCTCCTCAGCATGTTGCAGTTACCAGACTATGCTGGAATTTGAGTTAATATTATTGGAACCCCCATCAGGAGGAGCCCTTCCTAAGGAAACATGGGGTGCTAAATAATTTTGTTTTACTTCCTATCTAGTAATACTTTCCCAGCTGACAAAAGAAAGTCTGTCATTTCAGCCCTTAACAGGACTTTTCTAATACTATATACTTTCAATCAATAATAAATAAAAGTGATTATGGGAATCTTAAGTGTGGTTCTGTTGTATAGTACTTAACTGCCTCTCTGGAAGACATGGGGCTCAGATAAATTTTGTGTTTTATCTGCCAGTCCCACCCATGAGGACGCCATGGCCACCTCAGGGTGTCTGAAATGGTGCTCAGTGCCTGCATCTGTGGGTCTCAATAATCTTTCCCTTGTGCATTGAGCATTAAATGTTTTCAGGTCACGTACATTCCCTTCTGCTGCAGATGTCAAAGCACTGCTTAGGGCTTAGTCCTTAAAAGTGATGCCAAAAGTTTTTCATAAAATATAGATATGATCCAAATAAGAATATCCAAGTATTGGAACGTTCCTCTTTCCAAACCACATTTATACCAGCAGTTTTTCACCAGATTCCATATGCAGCACTTCAGGCAGTGGGGAGGCTGTGGATTCAGACAAAACACAGAGCTCTGTGCAGGGGCACTGACTCTCTCTCCGTGTCCCCATGCACATTCCAACTATGCAGAGCTGGACACAGATTTCTAATTAAGTTCTGAACATCACAACCAGTTAATAGGGCTTGGGAGCTATAGGGGAGGCTGATTTACATAGCTGACCTGGTCAGTCTGTGCCTATCATTGTGCAGGACTGCAAAATATTTCCTTATTATTACTTCTGGCCTTTTATAAACAGCTAATTATGATTTATGAACTATGTCTCCCCAATACTTGTATTATGAGACATCTATGACTGTATAATTCCAGTCCACAGCCACCCTGACAAAGTTTACATGTGTTTTCACTCTCTAAATGCAAACAGTCATTCCCTCAAAGTGGGGAATTTCTGTTCCTAAATGTCACAGCTGAGGCAGGAAGAACATAACTCTGATTCGGGGCAAAATTCTGGGAGCAGTGGTGGGAGGTCTGATGGGAGGGGTGGATTTCCAGAACCTGCTCTCTGCCCCTCTGGCTGGTGTGCCTGCTCTGGTGTCCAGTCTCAGCACTGGGAATGGTGGGACACGACTCAGAGAGACAAAAATCCACGTTATGTGAGACAGAGGAGGAAACAAGGTGGGGATCAGTTGGCTTAATGTGTCTTGAGGCAGATGTAGGGCCTGGGAAGAAAGCATCACAAGGTGAATTATTTATTGCCTCTTTTCAGGTCCTTCCTCCTTCAAACTATATTTCTTGCTTTCCCCTCTGAGTTTACCTGTTCCTTCTACTCCTGCATTCCCTTTTTTCTCCTCCCTTTATCCAAGAGACTCACTGGAAATACAGAGGAGAGCAGTTGCCACAAGGTCTGGTTTCCTGTGAGCTGCTGGGAATGGCAGGGAAGGGGCAGATCTAAAGGGGGAAAAGATTCCTTCCTGCCTGTTCTCCTTTAGCTGTGGGGTCTGAACCAGCTGCCAGCAACTGTCTCTCTCCTTATTGTGGATGGCAGCAGCATTTAATCTCCCACTTTCCTGGCCTGAGGTGTGTGTTGACATGCCAGGGTTGGCAGGCTGCAGCTGCTTTCTGGGCTTTGTGCTCACACACCCTCCATGCCCACACCAATATCCCAGGAGGGGAGGGCTCCTGGAAAGCCTCAGCACTCTGAGACTCTCCTTGGGCTGAGGGGAGGGTGTTTATTGCTTTTCTTTCTGCTGACACAAACACAGGTACACAACCATCTGCCACACATACGTAGACATGCATATATTACACATTGCATAGATAAAAATGCAGATATCTTCTACAGATATCTTATACAGATTTATATACATGCATATATTACTTATTACATATACATAAATGCAGATATCTTACACAGATTATATCCTTCCTCCTCAGTTAGAGGCCATTTAGCCTGGGGCTGTTTTTAATAATTTCATGATAGCTGTTGGATCACTGAGTGAGAATAAATTAGATATAAAGTCAGCTGTTGAATATTTAGCAGTTGTCAATACTGATACTCCAGAAATGCTGTGTTTTATCAGTAGTGAGAGCAGGCTGTGAAAATCGATCTCTCAGGAGAGCTGCACATCAAGACAACTTGTTAATAGCCAGACAGGGGTTAGATTTCAGATTCTAGTCCAAGCAAGTGTATTAGGTTTTTGCAGGACTAACTCTGGGGAACTGAGTCACTGACCTCTGAAATTGTAGTCAAGATACTGCTCATAAATTGTTTACAAAGATTCCCGAGTTTGGAAGAAAAAATATTTACTTTGAAACTAAATTTGTTGGGTTTCTTCAGTCTTTTGCACCTTGAAAATAGTTAGATTAAGTAAGCACAACACTTAGATGTACTGCAAACATTTAATTGGATTATTTGTGCAAGCTCCTCACTGAATCCCAAAACAGGAGAATGCTGCTGACATTTTAGAAAAGCAGAAATTGAGGCACAGGGGAGTTGAGTGATCAGGCCATTAATATCTTGTGTAATCCTGGGCTAAGCAGGAAAGTACAGCTGGTGTTCAGCCCTCAGAATAACAATACAGAATGAAGATGATTACTGGCTTGATTTGGCATTGCTGTTCTAAAAGAGTAGGTTATATTTTGCATGGAATATGTACTGGGTTATGGACTTTTCTAAGCATGATTTAGCTCTGCACAAAAAGACTCCATCACATTTCAAGGCTAATCAGGACCAAAATGCTTCCTCAGGCTTATTTTTAAGGTCAGCCAAGAACAGTTTTGTGCAGAGTAACATCACAGATGTATCCTCAAAGATATCATAAATAAAATAAAATTAAAAAACAAAACAAAACAAAAAAAACCCCAAACCAACATCAACAAAAAAAACCCAGTAAGGCTAAAATAACTTTTAGGTGCTTTTTTCCAGAGGATAATAATTGCATACTAATGAGAATTCTTCCTTAGTGACATTACCATAGTTTCATACCTGTTACAATGTTTAAAACTACTGTAATGAATTAATGTTTAAGCTGAATGTAAATTATAAACCTATTTTCCCCTTGATTCCTTTGGTTCAGCTCAGCAGGTTTGCAAACCAAGATTGAGAGAAGTCAGTTGCAGCCAGTCTTCCATGTATTTATGACAACCTGATGACAACAAATGGTGCCTGAACTGTATTATCCCCCTCTAGACTAGGTTTGATGTTTGCTTTTGTGGCAGTGGCTTTTTTAGAAGATGATCTAATGCTGTGCTGGTGGGAAGGGGTCCTGGTGATCCCTGGTGGATGGTGGAGATAAAGTTACCCAAGCTGCTCACTGTTGTTACAGATGGCACCACTCTTCATCCTTCTGACAGACCTAAAACTAATCAGCTTCACCTAATGACAGATTTAAACTCCTATAACTTATTGCCTTCTCCAGCTGGGTCTCCACTATTTATATTCATGTCCTCATTTTCCACAAATATGAACAATATCCAGTTTCAGAAGTTCACTCTTAATTTACAGGTGTATTTTTTCATTGGCATTTCATCATCAGTAAGGAATGTGTTAGTTGCAGGCTTTACAGTACCTTACCTCAGTCTCAGTTTTGGTTTGGGGAGGGTTCCCTGGAGACCAGGCTCACAAAACAGCTGTTATACATAACTGTGCACAACACTGGCACTTTTAAGCATGGATTGTAACACTGAATATATAAAATTTCTACTTTGAACAGGAAATTATGACAGCATGTAGGCAACTAAGTACCAGTCACTAGTACCCAAAAAGTGGATATTAATGGTATTTCAACTCAGTGGAATGAGAACAAAATAAGGCCTACAATTGTTTGTGCAGCTTAAGGTTCATGTGGATAAAGATTGGTTTCTTCTTCTACCCAGACCCTTAAAGATTACATGGTGAACTCCTGTGCATCTAGAAAGGAGTAATATTCTTCTCTGAAAAGTGTGATAGCCCAGAGATTGACTCAAACCTCTTTAAAGTTCATCTGTAAGAACAGAACTTGCCATAAAATGATATTATGAGACTGTAGGATATATTAGTGCAAAAGGCTCAAGCATAATTTCCAAAACTCTTGAAATCTTTTTACCAGTAAAAATGGTTTAATAGTGCCATGATTGAAACATTTGTTTTGGGTTGGTGAGCCTTTGTGCAGGAACTAAATATTGCACATAGGAAATTAAGAAATGTTAAGGCTTGTTTATTAGAATACAAGAATATTTCCATGGCGAGTGCTCCTGGACATATTTCACCCCTTGGTGTGAGAATTGCACGATTTAAGAATCTACCAAGGAAACTGAAAAAAAACCCCCCACTTTATCTGGACCATGAATTTAAACCTCCTGCCCCTTGTCTCATGCAGAGATTTTCATATGGGTTCAATAAATCTGTGCAGTGCTCCAAAAGTGTGGGTAAAATCAGGTCTTTCTCATCAAGAAAGTGGTTAAGTATAATTTCCAGTTTACAGTTGCAAGTTGCATGGAAACTGTGAGTAGCAGGCAGTGTAAAAAGCAGGCATGCAATTTATCCCAACAGATACTAATAATTATGTAGTTTCAATAGTATCAATGTGTGTAGGTATAAAACACAGACACAGAAATACAGGCAACAGCTCACATCCCACTGCTGTTAGAACTGACAGCTTTGCATAATGGAGCACACACAGCCCCCTGAAATGCTGGAGAATTCATGCTAAAACCAGAACAGAGCACATTAAAACCTAGGCAGAAAAGGTCAGAAACCTGCAGATTAAACTGGGATTTTGATACTCATGAACTACTCTTTGTACTGTTTTTTCCTCCTTCCCTTACTGCAGCAATCTTTGTGTTTCTGGCTGCAGCCAGGAGTTGCTCACGATGTCAGTTTGTCAACATCAAAAATTGTTTGTGCTTCAGAAGATGTAGAAGGATCCTCTCTGCCTCTTTTGGAGGGTTTGTGAAAATCTGACAGTGCACCTTCAATGCACAGAAATGGTGCTGTTTGGCTGACACTTCACAGAATCACAAAAAAAAGAGAGCTGAGGAATAAATCCTTCCCTATTTGAGTACCTCCCCAAAAGAGGCATTTTTTTTTACAGGTCTGCTGGAGGAAACACATTTTGGGAATGGGGCAAAATGTTCTGAAATCTTATTTACCAAAGAATTCCTTTATCTAAGTTGGTAATTTTCTTTAGATCTATTTTGCAGAAACATCTCTAGTATTGGTTCACTGATAAAGTTTTCTGGTTTATTTCATGGTTTCTAGGGAGATTATCTCATCATCCTGCTTTCTTACTCACAGTTATACTGCTCTTGTTCCCTTCTAAAATATTCCTGTAGAAAATATGGCAGCTGTTCATATCAAAACAAAAACATTAGCACTACATTAATCACATTATGTTTTGGTAGCAAGAAAAAACTGTTTTCACCCAGTCAGGTTGCCATGAACCAGCAAATCTTTTCCGATTACTTGCACTCAAAAAAGCAGATTTCATCTAGGTAATAAAATAAATCATTCTTACCTTTTATTTATGCACAGACCCATTAAAGTCCTACAAAACTCCCCGCAGCACACTACTGTTTACACATGAAACAAATAAATATAAATATCTGAATCCATTTGCAAGGACTCAGAGCTGGCTGAAGCTTGGGCTTGACCAAGAGTAAAGAGTGCTGGCTGGATCTTATGCTGCTGAGAAACCAGGGAAGTAAATGAGTCTGTCAAGTCCTAACTAGCATTTAATGACAAATTTAATTTGGCAAGAATATATAGTTCAGGATTTTGTCAAGCTTGCTGAGGCTTGTATGTTCTGTATATGGATCTTGACCGACTGCTGTGTTTTCATAGGATCCCGCATTAAAGAGCTTCTAATGAAAACATATAAAACTTAAATCAAGCTTAGTTTCACCATGTGATTTTTAGAGCACGGTACTCAAAAAGGATTATGTCAAGAAAAATAAAAACTATAATCTCTGATGGCTCTGCCTTTATCCTGGCTGTCAGCAGTGCAGCTCTTCAAACCATTAGTTTCTGCAATTAAATGTGGAATCAATTAACTGCACTTAAGCCATTCATTTAGCTTTAAGCCTAGATCATAGAAGTAGGGTAAAATGTTACTCTTTTCAGTCTTGTTGTGGACTTTACTGATAAAACCCCGACTATAATGTAACTTAGATCAGCTTAGGTTGCTTTTCTCCCAGATTAGGTTGCTTCCCACAGATTTTTAAAATGTTTGATGAAAAACTAACTAGGTAACTCAGGAGCATGGGCAAAGTGGCTCCTGAGCTCTTTAGGCCAGGATACCCAAGCCTGTCATTGTCACAGGACTCTGCCTCAGAGATGGAAAAATGACTGGATGTGATGCAGCTGCAGATGGAGATGCAGATGCCAGGTTACTTAAAACTAAGCCAATGAGGATTAGATCATCCACCCATAGGCCCATCTGACTTTCCTGGTCAACTACCAGCACTTTTTCCTGTCCAAAATCCTTTAAAAATAAGATTTATAGATTTTATGTATTAACATTTAATTAATCTTTGCATCTATTATGAAAACGTTTTTACATGAAGGGATGGAATTTTTTTTCAAATTCCTACATGTATAGCAGGTTTCTAGCCCATCTTTTGGGCTGTGTGAAGGGACAAAAGTCTACTCCTAGGTAGTTAGCAGCTTGATCCTGATAGCTGAATCATGAGGACAAAGTTCAAGCTATAAACACACTATTTTTTAGATAACATCAGATTTTGTAGGAAATATCTGCTTTATAATATAGATAGAAGCATGCCTGCCATTGTGATCCTGTGTATGTCAATAAGATTGTTAGGTTTGCCTGAAGATAACTCCATTTTTTTAAACTTGGAAAACAGTTTCCAAAGCATTGTGATAATATAAGCCCTGTTGAGTAATAAAATATAAAAATAACTGAAGTAGTTGCACGTTGAAAATGGTTTTCAATGTAATGTCATCAATGTTAAAAGAAGTAACATAATCGAATTTTTGCCAATTTTATTCTGATCTAATTAGTCCTCCTAGTGGGTAAGACTGGAAGTGACTTCAGCTACTTGAAGATCTGTAAGTTTTGGGTCACCAGAGGCAATATTGTACCTACAACTGCTCAGTGTTGTGTTTTACAGCTTGAAACAAACTTTGCTATGCACGAAAGGACAAAACATCATAGACAGTTCCCACTTAAGAACATCCCCAAACATCTGCCTAATCTGTCTAGTGAGCAGCCAGCTCATTCCATCCCTGAAATTCTGCATGAGAAACACACATTTTTGTTGTTACATGGCAACTTCAAAACAGCAAGCAATCCTTTCTGACACAAACCCTTAGAACTGTTTCTGCAGAAAAACAAAACAAAACAAAAGAACAAGTGGAGGAGAGCCACATTTAACAACTCCAGCATTTGCAAATAGTTATGGCAGTCTGTAATGTTGTAACTTGTTTTTAAAACAGCTATTTTAGGACATGCACATTTAATGATCAGTCTCTTGGTCTTAGAGAGATACTGACTAAACAAGACATCATTCTGTAGACACACTATATAGGGTATGGGATTGTAAAACAAGTTATACAAGAGATCATGAAACTATAGAACCTCAAAGGAGACACTCTTTTTTTTCTGGTACAGAGAAAAAACAATTATTTTACTTGTCAGACACTCTCATTGCCTTTTTGTAATGTTTAAAACATAATTAGTAATTGTTTTGAGTCTAGACATTTTTAAATTTAAAGAACTAATAAAAAAATTACTTACCTAATTTTCCTCTAGACTAAAAAATGAAAATGCACCACTCTGTCCCTGATTTTTATAACCTTCTGCACTCCTTTCCTCCTAGCTGGTGTGTGGCTCCCCTTCCTCCCTGGATCACATGAAAGTGTTCTATTAATGTGAATTGGCTGATGTTTGAGAACACTATGCTGCAGAGCTATGAAGTGCAAGGAATCTGACCCAGGGAGCTGTGGGGCTATGACACATCAGTTCTTCACAGGAATTCTCAGTTGCTGGATGGGAGTGACAGGGGACAGGTCCTGTACCCGGGGTGCAGCACGTTGGCACTGTTGTTGTTGTTGTTGTTGTTGTTGTTTGTTGTTGTTGTTGTTGTTGTTGTTGTTGTTGTTGTTGTTGTTGTTGTTGTTGTTGTTGTTGTTGTTGTTGTTGTTTTTTGTTGTTTTTGGTGTTTTTGTTGTTGTTTTTGTTTTTGCTTTTNTGTTGTTGCTGTTGTTGTTGGGATATGGATGGCTTAAGGCAGGGAGACAAGTTCCATGCTAAACCAATGTAACTGGAATTCTGCCCTCTGGCTTTTTACTCCATGGCTGTAACTTCCACACGTCAGGCTGTCCCTTTCACCTGACCTCACAAGCAAAGGCTGGGAAAATGGATCAGTTTAGCACGTGATAAATGTAAATAACAACAGCACTGCTGAAAGTGACAGCTGCCTTAAGAAAACCACTGCAAGTCATCACTGCTCTGCATATTTCCTAAGGAATCCCTTGCTGGAGCTCAGGATAAACATTCAAAGCCTAGGAATGCTAACAGATTACCTGGCAGGATGGAGGGAAGGAAAAAGAAGTTTTCTGCCTCCGTCTCATTCTTTTAGCCCTTTGCCTGTGTTCAGTTTTCTGTTGCCCACATGGGCAGAGAAGAGGGAATGCAGCTTTGTCTCTTCCCACATGGGATGAGATGGAGCTTTCAGCCACTGGTTTGAATGGAGTGGTAGGAGATTTTTAGTGTTACATGTGTGAGCCTTTCAGGGAACCAACCCATGCCACTTCAGCAGAGAGTTGTCTCAACCCCAAACCCCCAAAGCACATATCACTGCAACAGGAAACCCACACCAATCACAGAAATGTCTTTTAAGCAGAGCATGTTTTCACTTACATGGTACTTTTGGAAAATCCTCCCTTGGAATACACTGTTCCAGCAAGGAAAAAAACATTGCTTTCTTAATAGGTTGTGAGTTACAGGCCTTTAAACACATAAATATGAATATATCCACATCAGCACAAGATATAAGAAATGATTGCTGGGATAGAATTAAACCTAACACAGAAGTGCTTAGGCTTAAGTCAGTTGTTTGCATGGTGTTGGCAAAGTCTAAGAGGTGATAATTTCTAGAGACTGCTATAAGAAATAGTGAATTTATGAATTTTCTGTGAATACAGAAATGATTAGCATATTAAAACTTTTACATCCAAAAAATTGCCATGTGGTTATGCAAAATATGTGCACAAATCTTTAGAACAGTAATTGGCTTTTTGCTTCTGCAAAAATCTGTCATTTTTCCGCATTTGCTTTTAATTTGTTTGTTTCTCCATTTAAAATGTGCTGGATGGACCACCAAGGCTGCAGCTGTCTGGCTGTTCTCCACTCTGAGGCACCACTGATATATGTATATATTTTCTACTCATTCTTGCAAAGATCCTTTCCTTTCCTTTCCTTTCCTTTCCTTTCCTTTCCTTTCCTTTCCTTTCCTTTCCTTTCCTTTCCTTTCCTTTCCTTTCCTTTCCTTTCCTTTCCTTTCCTTTCCTTTCCTTTCCTTCCCTTTCCTTCCCTTCCCTTCCCTTCCCTTCCCTT